>OZ023159.1:19783706-20298706 GCA_963678695.2 Diplodus puntazzo | reverse complement strand
TAGCCGTGGTTCATTATCGCATAACTGCTTCCATTGTGTACAATCACACAAAGGATGAGGGCAATAGCGGTGGAAGTAAGTACCTCCGACTCTCACAGCCTACAGCAGAGCTGTGGCAGATATGAGCTTGTTTCCTTTTTTTTTTCACGTTTGCTAAGTCACGTCTCTCTTTATCAAAACTTTCTAACCACGTCTCTTCACTGACGTTCTGCTGTTTATTTTGGGAGTATGCTACTTTCTAATATGTGCAGTTGGACCTCGTGTCCTGAAGTCACCTCAGCCCCGCTGCCTGCAGCCTTTCACAAACTCTCTCTATCTCTGCCCTGTTGCACTCATTATTTTCTGCATTGTTTTGCACACCCCACACCACTCATTTTACTGATTTGGTATTCTCATTTGGTCTTATTTGGTTCAATTTGACCTCGTAGTAAAACATTCGATGAATGTTGTGCCATGGCATTGTCAATTGTTGTTGGACCCAAACACTGAGATTTTTCTGCCAGTAGTAAATTGCTAGCAACAGGTAGCATTACAATTGGTGTCAGTTTTGCCTTTGTAAAGACAAATATATTTGAGATAGTTAAGCACAAACCATGATTCAACAAAAATAAGGTCACTTTTTTTGTTGCATGGATTTTGTTGCATGGATTTTAGATTTTTTGTTTTTACATTTTTAATAATTTTAAACACACGATAAATAAAAGTGACACAACAGAAAAGTATACATATTGACTAAACATACTTTCATCCACATCACGTGTTCTGTTGCTGTACACCTGGGCGATGAAACGTTTGGCACCCAGCGTTTGGATCCATACCTGGCAATCTTCTGCTGATACATGCAGACATCCAGCATTCCTTGCGTCCAAGAGAGACATCTGAGTATGTGACTGAAGGTTATGAACTTCCTCTGTGGGGTTTAGTAAAAGTAACACCATCTCAATAAACTTAAAAATGATCCTGCTTTGGAGTCAGACTGTGTTGACATCTATATTTAAGTCTACCATAGTTCATGGAGAAACACACTAAAATCACATCAACACATCTACATCGTATGACTTTCGTTGAAGAAATGCCTCCAGAAACTGAAAGAACACACTGATATTTTTCTGTGTAAACAGCTTTTGCAGAACACCAAAGTACCAACAATATGGTCTCTGACATCTCAGAAAAAAATCATTCTCATCTTACACACAGGGGCCTGTGATGTTGTGAAGCAACAATCTGAGTTATCACAACAAGACTTCATTGATCTGTTGAACAAAATCAGATCTCTCTATACTGTGGTGTTTGTCAGTGGCCCTCTACTGACTGTCTGAAGAGGCGATGAGAGATTCAGCAAGTTGTTGATGTTGAATAAATGGCTCAAAGCTACATGTGCCACTCAATCGGTGAACTTTATTGACAATATTAACATTTTCTGGGAACGCAGACACCTCTTTGCCTCAACAAGTCAGGAGTATGGTTGTTAACCTCCAACATATTTTACTCAGTGCACCACACATCAGTTCCTCCTTCCAAGGACAACAGGCAAGACAAACCAAAACAACTGATAAGACAGCCATTAGAAGGAGAACTACTACTGCCTGAGATAAGCTTTGAACAGACAAGACAGCAGTCCCAGGAGGAGGAGTCTTTGCTGCCATTTTTGCCCCCCAAAAAGGAGTGCCCCCTAGTCGCAACAGGAGGGAACTTCCACTCTCCACCAGCCCCAACCAACTCTCTGCCTTCTCCAGTCAGCCTCTCCCCCTACTCCCCCCTCCTGGATTTCACAGATGGGATGAAAATGCTCTTCAGTGTTGGGCTCAAACTCACACCACATCCAAATCTGCCACGCTTTAAACAACCATCACCAAAATGTCATCGTGCCCCTCCACCTCCTCTGAATCCTCCTCTGTCTCTACAGTCTGAAAACAGCGGAGCACATCCTGTCCATGTAGACAGTACAATTAAAGCTTACTGATGTGTGCCGGGTCCAGGCTACGAAGTTCATATCACTACTGTTTTCCCGCGAGAAAAGCCAGGGTCCCTTGGAGTTCAGATAGCCTCCTCAATTCCTGTGCTTACAGGTAATTGAAAAATTGTGAATTTGCTGAGAAACAGGAAATGCCTAACTTAATCTGCCAATCCGTACAATTTAGCTCCCACTCTTCGTCAGCCACAAACTGTCGCAAAAAATTTGTTGACTTACTGTCTCTTATCTGCACTGACTTTGATTGTGTGTTAATTGTTGGTGACTTTAACATCCATGTCGACAAACCTGAGGACAGATGGACTAAAGAACTGTTCTGTGTCCTTGATAACTTTGGACTCACTCAGCATGTGACACAGCCCACACACAACAGGGGCCACATCCTAGACTTAGTTATCTCCAGGGGTCTGAACAAGGTTCAGGTATCTGATGTTGCTCTCTATGACCATTACTGTGTTTTCTTTGAGAGTGATATATCTGTGTACACAAATGTTCTAACTGAGGTTGTCTCAAAACGATACATCACTGAAAACATTGGTAACATTTCCCCCCCACTAAAGTGAAGGTGGTCTCTTGTAAGAAAAAATCTCCTTGGAGAAATACTCCGCTATCGAAATGGAAAAAAAAGGAATGTCGAAAAGTTGAGCGCAGATGGCGAAAAACAAATCTCCAGGTTCATTTTGACATTTATAAAGAGAGACTTTACATTTTTAATTTAGAATTAGGCAGTCCTTCTTCTCAGACATTACCACCAAGAACAAAAATAATGCTCATGCCTTGTTTGCTACTGTCGACAGGCTTACAAACCCTCCTGTGCCAGTAGCCTCTGAACATCTATCTACCAGGGCCTGTAATGAATTTGCATCATTCTTCACTGTCAAAATTCAGAAAATTAGACAAGCGGTCAGTGCCACTGTACCAGGTACAGGAGGTGTGTTGTCATTTTGTCCATCCAAACCCAACTCTAACACCATGACACAATTTGATCCAATCAATGACAAAAACCTGCAAGACATTATACAGTATTTGAAATCTTCTTCCTGTTTCCTGGATATTTTACCAGCAGGATTCTTCAAAAAAGTTTCAGACTGCATCAGTGTTAATTTCGTTGAGGAAGACTATGACGAAAATATTCGTCAACGAACCTTTTTCACGGACGAAAACTAAATGAAAACTAAAAAAAAGTCAGATATGATGACGAAAACTGTGACGAAATATAACTGACACTTTAGTCAACAAATAAAAACGAGACGAAAATGTTAGGGTGGGACGAATGGAGAAGAGATCCAATCAGAGCGAATCTTTTGAGGGTAGATTGACCGATGCAGATTACAGCAGAGCTCAGTGTTGCCAGATTGGGCGGTTTTCCGCCCAATTGGGCTACTTTTGTTTATGCCAGGCGGGAAAAAAATACATTGGGCGGGTGAATAAAATTTGGGCTGGTTTTGTCCATATTTGGCGAGTTTTCAATATTGTGAAAACTGCACTCTGAACTACGGGAGCCCATGAGGAGCGCCGGAGGAGAGCGGCAACAGCGACAACAACCCCCCACGCTGACGGCGAGGAGCGCGGCACCCCCCCCTCGGTTTGGGCTGGTTTTTATTTGATTGGGCGGGTTGTACGATGTGATTGGGCTGGAAACTGTCAATCTCATCTGGCAACACTGGCAGAGCTACTTTAAAAAGCCGCGGCAAGCTAAACAGGCAGCAGCATTTACACAGAAGGAGAACAAAGACGAGCTTGCAGAACTTCGCACAGTTTCGCACGTTTTCACAAGAGTTAGGTTGTTTACATGATATTTAGTTGAACAGCTTTGGCGGATTTCAGCTGACTTCGCTCGTTAGCAAGACGCTAGTGTTAACGGTTTGCAGTGCACCCGGTCCGAGGGCAACGGCATACCTCATGAACAAAAGAAATGTCAGAGCTAGGTCCAGGACGAAAACGAAGAACTGATATCTGGGCACACCTCACATATAACAACCAGACCGTCTGCAAACCGTGTGGAGCAAAAACACCACCAAATTGAAGCGACATTTACACAGAGAGAGAGAGAGACAGACATGACATTTTCAGTTGACACAAACTGATTGATTCATTGTTATTAATTACTTATTGACTGAGATTAATTGATTGTAACTATGATTGAGTCAATAATAGATTTGATCATAGATTGAGTCAATCATAGTTACAGTATTACCAACAGTATAGATTATAAATAATTTGTTGTAAATATAGTTTTCCTTTATTGGTATTATTTTTTATTTCCAAACCCTTGCTTTGGCAATATGTACAGTGTTGCCTCATGCCAATAAAGCCATTTGAATTGAAATAAATTGAGAGAGAGAGAGATTTACCACTCACTAAGACTAGACTAAGACTAAAAGACTTAAGACTAGACTAAGACTAAAACACTTAAGATATTTAGTCGACTAAAACTAGACTAAGACTAAAAGATTTCAGATGACTAAAATATGACTAAAACTAAATGGTGTGTTATTCAAAAGACTAAGACTAAATCAGAATTTGCTGTGAAAATTAACACTGGACTGCATGACTCCAGATATGCTACAGACTGTCAACATGTCTCTTCTCTCAAGTGTCTTCCCCCAAGCCACGACGACTGCAGTCATTAAACCACTCCTGAAGAAGAGAAATCTAGACACATCACTAATGAAAAATTATAGGCCAGTATCAAACCTCCCAATTTTAAGTGAAATAATTGAAAACGCTGTTTTTCAACAGCTGAACAATTACTTCACAATAAATGAGTGTTTTGATGTCTTCCAATCAGGATTTCGACCACATCACAGCACTGAGACGGCTCTTGTCAAGGTCTTCAATGACATTCATTTAAACACAGACAGTGGAAAAATTTCAGTCTTAGTGTTACTGGATTTCAGTGCTGCGTTTGACACGGTCGACCATAATATACTACTGGCTCGACTGGAAAACTGGGTTGGACTCTCTGGTACAACACTAAATTGGTTTAAATCCTATCTAAATGACAGAGACTACTTTGTGCCTATTGGTAATTACACATCTGAATGGATGAAAATCACAGACGGAGTACCCCTGGGCTCCATTCTGGGGCCTCTACTATTCAGCATTGACATGGTTCCTCTAGCTCAGATAATGGAAAACAATTATTAACTAAGTAAATTCAATGAACAAATCAGTGATTGGATGTGTCAGAATGTTTTTCAGTTAAGCAAAGATAAGACTGAAATAATTGTTTTTGTTTTTGGTCCAACAGACCAAGTCAGAAAACCTCGGTGTAATCATGGACTCAGACCTGAATTTCAGCAGCCACACTAAGACAATTACAAAGTCAGCCAACTATCACTTGAGAATATATCCAGGATAAGAATACTTATGTCTCGGCAGGATTTGGAGAAACTTGTCCACGCATTCATCTTTAGCAGACTCGACTACTGTAATGGTGTCTTTACAGGACTCTCTAAAAACTCCATCCACAGCTGCAGCTGATTCAGAACGCTGCTGCTCGAGTCCTAACAAGATTTCAAAATCCTGCAGTTGGTTAATAAAGCCCTAAACGGTTTCGGGCCAAAATACATTTCTGATCTGCTGCCACGTTATGAACCATCCAGACCTCTCAGATCATCAGGTACCGGTCTGCTTTCAGTTTAATTCAATCAGAACTAAACATGGAGCAGCAGCATTGAGTTACTATGCGCCATGTATCTGGAACAAACTCCCTGAAAATTGCAGGTCTGCTCTAACTCTCACCTGTTTTAAATCAAGAAAAAACCTTTCTGTTTGCCACTGCTTTTAACTGAATCAATTTCAAGTCTTTGAACTGCACTGTGACTTTTATTCTACAGTCTTGTCTCTTTTAAACCTTTTCTATTTTAGCCAACTTATTTTAATGTTTGTTTCTTTATGTCTTCTTACTTGTTTTTGAATGCAATGTTTAATGTCTTATAAATGAAATTTTAAATGTCTTTTAATGTAATTTGTATGCTCCTGTAAAGCACTTTGAGTTGCCTTGTGTCTTAATTATCTATCTTGCTTGAAAAGACATTTTCCTGTTCAAGTGCTTTTCTACCGTGAGCAAGTTGTAACTTCTGTTTGTTTAAGTTCTCCCGGATTAATAGAATCTTTACTTAATTGCCAGTCAGAATCTGAAGACAAATCAGCATTCAATAGTTTATATTCTGTGCTCTCCTGTCCTCTCACACACCTGAACGCCGCTCATACCTTTACTGCCTCATATCTGAACAAAAGTCACAATTATGAAGGTTGTCCCTTTTTGAAAAATAACTATACCGAAGACAGAAGACCTGAAGTCAGTCTCAGAATCTTTGAACACATTAATTTCACCCTTAACTCTCCACAGGGTTTGAACAGTTGTCATGATCGGTCTACATATATTGCATGAACAAACGGCAGCGATGATCATGTCTTCCAATAGCTTTTGCCTGACAGGTATGGACTTGAGTGTGCAGCAATACTCGAAAAGTATGTGAGAAGCATTCCTGCTAGGAGTGAACAGAGGAATTATTGCTCTAGGGGTTGATTTGTTGGAGCAGAAACATTAGGAAAGTGTGTGAGAAGAGAGTTAAACTTTATCTAACCTGGTTAAAGGGGCATGATTAAGAATAGGTAACAGTAATAGCCAAACAGTGTTGGTGTTTACAATGCTGGCTGAGCACCTTTGGTCTGCTGTAAGAAAGAGGTTTTCGGGACCAGGGCTAGATGGTTAGCATGCTAACTTCAGTGGATATCTCTGCAAAACAATACATATTTCATTGACATACCGTCCAAACTATATTTCTTCACATTCTGTTGGTAATTTTATAAAATCTTTGAATGTTTACATTTTTTTAACTTCCATATTGAATCTTAAATAACCACAAAACCATTGTAAGTCTCTCACACAACTTGCGGAGGCACCAGGACACGATTCAGGATATACAGCGGTTTATTACAAAATGTGCTTGTATTTACAGTATGAAAATGGCACACAACAGTGATAAAAACAAAACACCACTGCATAATTGAATACATGAATGATAGTCAAGGTCTGCATCAGGCTTGTATAGTTAGTCTTGATCAAGCTAGGTCAGCATTATTGGCAGCCAATCAATGTAGCGAATCATGAATATTGGACCGTTATGGTAAAGACTGATGTGGAGCTCTACTTCACCAATATCTTTATCTCAAAGATTAAGCTGACTTGGTGGTGGTGGATGCCTGAGGGGAAAAAAGACGACACAAAGAAGACAGGTCAGGATCAATAACTAGAGGCAATATGTTCAGAACTAATTCAGATAAAGTTCTTTGACTTTGGTCACCCCTTCACCTTTCTTTTGACTCCACCAGTTGGTCAAAGGTTTCTCTTATCCAGTAAAATATCTCAATATCTACAGGAGGGATTGGCACAGGATTTGGTCCAGACTTTCATGGTTCGCTGAAGATGAATCCTATTGACCCTTCTACTAGCATCAGCATGAGGTTTGCATGCGGTTTTGAGTTTGATTTTGTTTTTTTGTTCTTTATTTGATCACCATGTGAAGAGTGCTGTATCTTTGTTATTTAGTTTGAGGCAAGCAATACAAGTGCAAATTAAACAGTTTGGTTTGGCTGAATCTCTTTTTGTATTGTGGTGACCCATCACAGCTACGAGGAAAATCGCACAGTCTCGAGCAACCACCTTGAAAAATATTCACTCAAATAACCACATTTAATAACTTCTGTCTGAAGTTGCATCTACTTCTACATGTAGGAGTAGATGCAACATAAAACATTACAAAGTGCATAACAAATAAGAATAATGAAAACGTACACTTAGAGTCTTTGTTGTTTGACAATGATGCGGTCCCAACGGTTGTCAGACAGCTTGAATTTACTTTGTCTGTTCGAACTATTCCCTCGTGCGATGTATTTCTGGGGTTCAGCCACAGCTCGCAGGTAGTAACATCCAGACAGTCTACAATTTTCCTTCACGAACCAGGAGCTATCAGGTATATTAGATGCATTAGCTGAGCTGCCATCGACAGCATCAACAACCTTCTCCAACTGTGAACACACAAAACCCACATTTAGTGGACATATAATAATGTATAATAACTTTTTCTTTCATTTCTATTGTTTCTTTTTATTTTTTATATGTTGCAGAAATCAGCTGTGGGCAGAGATGGAGGGAAAGTGCATGGCCACGTGTGTGTCTGTGTGTGTGTGTGTGTGTGTGTGTGTGTGTGTGTGGTGTGTGTGTGCGTGTGTGTGTGTGTGTGTGTGTGTGTGTGTGTGTGTGTGTGTGTGTGTGTGTGTGCTGTTAATGTATATACTGTACATATGTTAATATTTACCTTCAGGTTGCCACCGTCCACATTTGGGAGGTATTGTTGATTTTCATACCAGAAACACAAAGCCATCTTGTTTTCTCGTTCGCATATATCCACAGTAAATTCTAAGGACAGAAACATGACAACATATATTTAACTTTGAGTCTGAGTCTATGAAGTTTCCCAAATAAAGGCTTGAAATGGCACAGTCAGGAATGGAGTGTACTACACAGATCAAGGGGGCATCAAATTCGTAACAATTATTGTAGCATAGCTTACCATTCGTGCTCTGTTGGGTCTCGACAGCACACATTTCCGGTACTCCACTGAACCTCTGGACCGTCAAATATTTCCCTCTATATATCAGAAAAGCCCGGATCATGCTGTTGCTTCAGTGGCGTTCTGACATGAGGGGAAAAGAAAATGTTTTAATAAACCAGAATTACAATGTGCATTACACAGCAAAGTACCTACAAGTCTATGCCTGTCATTTACTTTCTCCTTTACTTTTCAACCATGTGATTAGCGTACTTCTCCTTCTTGCACTGTAGATTAGCTACTAGTCACAAATTTGTTTCGTCGACCATCTTCAGCCCTAAAATTCGAGTTACACATGAAAGTACCAAAACTACACTGTAAAAAAAAAAAGTGTTGCCAGTAAAAGTACATCACTGAAAGCAGAGAAACAGTCCCCTTGTGTGTTTATATCTAATGATTTACTTAATTGTATCTGGTATCATGATTGATGTTTGAACAACATTTTACTCTCATGGTGGTGCTCCTTTTTTAATCATTTCATTAAGTTGCCTAAGATCTTTAATTGGAGTGTTTTACCACCGTAGTTTTGGGGAAAGGAAATTTTAATCAGAAGACAATGATCTTGTATAATATTATTTATTCAAGACTCTTAATTTGTATTGTTATGCCCAGTAGGCGATTTGAGGGGGGATGAGGGGGGATGCCGTCCCCCTTGTTAGCAAAATTACCAAAAAGCATCCCCCTTGTTAACCTGCCATCAGTCTCCATCCCCTAGTAGCAGATAGT
Organism: Diplodus puntazzo; assembly: GCA_963678695.2. Classification (NCBI taxonomy): domain Eukaryota; kingdom Metazoa; phylum Chordata; class Actinopteri; order Spariformes; family Sparidae; genus Diplodus; species Diplodus puntazzo. Next base: position 20,289,385 of record OZ023159.1, on the reverse strand, counting down.
GTGTGACGAATCACAAGCGGTCGCGATCAGCTCCAGTGCACAGCGAAGTCAAGCCGGGCACGGCTGCTTTGCGATCCGGCTGCCCGGTTTATTTTGACGAAAGCCGCAAAAAGCTGCACAGCGCAGATCGCGCCGGCAGGAAGTCAGAGATACAGGAAATGCATAGAGCATCCGGTCAATTTTCAAAATAAAATACTGTGTACAGACTCCTGATTGTATAAGAACGAAAAAATGACCGGATCAACAAAAGTTTGCTATTCATGTTCTAAAACCAAAATGCTACTTTTTGTTAGCATTTCTAAGTGTGTCATTTCAGAACATGGTGGCTTATGTTATGTTGCCAATTGTCATTTTTGTGCTGGTTTATAGTTTAATCATTAATGAGGTAGCTGTTACATTTCCTGACACCAGCTGTTTTATCCCCCATTGAAACGCACTCTGCTGGCCAAACTATGTCATTACACCTATTTTGAATTACCCCAAGCATGTTTTTCTGCATTATACTTTTTAAATATAAGGTTGTAAAACCTTATAAATCACCCAATAAATCGATAAAGGCAAATACCGATAAGTCTGGCTCTGCTATTTTGCACAATGTTCAATGTCCTTCAAGGAATTTAGACGCTAAAAATTTCCAAGGGGTCATGTAACTTAAAATAACCCTAGGTAGAGAAGGAAAATAAGTGGATAAAATGGAATTGTAGAATTAGGAATGTCACAGTTATAGTTAAGGCATCCTGCAACAATGTCCTTTGGGAGGTGTACATAGGTGTGTCGGGGCAGGGTGGTGTTCCCATTGGACCATCCCCCTTGTTAAAAATTAACAAATCACCTACTGGTTATGCCTAGACAAACTAAGTAAACAAGCTCTCCTTTTTATGACTGGATAAACTGAATAAACAAACTGTCACGCTGTTTCCCTTTGTTTATATGTGGCGGACCCTGCCACCTTTCGAGCTTCAAACAGTGCTCTGGGTTCGTCCTCTGAGAACAGCTTGTTTATTCAGTCATGGAATAAAGAAAATCTTCTAAACTAAGTTGTACTCCTGATAAGTAACGTAGCATTTTATTACCACACACACACACACACACACACACCCCTACAGTCGCCTCCATGCAGGCTACAGGTAAAGCCCGCGTCGTGTTGAGTCTCGGGAGGGAGACGCGATGCAACATTCGTGTGCATGTTTTGGAATAATACAAGAGTCACTCACCGTCGGTGCTGAAGTCTTGAGGAGCTCTGACTGAAGCGTGTTCTGCTGGAGACTGCTGCAGGTGCGGGACAGCGCGGTTTGCTCTGCAGACTGCACACCGGAGGCTCTTATAAGCGCGCGGACCCGCTGGGTGACGCAAGACTGCTCCGGGCGCGGTTAAGTCCGTGCCAGCACGTCGTGACGATAAGGGGGATGGACCAACACCACAGTGTCTTTTTCTCGGAATGAAATCCGAAATGGTTGTTCAACATGATCAAGGACAGCTGGGTCATTTAACTGAGAAGCGATGATGTTTCGAGTTGGTCGCAAACTGAGCTGAGTCAACTTCCCCCTCGCCAGAGTCCATGCTCGCCCTCCTTACTCTTGTACTCTTCTTTTACAGTTCATATCTCTCCTGGCTGCAGTAAACACCAGATTTACAGTGTGAAGTGTCTGTGTGTGCCCTACGCAACACAGACAGGGCCGGATTAACACCGGTTTTATTTTTTGCGTCATTGTAAACCACCTTCCCGACCGCACAGGACTGAATTCAGTGACAGTGAACACATTAATTTCACCCATCTCTCCACAGGGTTTGAACAGTTGTCATGATCGGTCTGCATATATTGCATGAACAAACGGCACATGATCATGTCTTCCGATAGCTTTTGCCTGACAGGTATGGACTTGAGTGTGCAGCAATAACTGGAAAAGTACGTGAGAAGCAGTCCTGCTAGAGGATGAACAGAGGAATTATTGCTCTAGGGGTTGAAACATTAATAAAGTGTGTGAGAAGAGAGTTCAACTTTATCTAACCTCATTAAAGGGGCATGATTAAGAATAGGTAACAGTGTTGGTGTTTACAATGCTGGCTCAGCACCTTTGGTCTGCTGTAAGAAGAGGTTTTCGGGGAAAGGGCTAGATGGTTAGCAAGCTAACTTCAGTGGATATCTCTGCAACACAATACATATTTCTTTGACATACCGTCCAAACTATATTTCTTCACATTCTGTTGGTAATTTTATAAAATGTTTGAATGTTTGAATGTTTTTAACTTCCATATTGAATCTTAAATAACCAAAAAAACATTCTAAGTCTCTCACACAACTTGCGGAGGCACCAGGACACGATTCAGGATATACAGCAGTTTATTACAAAATGTGCTTATATTTACAGTATGAAAATGGCACACAACAGTGATAAAAACAATACACAACTGTGTAATCGAATACATGAATGATAGTCAAGGTCTGCATCAGGCTTGTATAGTTAGTCTTGATCAAGCTAGGTCAGCATTATTGGCAGACTGATGTGGAGCTCTACTTCACCAATATCTTTATGTCAAACTAGCTCAGAGGCATACAATAGTTATACAAGTGTGTTACAACAATGCGATAAAACCCTTCCCCCAATTAATACCAACACACGAAAAGCATTCGAGAAACATTTTCACATCAAGATAGAAACTCTACCGTCATGAGGATCAGTTTACTCGTCAAGTGGCAAATCAGTTGAATAAAGCCGCCATTGCAAACATCTAAAAAGTGCATGATCTCATTCTGTGGTCAAGTTAACAATTAGAAATATACAACGTCTGCTTAGACTTTCATATTCTAGCTTGCTGAGGAACATTAGAGTAGACGGTAGTTTGGTTAGGTTGAGGTAAAAAAGGTTTATGAAAAGTCATGGTATATGACGTGAGTTAAGAACTTAGTTAATTTACATACAAGTTAAAATAGAGAGGGAGGTTGGGAATGAGAGAGAGTGCACTGGAGAAATAATGCCCTTCACCTGATGTGTATACTCTTTTCATGTCTGTGACTTAAAACTGCAGTGAATCGCTGCTATGCCATCGATATGACCTTCCAAAGACTGTTTTCAGGTGTGTTTTTGAAGAGAACTGTGCATGTGTCCTGGGGAAACAAAGGCAGGACTCCAAATCTCAGGTTAGTTAGCTCAGTTAGCCGTGCAACTAGCGGGCCAGACTGTGACTTCAGAGGACCAGGGGAGTGTTGGTATTTTTTTCTCTTGATTCAGTGTTTACCATTCCCTTTTCACCTGTCATTTCCAAGTCCCCCAAATGTAACTGCAAGAGTACCCATTAGATGAAGTTTCAGAAGAAGACACAAGAAGCCACCCAAGGGAAAAAAATGATCTAGATAAATTGACTTCTTGCTCGGCCCAGAGCTGGAGCGAACTGTCAGTGTGCAGAGGAAGCATGGCAATCTTGAATTCTGCTTTCAAAGATTAAGCTGACTTGGTGGTGGTGGATGCCTGAGGGGAAAAAAGACGACACAAAGAAGACAGGTCAGGATCAATAACTAGAGGCAATATGTTCAGAACTAATTCAGATAAAGTTCTTTGACTTTGGTCACCCCTTCACCTTTCTTTTGACTCCACCAGGAGTTGGTCAAACTTTTCTCTTATCCAGTAAAATATCTCAATATCTACAGAACGGATTGGCACAGAATTTGGTCCAGACTTTCATGGTTCGCTGAAGATGAATCCTATTGACCCTTCTACTAGCATCAGCATGAGGTTTGCATGCGGTTTTGAGTTTGATTTTGTTTTTTGTTCTTTATTTGATCACCATGTGAAGAGTGCTGTATCTTTGTTATTTAGTTTGAGACAAGCAATACAAGTGCAAATTAAATAGTTTGGTTTGGCTGAATCTCTTTTTGTATTGTGGTGACCCATCACAGCTACGAGGAAAATCGCACAGTCTCGAGCAACTATTCTTCACCTTGAAAAATATTTATTCAAATAACCACATTTAATAACTTCTGTCTGAAGTTGCATCTACTTCTACATGTAGAAGTAGATGCAACATAAAACAATACAAAGTGCAGAACAAATAAGAATAATGAAAACGTACTCTTTGTTGTTCGACAATGATGAAGTCCTCCTGGTTGACAGACAGTTTGAATTTACTTTGTCTGTTTGAACTGTTCCCTTGTGCGATGTATTTCTTGGGTTCAGCCACAGCTCGCAGGTAGTAACATCCAGACACTTCACTATTTTCCTTCACGAACCAGAAGCTATCAGGTATATTAGATGCAGTAGCTGAGCTGCCATCGACAGCATCAACAACCTTCTCCAACTGTGAACACACAAAACCCACATTTAGTGCACATACAATAATGTATAATAACTTTTTCTTTCATTTCTATTGTTTCTTTTCATTTTTTGTATGTTGCAGAAATCAGCTGTGGGCAGAAATGGAGGGAAAGTGCATAGCCACGTGCATGCATGTATTTGTGTGTGTGTGTGTGTGTGTGTGTGTGTGTGTGCTGTTAATGTATATACTGTACATATGTTAATATTTACCTTCAGGTTGCCACCATCCACATTTGGGAGGTATTGTTGATTTTCATACCAGAAACACAAAGCCAACTGGTTTTCTCGTTCCCATATATCCACAGTAAATTCTAAGGACAGAAACATGACAACATATTTTTAACTTTGAGTCTGAGTCTATGAAGTTTCCCTTATTAAGGCTTGAAATGGCACAGCCAGGAATGGAGTGTACTACACAGATCAAGGGGGCATCAAATTTGTACCTTTGCACAACAATTATTGTAGCTAAGCTTACCATTCGTGCTCTGTTGGATCTCGACAGCACACATTTCCGGTACTCCACTGAACCTCCGGACCGTCAAATATTTCCCACGATATATCAGAATAGCCCGGATCATGCTGTTGCTTCAGTGGCGTTCTGACATGAGGGGAAAAGAAAATGTTTTAATAAACCAGAATTACAATGTGCATTACACAGCAAAGTACCTACAAGTCTATGCCTGTCATTTACTTTCTCCTTTACTTTTCAACCATGTGATTAGCGTACTTCTCCTTCTTGCACTGTAGATTAGCTACTAGTCACAAATTCGGTTCGTCGACCATCTTCAGCCCTAAAATTCGAGTTACACATGAAAGTACCAAAACTACACTGTAAAAAAAAAAGTGTTGCAAGTAAAAGTACATCACTGAAAGCAGAGAAACAGTCCCCTTGTGTGTTTATATCTAATGATTTACTTAATTGTATCTGGTATCATGAATTGATGTTTGAACAACATGTTACTCTCATGGTGGTGCTCGTTTTTTAATCATTTCATTAAGTTGCCTAAGATCTTTAATTGGAGTGTTTTACCACCGTGAGTGTTTTACCACCAAAATTTTAATCAGACGACAAAGATCTTGTTTAATATTATTTATTCAAGACTCTTAATTTGTATTTCTATGCCTAGACAAACTAAATAAACAAGCTCTCTTTTTATGACTGGATAAACTGAAAAAACAAACTGTCACGCTGTTTCCCTTTGTTTAAATGTGGCGGACCCTGCCACCTTTCGAGCTTCAAACAGTGCTCTGGGTTCGCTTGTTTATTCAGTCATGGAAAAAAAAAATCTTCTTCTAAACTAAGTAGTGCCCCTGATAAGTAATGTCATCTAATATTTCCCCCCTCCTCAGTGTCTACATTCAGCTGAAGAAGAGCCTGTCTAAAGCTGCAGTGCCACACAGCTGGTTCACGTGCTTTAACACTGTTTATGTGTCCGCCAGCTTCATATGCCAATCTCATAAAACGAGCATTTTATTACCACACACACACACACACACACACACACACACACACACACACACACACACACACACACACACACACAAGCCTACAGTCGAGTTACCACACACACCTACAGTCACCTCCATGCAGGCTACAGGTGAAGCCCGCGTCGTGTTGAGTCTCGGGAGGGAGACGCGAAGCAACATTCGTGTGCATGTTTTGGAATAATACAAGAGTCACTCACCGTCGGTGCTGAAGTCTTGAGGAGCTCTGAATGAAGCGTGTTCTGCTGGAGACTGCTGCAGATGCGGGACAGCGCGGTTTGCTCTGCAGACTGCACACCGGAGGCTCTTATAAGCGCGCGGACCCGCTGGGTGACTCAAGACTGCTCGGGGCACCATTGAGCCCGTGCCAGCACGTCGCGACAATAAGGGGATGAACCAACATTTTCTCGGAATGAAATCCTGGTTGGTTGTTCAACGTGTTCAAGGACAGCCGGGTCATAACCGAGAAGCGATGATGTTTCGAGTTTGTCGCAAACTGAGTTGAGTCAACTTCCCCCGTGCCAGAATCCATGCTCGCCCTCCTTACTCATGTATTCTTTTACAGTTCATATCTGTCCTGGCTGCAGTAAACACCAGATTTACAGTGTGAAGTGTCTGTGTGTGCCCTACGCAACACAGACAGGGCCGGATTAACACCGGTTTTATTTTTTGCGTCATTGTACGCCACCTTCCCGACCGCACAAGACTGAATTCAGTGACAGTTAACACACGCAAGTAAACCAATCGAGGCAGGAGGAGACCAACTATCTAGCTATTTATTTATTTAAAAAGATTAATTAATTGTAGCATTTTTTACTAAGTAATAATGTCAGTAGCCTATATTAATGACTTTTTTATTAATGACAAAGTTTGTTTTTTTAATCTATCTAATGTTCTGTATGAATGGAGGATGTTGTTTTTATTGTTCTCATTGGGTGAAGCACTTTTTGTTACTTTGATGAATGAAAAGTCGGTCTGTTGATTGAATTGATTATTGATTGATTGATTCCTGTTTTCTGCAAAGTAAAAATAAGATGTTTTTGGCAAAGGAGTCTGGTGCTAAGGAGAGAGCCTTGAGGGATAGCAGCTGCGGTCTCTGCTCGAGAAGTGATGCATGGCACCAAGATGAAGCTGTGAAAACACTCTGAATATATAGCACACTCAAGCTAATATTGAATTTCTGATTTTTGGTGCTGCTGCCCTCATCCACAGCAGTAGATTTGCTTAGTTTTCCACACTGGTGCTCTTGGTGCTTCTCCAAACTGGACGAGTGCCGACTGTCTGCAACAGACATTAAACTTTCCAAATAAACATAGCAGACATTTTTCTTGCAGCTCTTTTCGAAACATTAGTCCCGCTCACTTCACCAGCTATTGTTAACAGTTAAAGGATAACTTCACACTTTCTTGAAGGAGGTTTAAACTTTAAGTTGTGTCTCAACACTACAGTCTTACAAACTGGGACCAGGAAATACCAGGAAAGTGTGTGATGATGAAGATTGGAATTTGATGGTAGTTATAAAACCTCACAGGATTATAATACCACGTCACCTCCGCCCCCACTCAACCCCCAGTTTGCTTTGAACTTCATTAGTAAGGATCTCAGATAAACAAGCTTGAGGGGTTGGTATGAGGAACATTTACATAATCTTTACTGGCACATGGTTTATACCAACGTGACTGGTGTTTTCACCTCAGGAATCTGTGCATGTCTTCATGTCAACTGTGGTCCTTTAGACTCCTACTGTCGTAGGGAACCATCACACAAGAACTTTTGATTACTTTGCCATGTGTTTATATGTCTGTGGACAGATTTTGTGCAAGATGCAGAATTCAGACATGAAACTTGTGATCTGAACTAAGAGGCCAGAAGTAAGGGGGGTAGCACCACGCTGCTCTGCAGACAATGCACTTTTCCAGGGCGTTTTGCAGCTGCCGTGCCTGAGGCAACAAATCTCTGTGTGATCAGGGCCAAAGACATCAGAGGGGTATTTTGCGAAGCCGGTTTAGTGGGTTAACGAGCTATGTTGAGTCTAAAGCCAGGCTCTCCTGTTCTACGAAGGTGGCTCTCTTTTAACCCGGCTAGATCACCATGGTAACTTACGCTTAGCTCATAACCTGGTCCCGACCAGGTTATGTTCAGAGTTTCGGCTTGAAATCGGCTATAAAAGCGGCGCTGTTTCACTGTGTAAGTCATTCGGAAAATTGCGTCACCGTTCATTGAGAACCCGGTGGACCTAGGAGCGAGAATAATTCTGGCAGCACTGCGACGTGAGCGGCTTCTGCGAGATCGCGCTGATCCGCTGGCATTTCCTGATGAATTTTCAGCCGAGGAACTCGGTACATCTGCTCACTTATTGAGCCGAGTGTCGGGAATACCACTGAAGACGACTCACTGTCGGGCAAAATACTGACATTCACTTGGTGATGCAGAAAATCTGAGCAGAAATACTGCGTGCTGCGCAGAGTAGTTCTCGCTCTTACTGGGAAGCTGCAATCTGAAGATATGATATTAAAATAAAATGGGATACAGTATATTATCCACACACCTGCTGCCATGTCCGACTGCTGCTTCCACATCTTAATAAAATGCAACATGAAATATTAATTAGGCCAACCTAGTATTTATTTGTCACAGATAATGAGTAAAGTTAATTATTTCTTTGATGTGGCCATGAATAAACTGATGAACTGATCAATGTTTCACCCGCTGCAGGGCAGTGACACCCAAACACAAATCTTACAGGCTTGAGCTATTTTCACTGTCAGAAAGGTCTTTATTGTCATTGTACATGGACAGTAGCTACATTTGCTTGTTCATCCCGACACAGTAATACAAAAAAGAAAAACACTGAACATTTATAGCCTGCGCACACTCAGCCTCGCTTTCAATAAAACACACGCGCACATTCTATAACTGAGATCAGTAAAATGTGAAAACAATATAGACATCATTCAAAAATGAAAAAAGATAGTAGTTGCTTCAGTCTATTTATTTCTTAAATGGATGAGGGTTAATATGTAAAAGTTGCAAAATGTTGAGCTTTCAGAAATTAAAACACTGAGGGCTTAACATAATATCGATCATAACAGGCTATTAATCATCGTTAACTTACGCATTTACACGGTCAGCAGTTTTCTCTCTCGCTCTATTGGCGGCGACAGTGTTACTTTTTGCCGTGATGGTTTCTTTGAATTGTTCATAGCTTTGCATAATAGGAATCTGCTCATCTTGAGTAAAATATGTGGCCCAGGATCTAAACATTTTCGCACGGAAGTAGAATAATATGACGTCAAACGCCCCCTTTTATGTGAACGCGCGCTGAGCACAAAGCAGAGAGCCGGACTTAACAAACTAAGTTGATAACCACCGTCGCAGAACCGTTTAACTCTGTTTTGGGACTTGGGGCTTTGTTGAGCTGCATCTTGAGCACAAAGCCTGGCTATGTTGAGCCCCCTTCGCAAAACACCCCTCAGGTTAAACTACATCTGTCAGTGTGAATAAAGGTCAAAGAGTTGAATAAATCCGGCACAGTTCAACTCATATTTCTCTCATGTCAAAGAGTGGAGTAGCTTGTAGTCCTAAAACTTGGAAATTAATTAGCATTTTTGGACATCTGGCTCCCTCTTCTCAAAGTTAATTTTGAGTTTTTTGCATTGGATTTTGGTTAATTGCCTGAAATAATGTCTGTGGTTACCACAGGCTTAAGATATATACACATTTTCTAAATATGTGTAAATATTTAAGAGGCTTCTTCATTTCTAACTAACTGGAGGGGAGTTGCAGGCTTATAAACCTTATAAACCTATCCTGCGTGGGAGTGTCCTTACAGAGTCGTTAAGGACACGTGTGAGCTCTGAGTTTCAGAGTCATTGGGCCACTTGTGGGTCATTGACCCAATCGGCCTTCATGTGGGTTGCTAGGGCTAGGTGAGCCCAGGTGTGAATGGTTGTTATGCTGTATGGGGAGGGAACTCAGTACATGGCATGTGAACAGAGCGGAGCACGGAGCGAGCGGGGAGCGGAGCGTGCGCAATATAGTCGGAGCGCAGAGCGGGTTTTAATCCAAAGGCCAGAGCGATGGTTCCGTTTCGCTCCAGTTCCGTTCCGATACCGCTCTCCATGAGTCTAGGGCATGCACAAGTCCAGACTCACGTGTGCCGTAAAGGGTTAGCCTACATCAGATGTCATTCGTTGAGAGATGGAGTTTGTAAAATATTTCGAAAAGAAAGCAGACAGGTCATAGGAATTGCTCCCTCTTTTAAATTTGAGCGAGCGTGTAGCGATTTCACCGGAGCTCAGCTCCGCTCACATGCTCTGACTCAGTACAGCGTTGTAGGTGGCCTTAAGTAATGTCTTGCACCTCCTCTGTTCAAACACGGTCATTCCAGTTTGACATAGATGAATTCTTTTACTCCTTTTTCAAACCATCTGTCTTCTCTGGCCAATATGTTTACATTGTTGTCCTCAAAGGAATGATTTATCTCTTTTCTGATTTTTTAAGTGGACAGCAGAGTCTTGACCTGAGGAGTTGGGCCTCCTGTGTTGTACCAATCATTTATGGTGAGATTCTTTTGTTTCCCCAATATACAAATCTGTTGAGTCCTGGCTGCATTAAACAGCATGAACTCCATTACTCTGTTTATGTCTGGGTGTTTTGTTCTTAAGATGGACAAGTGTCTGCCTCAACATTTTGCTGGGTTTCAAGTGAAGCAGGATATGATGTTTGTTAAAGACCTTCCTGTGTTTCTTAGATTTTCTTGCAACATAAGGAATGATTTTATCGTTGTGTTTTTCTGTCTCTACAATGCTGTACTGAGTTCTCTCCCCAGACAGCCTAACAACCATTCACATCCCACTAAATGGCCAGTTGGGTAAACAACTCACGAGTGGCCCCAACAACTCTAATACTCCCACACAGGTTTTTAAAGCCTGCAGCTCTTCTCCAATTAGTTAGAACAGAAGAAGCCTCTTGGATGAGCAGCTCTTAGAATTCCAGGCTTAAAGAAATGTGTTCAAGATAACAGTTTGTATTTAAGATATCTAGATTTTATATGCATTTCCTATCACATTGTTAAACACAATCAAACAGTAATGTTAGCTAGAAGGGGGGTTAATGTCACCGTTAGTTAATGGGTCATCAAAAATGACATTTCGCCTTGAAAATCCCTCCAGATTTTCACTATCAATTGTTTTGTCAGTTGTTGATATTGGGCCTTGCATTACACAATTATGTAGTACTCATGGAGCATTAAAAGGTAATTTTAGGTTAAATTTGGCTTTCAATAATAATTAATGATTATCAGGGATAATCATTAATTATTATTGATAATATGATCCAATTTACATTAGATCGACTAGGGGCACCACCGAGTCTCATAAAAAGGTACTAAACTGTTCGTGACTTACAAATTAATAATTAACTTAATAACTACAAATAAATTTACCATAACAACTAGTAATGGTTGAAGGATTTTGGAGTTCTTGGCAGTGTAGAGGTCGGCAACATTCACTCTTGTCTTGTACAATATCAAATAGACAGCATGAAGGTTCAAAAGTCCTTTATTCAACACAAAGATGAAAACACACAATCTAACTAACATGCACTATATACAGGTGTGTGTGTGTGTGTGTGTGTGTGTGTCTGTGTGTGTGTGTGTGTGTGTGTGTGTGTGTGTGTGTGTGTGTGTGTGTGTGTGTGTGTGTTAGACGTGATTCCAGGTTATAGAAGAAGACCCTGAGTCTGTATGAAGCATCATTCAACTAACGCAATAACACTCAAACAGTGGACAAACACATAAATTGAACACATATGTATGATATCAACCAGAGTCTGGTTCTTAGTCGTGCTATGTTATGCTATCTAAGCCGAGTTCAACGTTACCAGTCTTTGAAGAAAAGGTACTGGTGGTTGCAGGAGAAGGTTGGAACTCCAATGTGCATACTGTTTTTGCTGTTCAAGGTCTGATGAAAGTCGGCAGAGGAGGAAACAGTTCGCTCCTATCTTTTGCAAGGATAGCAGGTGTGGAGATGGAGAGGAGCCCTCAAAGATGTTGAAAGGAAGTTGATAGGAAGATTTTGACGATCTGGTCAGAGGGGGGTCTGTCACCCTGACCAATAGTAGGTCAAAGCTGAATTTTGCACCTAGGTGTGAAGAATGGTGAATTGTGGGATGATGTGTCGGATTCTTTGTGTTTATACGGCTTGCAATCTGGAACACAGAGGTACCATATAAGCATTTGCATACAGGATGTTGTAATAGTGCAGATTATATTAGATGTACACCCACAAATCAGGGCATGACAGTTAGATGATCATATATGTGTCAGTTCCTGTTAGAACTGTATCAATTTAGAGGAAGTCCAGGTTTCCAAATATGATTCTATTTGTCAGCATTTTGTAGAATACTTAGAAAAGTGTATGACAGCATGGTGCATGATGTTAGGCTCACTTCGTGATAGAGGACATTTAACACATTTTAAAAATGACTGTACTTCATTTACATAACTATGGCTATAACTATAGCTATGAGTTCACAGTCTGACCTTGAGGTCTGATCTTAAAAGCCCACTGGGACTCTGTTGACTTACTGGGTGTTGAATTGAACATTTTTAATTGAATTAAAGTCATTGCAAATAAATAATAATGAACACAGATTTAGATTGTAGCATCATAGTTGAAGTTTAGTCAATAACACCCAGTAAAGGAAGTCAGGATTTTTGGGAGGAAATGTTGCCTGGCTGAAAAAGCACCCTCTACACAGAATCCATCTGTGAGGAAATTCACAGGAATCTTAGAATGTTTGCTGCTTCGTGACTGCTGTTAAAAATAATATCACTCAGAATGTTTTAAACGATGACTAAAGAAAGTACTTCTTTTTTCAAACCCACCCCACGCACATGAGAGTAAGTGTCACTTCTGCAAATATTAAAATCTCACGAAGACCGAAATCGTTCAAATATAATGTTTTCAAATATGTTATGATGGACAGACCTGCATATTTTCAATCCCCAAATGAAAGTGCATCTTTATACGGCAAACAGAATAATATGTTATTTCAATTTATTGGTCAAGAATAGTTGTTGCTGGACTGTCGTTTTTAGATAGCAGACTGTCTATGACTGCTTCATTATGTTGCTGACAGCCTCAGAAACCACCTGGTAATTTATCAATAAAATATTTATTGAAAAATGTGTCCAAACTCATCTTGTGCTTCATTCGGTAAACATGGGAGAGCAAGTAACAAGCAGAGATGGAAAGAAAAAGACATACCATAGCAGGTTCGTTTAGAAGGCAGGAGATATCATATGATGCAGAAATACGCATGTCATCGTCTTATTAAATGGCAAAAAGATGTAGTCTGCACCGCCCAGACAATCATAGTACTTACTCATACTTTTGGCTCTTTTAACAACAGTCCCTCTCATTTCTTTAACTGTTGGCGACAGTTATAGAATGACTTTCTGTTTTTTCTAGAAGGTGTTAACACATTAGGCAGGGCAAGTTTATTTGTATGGCACACTTTAGACACAAGGCAACTCAAAATGCTTTACAGGGGCATAAAAACTACATTAAAAAAAATTCAAAATTGCATTAATAAATACATTAAAAACACGTAGGAAGACATCAAGAAAAAAACAGTACAAGTTATGAAATAGGAAGCTATAATGTAATGGGTTTAAAAGAGACAAGACTGGAAAATAAAAGTCAGTGCAGTTCAGTTCTGAAATGGCTTCAGTGAATTTAAAAGAGGTCAGAGTTGAAGCAGACCTGCAGATCTCTGGGACTTTGTTCATGATATGTGGCGCATAATAACTGACGACCTCAGAGGTCTGGATGGTTCATAACGTGGCAGCAGATCAGAAATGTGTTTTGGCCCGAAACCATTCCAATAGCAGGATTTCGAAGTCTGTTCTTTGACAGACAGCAAGCCAGCTGCAGCTGTCCTGTAAAGACACCGTTACAGTAGTTGAATCCAGGGCCGCCCCTGGCCAAATTGGGGCCCTAAGCAGAATTTTATTTTGAGGCCCTCTTTCAAGCCTCTTTCAACAATGGAACAAGCCTTTTACAGATGACATGGTGCTTGATGGCCCTGGTGACGCACTGGGCGTTGGCTCTGTGTCACCTTTAGTAACAAACTTCAGCACTGACCCTGTTATGACAAGAAATAAAGCAGATTATGAAGATTTGTTTTGGTCTTAATGGTAAATTACACAATAAAATTAATGTAAATACTAGCCTCACAAAGATTAAAATGCAATTAATCCAAATATGACTACAATTAACAATAACATTGATTATGATTTGATTATATGATATTTCAATATTTTTATATACTTATTTTTAAATTTTGTACTTATATATTCCTATACTGCTGTTGCTATATATATATACACACACACATATACAGTACAGGCCTGTATGCAGTTAACAGGACATTCAATAAATGATAATCACGTCCGCTGGAAGATTTAATCTCCAGTCCACATCTAGACAGAATTATCCCCTCTTCTGTCTCATGATTAGCAGGCTGGGGTGTTTATGCCACAGAGTTTTTCTTTTTTATTTCAACAACATACCCACCGTCAAGTGAAGCACGAGCCTCCTCTTGTTTTGACTTTTTCTTTCTTTTGCTTGCTACCGATTCATATTGCCGTTTGGAGGCCTACTCTCCACCTGCATCCAACTGCCTGTCGGCGCATCTGACCGCTGGTTGGTCAGGTGCTGCGTGCTGTCAATCATTGCGGCAATACGTGCGGTGTCAGATTACTCTCTTAGTCTCTTTTTTTTCTCTCCCGCCTCGTACTGACTTGGTGCTCTACGCGTGCCTCACTGCAGCGATGCGCATCCTTTGCGCATTTGCAGAGAATGCGTCTCCTTGCGCAAAATGGGGGCCCCCATGGATCGTGGGGCCCTTTGCACAGCGCGTGTTCTGCGTGTAGGGAGGGGCGGCGCTGGTTGAATTTGCTGAAGATAAATATATGGACAAATTTTTCCAAATCATGCAGCCTAGACATAAGTCCTTTTATCCTGGATACATTGTTAAGGTGATAATAGGCTGACTTTGTAATTGTCTTAGTGTGGCTGCTGGAATTCAGGTCTGAGTCTATGATTACACCGAGGTCTCCGACTTGGTTTGTAGTTTTCAACTTTACAGACTGAAGCTGAGCAGAATCTGTTAGTCAGTCTTCCTTGGCTCTCATCTTTGTTTAACTGAAGAAAACTCTGACACATCTAATCACTGATTTGTTCAATGAATTTACTCAGTGTTTGTTTGCCATTAGCTGAACTAGAGGACCCATGTAAATGCTGAATAGTACAGGTCCCAGAATGGAGCCATGGGGTACTCCACTTGTCACATCTGCTTAGATGTGTAATTACTTGTATTGTATTATTAATTGTATTGTGGTCGACCGTGTCAAACTTTGCACTGAGATCTAAGACTGAAATCTTGCCACTGTCTCTGTTTAAATGAATGTCACTGAGGACCTTGGCAAGAGCAGTCTCAGTGCTGTGATGTGGTCAAAATCCTGATTGGAATACATCAAAACACCCATTTATCATTAGGTAATTGTTCAGTTGTTGACAAATAGTTTTTTCAGTGATTTTACTTAAGGGTTTTGGCTTGGAATATTTTTGCAGCGCTGTGCACATGCTGTGCTGTCACAACACATTGAAATATTGCCTCTCTAAATGTCTATGCAAGCTGGCTTTTTACATATGCAGGTTTTATTAGGAGTGTACTCTACAGGGGTTAGTAGGAGGGGAGCCTCTCCTCGACTTGACACAGGTAGACTGGGAGGGCAGAAGCGTCTGCGCCAGAGATGGCAGCCAACGAAAAGGTGTGTGCCTATAATTTTTCATTCCGGATGTGTCTTGATTGTATACTTCAGGAGTGGTTTGGTTTGGTGGTTCAATTGCTGCAGTTTTCCTGGCTTGGGGGAAGACACCTGAGAGAAGAGACATGTTGACAGTCTGTAGCAGATCTGGAGTCATGCTCATTCATTATGCTTTATCTGAACCTAGAAATAGCTGGTGCAAGACTACAGAAAAATTCTATTCAATGTATTCAAAAAGTCCTATTGAGATCAAGAGACCCGTAACACACTTATTTAACAATAACAAATTGATGAAAAAACATCTGCAGGGAGAAATACTTTTTTAGTTTATAGGGACTATGTGGAACTTCTGTGTTGTGCTGGACACCGGTCGTTAGTTTATGTAAGCCGAGCTGAGACAAGGCACTCGGAAACATACGTGAACTCAAATTTTGTCACAGAAGGCTCAACCCAAATTGTTCACAAAGAAATCCACAGTCCAGTGGCATTAAACAACTTAAACACATCGTCCACAGGCTTGTATAAGCAACCATGAGAGGCGAGGAAGGTCTAATTTTTCACATAACCTTAACATATTGCCAATAAATAAGTGATTAACACAGGTAAAATGTAAGAAGTTTTTACACAGAGCCCCTTTAATGTCAAATGTGTTTGCAGTTCGGTTCATGAAACATAATCTTGTCTGTGATCTGGTGTCATGGTTTTTGCACTCTGAACGCAGATGAGGATGTTGAATATTTAGCAGTTTAGATAGAGTGGCCTGATAATCTAAAACACAAAGGAGGTGACACCTGCAAGAAGTCAGTAATGATAACCTGCCATCGAACTAACTTCCAAAGCATTCATAATTTTGTACTGTATTAATTACATTGACACCTCAGTTGATATGGCAACCCAGTATCACAGCAGTACATGAGGTAATCGGTGAAATTTCATGTATAGAATTTGTGGACATGGGAACAGATTTAACCAAAGGGAATCCTGTGTTTTTGTTGCATAAAACTAACCAGTCTTAATGTGAACCCTCAATTTCTACGCCATTTTCTTTGGCCATTTGTTTGTCCAGACCACTTCATAAATGACGTGTTTCATTCGAAGAAAAGTCATGAAGAGTCACACTTTAAAATGTGTGTTCATGTACACTACAAACAAATCACACTTGAAAAGCTCAGCAACAGATTTTCTTTCTCGAGTGTTATATAAGACAACTAAGCTATTCTTAGGGGAATGCAGCAGCATGCAGGTGAAAGCTGCAGGCAAAGCTATCAAAGGGATATTAAGTTAAGATCTCCAAAGTAAAAAATAAAGTTAAACATTCTACAGAAGAAATACATGGGAATAACTTTTTTGTTTAAGCTTCACTTAACTTTGACTGGTTTTAGTAAGAGTAATTAGTTACTACTTACTTAAATAAACACTTCTCATGGGTTGTGCCATATGATAACTTGTCAGCACTCACAAGACATTATGACTTCTATCAGTTTTGCAGCTCAGATTCAAATCCCTAGCTTAAACAGATAGCCTAGTCCTGGTCCACCCGCTGTGTGACTGATTCTGCGAAGCCACATGCATAATACCTTAACTCGTGCAGTATCTACTGTACAGTTTACAGGCATGTCCCGATCAGGTTTTTTTGCCCCCAAGTCCAAGTCCGAGTCATTTGATTTTGAGTATCTGCCGATATGAGTCCCGATCCGATACTTCTATAATACATTTAAAGAATGAAGATGAGCGAAGAAACGGATCCAGGATTTACCTTATTTTTTATTTTATTCACCTTATTTTATCATTTAACACTTATCGTAGGTGTGATTGGCAAAGGACAAAAAAGCAGGAAAGTATATGGCTCCACTATGTCTCTCTTTACATTTATTTTGTCCCGTTGTTGACTTCAGCTAAGAAAGAAATAGTTCGCTCCACACGTCCAACCTCTTGAGCATTCGAGAACTTTTTTACCATTATTTTCTTTATTATCATATATTTTTTATGGAAACAGAATCTATTTCAGAAGTCATTGGGCCACATGACATTACTGGTGATACTCGGAGACCCAAGAGCTGGCCTCGAAGCGGCTGGACATTCAGAACAAACACTTCTACCTTGACGTGAAGCAGAACGCCAAAGGCCGGTTCTTCAAAATCGCCGAGGTCTGCGCCGGGGGCTCGAATCTCGGGCCTTGAGGAGCGAGAAACCATCGCACTCCCGGCCCAGGGCTTAATAGAGTTCCGCGATTGTCAATAAGATAAGTTCATTTAAAAATGCACTCATATGGCTCTGATGTAGCATGTAATCTGAAAAGTAACAAGTAATGGGTTAATGGTAAGTTATCAAATTAATGTAGTGGAGTAAAAAGCTAGATTGCTAAATTTGCCTCCAAGATGTAGTGGAGTAGAAATATGGAGTAGAAAACGGAAATACTATAATTAAAGTACCTAAAAATTCTACTTGTGCCTGAGTAAATGTAAATTATATTCCCTCACTGAATGTATGTAGTTACATTCCAATTCCTAAAATTGAATCTCTGCTGATTTCTCTCAGGATGTTCTGGGTTCTGCCTCAACTGCGCCCCGTTCTCTCCTGGCACCAGTCTCTTCCTATACTTGTCAGCCTGTGGCTAAAGATGGTGTCCATCATGTCGAACCATCTCCAGCTTTTCCAATTAATGCCACTCTGGCTGTGGTGGTCCTCAAATCTTCAATAATCGCTCCTCCTACATTGCTTGGACGTTTGCTGGAGGCCCTAGTTTCTCACAGCTCCACCTGACTCTGTCTGTACTTCCTCTCTTAGATGTAGAATAATGTCACAAATTGTAGTCCAACTTTGTTTTATATTTGGCTTTGAATGTAAATTTAACAAGAGTCTGTAAATCTGTGCAAAATAGAGTGTAAATGCACACAGTTTGGGCTGGGTGGTTGAGTTTAAGTGGGAAAACAGATTATGAATTTTGAAGGATGTGTTCACCAACTGCATTTTGTGTCAAATAAATAAAAAGTGATCCACAGTTTGGCCAGCATGACTTCAGTTGTGCTGACTGTGGAAAGAGAGCTGAAATAGGGAACTTAGTACTGAGAAATGCCATCTTGAAGTCTTATGATGCCATCAGGTGACACTTTGTGGAGTTGCACCTCTGACACAGACTGACTTTAGTGGCCTGATAGAAGGTTTTGCCTTGAGATGTTTTATCAATATCAGTTTTAGTTGAATGCAGTTGTAGCGTCATAAAATGTGTCCATATATCAGTAAAGCCAGTGCAGCGCTGTCCTGGTGTTAAATGGAATAGCAGTGGAGATGGCTAAAGTAAATCATGAGAAAAGCATCCATGTATGCCATATCTTACAGTAACAACTTAAACATTTTGATGTTTACTGTAGCTCTGCTATCATTCAGTCTATGGAGCAGCTTATAATCTATACCAGGCCGAATGAAACCTCAAGACATCCATCTGGCACAAATGAACTGGTCCCTATTGGACATTAGCTGTGCAATTGCCAAATACATTTGCAATGTATGTATCTTATCTATATTGTAACTGTATTGAAATCATCAAACCTGTTACGTTTAAAGCACCCATACAAACTTTAGATTCTTTTTAGATTTTGTCCCCTTAAAAAACAAACAAACTTAAATTTAACCTTAATCTGTCCACTAGGTTTCAGCAAAATCTCACAGAAACACAACCTTGGAAAACTTTTGTTTTTTCAAAATATTTTGATTGATGTGTTTGCGAGATTTGGGCCACATATGCACCTAAGTCTTACTTTCTACAACTTTTCTGCATTGCAACTAAATCATGGTCAGGGGTGAGGAAAGATTGTAGTTGTGGTTCTTTAAAACTGAACTTTATTTTGCATGTCTGTGACAGAACACGTCTCTCTATCCACCAACCTACCTCAAAACCTACAGGTGAGGACGTAGTTAAGGCTGTAAGGTACTGAATACACCTGTGCACAACCCTACACAGTCAGTGTGGACACATGCTACCCATCAGTATGACATGATGATGCAAGAAGTTATTAGTAACAGCAATTGGAGAAGTGAGAGCGTCTCAGCAGAAAACACGTATATAAACTGCACATATCTGCGGAAGCCTGCAAGGGATGGATCAAGCATGCAAAAAGTTTCCGTTTTTTTTTTAGTTTAATGTTGAAAGTTTACATCTTATAGAAAAACAGATGAAAATTAGTTTTACAAAGACAGATATAATGCATTTCAAAGTGTTACTGTGTTTCTGTTGCATCAGTGCATTTTGGATCTGAGATTCACTGTTGTGCTGGGCTGCACTTGGGTAAGAAGTGAGTGTTGTGAAAAGGGGAAATTTGAGAGTGTTGGTAATGAGCCCCTAAAGGTTTACCAGAAAGTCAATTATATCTTAGGTCACGATCAGGATCCAACACGCACACAGCTGCCAAAGAATTGTGTGTGTCCAAAAGTTGTCTCTGCTAATATTGGAAACAGTAACAAGAAGCCGTCTTGAAGGCGACATTACCGACAGTCAGACGGGCCATTTGCTCAGTATATCCCTATATATAAAAGAGCAAACACTGGCTATAGGCCTTATTTAATGGATATGTAACTGTTCCTTGGTTTGGTGGTATTCTCCAGTCCCTCCGGGCTGTGGATAATAAGCACTCTACAATTTGTCTTTATTTTCTTTAATCTTCTCAATGTTTCACATGTAAAAAACAAAATTAAATAATAGTTAAATGTGCAATATGTAGGGACTGGCCACCTGTTGTAGTCATACTCAACAAATAGGGAGCAGCATATCATCACAGTAACCACCAGTGTTGGGAAAGTTCACTTTCTACATGAACTAGTTCAAAGTTCAGTTCACAAATTTTAAAATGAACTAGTTCAGTTCATAGTTCATAATTCAAAATTTTGAACTAAGTTCACAGTTCCAAAAATGAACTAGTTCATAGTTCTTTTTTTTTTCAATAAATTGATGCGAGCTATTATTTTTCAAAATTATTGCCACAGCCCATATAGAACCACAGACAGCTACTATTCAGTTTTAACACTGAAACTGCAGCTCTCCGACAATATTCTGCAAAACCAGGTTGTCCCCCTGCGTCTGGGAGATGAAGACAATGGAGCCACTACTGTACGCTGTTAATGCAATTTGGGTGGTAGAGGATCTATTTTGGCTCACCGTTTGATTTTTTATTCACTTGCACATACCTTGAAAGGCTCGCCGGGTGCTTTAGTTCAATGTGCCGTTTCAGGTTTGCGGTACAGGCTAGAGTACAAATTAAAAATAAAATACATAAATAAGTAAATAAATAAAAAAAAATTAAAAAAGAAGAAGAAGAAAGGGAAAAATAAAATAATAAATAAATCGTTCAGACAGTGGCTTCAGGGGAAAACTTCTCATAATGACTCTTGACTTTTTTGTTATTTAACAAAATCAGAGATTAAAGGAAAGAGCTCAGTTCCAGAAGAAAAGGAGCAAATTTAGGTAGAGATTTTGCAAATTTTTGTTTGTGAATAAAACATTTTGCATGGGATAACAAAGTTCATCATGTGTTCAAGAGCATTATCTTCTGGGTTAACAGCAAATAACATGTTTAAGGGTAAGAGAATGGACAGAGTTAGCAGCATAAAAAAAATGAGATTCAACGTCACTCCAAAACTTTTTAGATATATCACAATAAAAAAAACAGATGTGAAGCCTTCATTTGTTTTTGCCTCCATGCTTAGCACATTGATGAAGCATGCGGCGGTGTGACTCTGTGGTGGCTGGTGTTGCCAGTGTTCTGTCCGTTCAGGACGAATTAATCTGTGTTCGTTTGGTAATGCCTCACTGCATGTTTGGTATGCAGCTGTTTTTGTCGGAAATAGTTAAGTTTCGTTTTGATCGAAAGGAAAGCGAGTTGCACAAACCTCTTGTCCAGCATCCTTTTAGTACACAACAGCCAGATTGGGTGTTTTTCCGCTACATATTTAGGGCCTGTTCACGGTGTGTTTTAGCCGGTTTTCACCTGGGAGGCTCGATGGAAATCTGGCACTGTCTTGAAGGAAGTTAAACTGTGAGAACGCGCCGTTCACAAACGCCAGAATGAACGCGTTCACAATAACATTCATCAGGCAGAAATACGTACGCTCAGTTCACGTTCGCCCAAAATATGAACGCGTTCATGAACGATCGTTCATTGAACGCGTTCAGGCACAACACTGGTAACCAATGCCAACTGAAGCTGCTTTTAGTGAGTTAGCTCATTTAGCCGTGCAGCTAGCAGACCAAACCTGGAGGTTGGGGCACCATGGAAGTGTTGGTTTTTACGACTGCTAGAACAGGGGATTTTGAGCTAGCTGGTAGGCATGCAAAGTATGCTTTGCCACACAATACATGGACGTCATAATGTCAAAACCGTAATTCCGTTACCTTCGCTGATCACTTTAAATAAGTTTTGAATGGTTTCATCAATAACTCTTACATATTGCACCTTTAAAGCGCTGTGAATAAAGATGAAATAATTGTTGTATGCTAACTTAGTCCTGTAAGTCCAACATAATGCTGTGGAGTAATTTCTACTGTATTAACATAATTTACCACAGTAATCACACATTCAGCAAGGACAAATCAAGTAGTACGATAATGAAGATGTAATGTGTGCAGTAACTACAGTTACATACATACTGATATACTGTCAGTTCTATACTTTTAACACACACAGCCAACAGATCATTGCAGACATATCACACGGTAGACAACCGAACTCTTGGAGACATATTGTGAATTAGCTTAGAATCACAGGGCAGTAAAATACTAGATTCAAATCAGGGCTTGATATCCAGGTCACTGTATAGTGATTCACTGGTTACTAAGCAAGGGAGTTACGTGAAACACGACCAACTGTGCTTATCTTGGATTTGTTCCAAGTGTTTCTCACAGTTTCGTGCCTTGGCATTGACTTGACAACTCAAAGATTTACAAATTGGGGCTTACATCAAAGAGACACAGCTGCTATAGTTGGAAAAGCAGATGTGTGACTTATAACTCGGTGAGAATATGGCTTCTGCAGTGAACCAATGAAGGAATGCAGCCATTACAGTAATAATGTCACTAATTACACCTTATAATATAACAAAATGTCTACCGTGAAAAGTCATCAACAAAATCTCCATTAAACGGACCATTCTTTCCTGTTACTTTGTTTTTCCCAGAATTCCAGCACATTCTAATCTTGGTGGTGCAAAAAAAAAAGCCCAGACAGAGATCCATCTGCGTAATTCTGGGATTCAGTTTGGCTAAATCCTGGACCGTGGCCCAACAGGAAAACATCACAAGCACGTCTTCCGCACTAAATCGGAGGTAGGAAACTTGGCATTAAGCGCAAACTTGAAAGCACCGGCTGTTATGCATCTGGTTTAAGGGAATAGTTTTCTCATTTCCTCCTAAGAAAATTAAAAGCACATTTTCAACCAAAGCCAAATTCACAAACCACAAAGGCTTAACAATCTGTATAGGGGTTGGATAAGGAAGAAGCCATGCTATCTTTGGTGGTAATGCTTACGGCCGTACACACTCGAAGCTACTTTCTGTCTTTTTAATTCTTTTTGCTACAGCATGCAAATATATTTCAGCAGGCAAGTTTGACAGATTTTCTTATTCAGTAAGGTGTCTGTGGGATTTATTAGAGGATAGCTTCTTGTAAAACTGAGACTGGTTCAAGATAGTGAGAGGTTGCAAGTTCATTTCCGGCCACCAGATGGTTGTGGAGCAAATAACCCCAGATAAAAAGTCTTTACCAGCACAAGTGGTAGAATTTGCTTTAAAATACATTTTATCAAGTGTTTTTGTGATGGTCAAAGCGTGTGGGTACATGACTTCTGATTGGGCACAAGAAAACCCCACTTTTTTCAATTTGGCTCATTCAAAAGGTTGTGAGCAAAAGTCCCAGGGCTAAAGGACTTTTTGGAGAAGTTGTGACTCAACAAGGTTGAGAACAACTGTTTTTCAATAAAAACGGACTTGTAAACAACAACAACAATATTATTTGTTTAAAAAAAAACTTGTTCAAGGTAACACAAAGTAACATGATCATCCATCCCAATTGACACAATCGGCTGTGATCATCAGCATCATGTTTGTTCGGTGCAGCATGCTCAAGATGTATCTGCGATCTGGTGCTCAAACGCACAATGTGTCATTTCAGCAATCAAAACGATGAAAGCAAAGGACATAATTTGATGACGTTGTGAAGAAGCGTGGGTTCATATGAATTATGCTCTTCATCTGTGCAGCTACTGATGAGACGCAGACTGAAATGTTCATGGATGAGGTCAGTAAGCTGATGTTACAACAAGAGACGACACACTTAAACTCTTCTTAACTGCAACTAAATCTGCCCTCAGATACAAATAAAGTTACCTTACCTTACCTTACTGTTGCCTTGAGGAAAATTCTCATGTAAGTACCCAACTCCACAAAATATATAACAAAGGAATAGTTCTTTCAGACATTTTAACCTGGAAATGTTATGTATCAGATGTTAAACTATATGGAATAATCAGTAAAGTCACTATGACAAGAAAGATATTCTGGAAATTTAACACAAAAAGATAAAATGCATGGCAAAAAATACTTAGCAGAAAGTTATGGTGATTTCACTCCAATAAACCTGCATAACAACAGTTTCCGAGATGCCATTAGTAATTCACTGGAGTGGGAAGTCCTCCCACATGATTTTGGAGCAGTGTAAGCATGGGGAGGAGGGAGAGAGGTGACTCCCCCGGGTTGCTGGAAGGGCTTTCTGTCCTGCTGGGTTTCCTGCTCAGCCTGTGTTACGACCCTAAAGGTCATATGTTACCATTTGTCTTTTAATATCCCTCTTTTACCTGTGAGTATGAGAGGGTGTGAGATTGATTGCAGGTGTGTTTGAGTGGTTGCAGGTTGCCCGAGGGAGCTGATTGGCTGCTGTCTTGGACCTGCAAGTTTAAAGGCCGGCTCCGCCCAGTTCCTAGGAGGCTCTCCTCTGCTGTCCCAGACTGCCAGCATGTGTGATTGTGTTGTTTTTGAATAAAACTTTGTTAAAAATGTTCTTTGCTGCTGGTGCTTTGAGGATGGGAAGAGGGGAGTCTCACACTCTTGTTGCGCCAGGGTTTCCCCTAGGCCCCTGGTCGTAACAGCCTGCTTGATCGAGTCCATCAGCAGCAGGTTTGCAAAACCACTGTAAGAGAGGGCAGAAAAGGGTAGAGTGGTAAAGAGAAGAGGAAAACAGATCAAAGACGACAGAGGTGATGATGGAGGGGAAAGTGCGGGGCAACCAAAGAGATCGCAAACATCAAATCTGCACCAGAGCGGCCGGGGATCCCTCGCCTATTGAGCAAATATCCTATAGTGGTGAATTAGAGGGGCTTCTGAGCTATTTTTAGTCTGTGTTGCCATGTGTGAGGAATACTCTCTATACGCGCATGGCACAGCGTCATTCTAATCCCATCCATGAATGGAGGAAAATTATACAACAAGTAGTTCCGACCAAGCAATCTGATTGGTCAACAAGAAATTTAGAACGTGCTCAAATCAGCACGACAGCACGCCTCGGTCCTGACCGCACCACTGTCATGCTCAAGTGACGTTAAAGCACACCCTTGTAGGCCTGGGCGATAAACCGAAAATTTACCGATACCGAAATTTACGACGATAACCGACGTCATTTTGGCCATGTCGGTATATTCGGTGTAGGCATAACATCCACTAGGGACAGGGGGACATGTTAAGTCCACTTGATTAATCTACCCCAGCGTATACCGATGTGCTTATTTTACATTAATTTGATGGCAAACTCGGCCCACTGATGCAACACCAGCTATGCCAGGTTAGTAATCAAGTGAACCCACTCTCGCTGTGAGTCGCGGACAGTTTGTGTAATGATGCTGCGTTCAAAGGCTGCAACAGGCAGCCGTCTTCGGCCGGGCCGTCCACTGATCAAACATTTGTCTTTTGTTTTAACTCAAAATAAGGACTGTATTTCCAGCTAGAAAACGTGCATCTCTCTCCTCCCTCCATTGTTGTTTGCATTTGTGTCTCTGCGTGGTCTGACACGTGAGTGACCTCATGCTGAGAAACGTGACTTCTCGCGTACGTGACGTCACTCCCCGCGACGCAAGAAGAAAGCAAAAATATATATTTTTACTAAGGAAAATTGACAAAACTAGTAACGTTTTACCGGCATCACTGACTGTGTAACTTAAGTGCAACATGGAGCATGAAGATGTAAAGAAAAAAAGAAAAACAGTAGAATTAACTTTGAGCAAGTGCGGAGGAAAGTCGGTGTGGACCCATTTTAAACAAGTCGTGGGCCGTGATAAGAACATGTGTCGGCTTTGTCGAGTGCATTAAGTGCGGCACTTGTTGCATTATTCATTAAGATTTCTGTAGTTCACACAACTCGTAATTGTAGTCGAGAACGTCAGTTATAACAGCCCACGTATTAAACAGTTGTGGGTTTAAATCGGTCTCGGGCTCATAATTACATTCAATGTGTCGGGCCGGGCTCGGACACAACGTGCACGGGCTCGGGTCGGGCTTGATTCTAAGCTCTACTCGAGTCCAGCCGCGACTTTACTGAGGTTCACCCAGTGTGAGCAGCAGGAGGACGGTTAGCTCACCTCCAGAGCATCGTGCTGAATCACTGAGACTGATTTAGGGACTGTCATCAAATTACTTAGCATAAATATTTTAATACAAAATAATTTCAGTTCTTTCAATATCTTCCATGTCATGGGGCCCAGTGACTCCAGCAGCAGATTGTTTTAGTAAACTGGACGAATGAGACACAGCTATGTTTACTGTACTTAGTGCTTCCTCTATTTTATATGAATATTAATATGCAGAAATCTTGATATTTTTTCTCAAGAGCTTCCATGTCATGTGACCCACTGACTTCTGAAACAGATTCTGTGTCTATCAAAAATATATAATGATAAAGAAAATAATGGTAAAAAAAGTTCTCTAGTGCTCAAGAGGTTAACATATTATTAAGCAGCAATGTCAACTTCTCTACTATTTTGTCTCATGTCTTAGATTCTGATTCTGAAGTCCTCAAAAATGTTTATTTATTTACATCCAACCTCTTCCACCACCTGCAGTACAACCACGTGATTCAATTCGAAGAAATAAAAAAAGCGAGAAGCTTAGAATTTGTTTATAAGGGAATGTATATTTAAACTTTTAAACTTGTTCAGTTGTTATCATTTCAAGTAATCTGTGCTTTTCAGCTGTTCAATCGTGTGCTTATCAGTTGTTCTTAACTACTAAATAAATAATATAAATATTAACTACAATGTAGTTTTACAGTCCTTCAAAGTGGCATTTCTGTAAATACACAGGATTTGTTTTCCTTTTTTGAGTTGCGGGGGGTGGGGGGGGGGGGTTACTTATCGTTCATTTATCGTTATCGAGGTGAGTTGCTCAATATATCGTGATGTTGATTTGAGGCCATATCGCCCAGCCCTACACCCTTGAGGGTTATATTGCTTAATTATCAGCTCAATTCCACAGAGCTGAACTGCTGAGAAAACGCAGCACCTGTACCACACTTAATTCAATCCACTGTGCATGACAGCTGAAGAAAATCAAGTTTGTCAAAGGTTGTGCCTTTTTCTATTTTGCTTTTTATTTTTTTTTTTATATTTTCCTTTCCTCCTTTCTCTGTGTGCTTAAATGGCAAAAAGCTGCAGTAGTAATAGCTCCAGTCATGCTATGATTTTCACATATTAAATTGTAGTCTTATTATTTTTTCCCATTTTTCACGGCTGTGTGTTTCATGCATCTTCTGTATGTGAGGAGATGCAATTTCCTTCTTTCTTTCTTTCTTTCTTTCTTTCTTTCTTTCTTTCTTTCTTTCTTTCTTTCTTTCTTTCTTTCTTTCTTTTTTTTGTACAAAAATGCAGCACCTACACCCAAATTAAAAGACTAATTTAAAAAAAAAACACATACAAATAAACATAATAACAATAAATTATCCTGTTAAAAGAAGAACATCGCTTTGCCATTATGAGACAATAATTAACCAACAATAATTCAGTTTTTATCTCGATGTGTAATAAAGTTATGTAACCATGACTGTCCTTGGCCTCTCTGCACAAATTCTGCACTCCCTTCACATTGTGATATGACCTGGTGACACACTCTGAAATATCTGGTCTCCTCCTTTTCTGTTGCACCTCCTGAAACTACCAGCAGTTTTACAAATGCATGCTCATGGATCCCTGCTGCACTGACTCACTTGTGATGCCAGCCAAACATTAGCCAGAGTGCCACTACCGCATACGTGCCACATGTTGGCAGCAGAGATCAAATGACTGTGGTGCTAACCTGTAGCTGGCAACACACAACCTAATCAGCCTTACCTGCAGTGCTGGAAGCCCCTGAGAGTGAAGACTTGCAATGACTCTGGGGCCCCAGAACCTCTCAGGTGTTACTCTATCTGAAACGCAGTGTTTAAGAGACAGAAATGCCAACAACTGTGTTTTTCAGTGGCAGTCGCTGGAATGTGAGTCTAGACTTTAAAAAAGGTATCACTTTTATTCTGCTTAGACAGCAAACGAGCTTCCCTTCTGCAGAATTGCTTGGAGGAAAAACCCTGGATTACACCGAAACTGCATGCTCATGGTCTAAGAGTATCTTGCAATGTTGGGACAATTTCAGGAAAGTTTCACATCAGAGTATAATGGCACTGCCAAATATACAGTTAGCTGAAAGAATACTTTTTTAAATTGATGATGCTGAATAAAAGTCTTTTCCTTCCCTCACTGATGCCTGGCTCTGTTCTCTGCCTCTCTCCACAGGCTGTGCCCACCAGTGTTGTGGGTAATGTGTTACAAAGTAACAGCTGTCATGCACAGTGGATTGAATTAAGTGTGGTACGGGTGCTGCGTTTTCTCAGCAGTTCAGCTCTGTGGAATTGAGTTACAAAGTAACGCGTTGCAGTTCTCTAATTACTTTTTTCGTGTAACGTAACGCGTTAGTTTCGTGCGTCAAGCAATCAGTAACGTCATTATTTTTTTTAAAAAAAGTAATCCATTATTTTAAGAATAAAAGGAAGTCCCGACTGCAGCCTGCTTTTTGTCAGACAGTATTATGCCACCTGCGGATGTGTCAGCGGAGGCGCAGCGCTGTGATGCGTCTGTGCCCTGCTGCTGACCTACGTTACCTGTGTGTGTGTGTGTGTGTGTGTGTGTGTGTGTGTGTGTGTGTGTGTGTGTGTGTGTGTGTGTGTGTGTGTGTGAGTGAGTGTTTTCGAACCCCCGGCAAGATGGCAGAGAGGACAGCTTTTGCATCGTGGAAGTACGCACATTATTTTCAATTCACCAGCGAAAAGGACAAGAACAACATATGTATAATATATATATATATATATATATATAATCCTGCAGAGTTTATTTGGTTGGATGACTGATGATATTCATCATTGTCACGACTTCTCGGTGCATTTAAAGGAGGCTGTGTGTGTCAGACAAGTTGCAGCATGTGCGAGGCGCTGCAAACGGCTTTTAATTTTTGGTAACGCATGAGTAGTCTAACGCGTTACTTTTATTCATAGGTATCGCTGTAACGTAACTGATTACTTTTAATTGATGGTAAGGTTGTAACCTAATTAACTACTTTCCAAAGTAACTATACCCAACACTGGTGCCCACACACTGAGGTTTGCTCCACCTTCAGCTTTGATTCATTTAGAACGGTGTCAGGATGACAAACAGCCGCGTTTATCACAAAGATATCACATGCAGGTAGAACAGGAGTAACCTGACTTCAACACATTAAGCAAGTGTCACCATTCAGTTGAAAGGCCTCAACAGACTACTAAGTGAGTAAATGTCTAAAAAGTATTACAGACTTTTAGTTTATACAAAAACAGATCACCAAGTAGTGATCACCAAGTAGCTCCCGTTAGATCAAATGCTGTGACATTTCGAGCACAAGACCCCCCTGCAGACTGATAAATACAGACTTGTCATTTTAGATAATATATAATACCCATAATGCATCTCTCAAGCACTTTGACACATACCAAACTTGGTTTCCCTCCTAACGGGCACTTACATGTGTGTCTTTTTACTGTTTCTTATTCCAGATTCATCATTTGAAAAGATTGTATCAAAACAGTGATACCTAAACACAAACAGACACATGGCGCACACGACTTCACTGTAACTCGAAAACACTGATGTGCGTCTGCAGAGAGATTCAGACGGAGGAAGGGAGTAACCAGATACAGTCAAGAGGAATACATTCTTGGACCAACAACAATGGAACCCGAATGATGATGTTGACCTGTAGTCATCCCAAACCACAAGGAGGAACCCACTGGCAGTTGAAGAATGTTGTTTTTCTTGGTCTACATCTGGTTTGATGCAAGGTTTAGTTGACGCACGTTGACATCACAGCCAAGGACATCAAAAGTGCGTCCCTGTTTAGCCAGCCTATCTGCGGCTCCGAGGAAGCCGTCACGTTTGCAGAAGTGCTAGGCCCTGATATGTGAAGAAGCCCTTTAAAACTATATTTTCCTCATAAAACATGGATTCTTCCAGATAAAAAATATGTTCTTGATTCAGAGTGAGGAGAGCTGAGTGGTTTCATTGTTGTGTTTTCAAGTTTGTCTTAATTTTCCAAGAATTCATGGCAAATTCCATGTGTAACGAATTTGTAAATGTAAAAGTAAAAGTCTTAAAGCATCTGGCTTTTATGTACCTTAGTATCAGAAGTAATTTTCCGCCAAAAATCTACTCAAAGCAACATTACCTTGTGTAGAAATTGGCATTTTGTGCCCCCCACAGTT
This sequence comes from Diplodus puntazzo, assembly GCA_963678695.2. Lineage (NCBI taxonomy): Eukaryota > Metazoa > Chordata > Actinopteri > Spariformes > Sparidae > Diplodus > Diplodus puntazzo. Next base: position 20,258,963 of record OZ023159.1, on the reverse strand, counting down.
TCAGAGTGCAACTCCACTGGTGTCAAAACAAATCCCAAGTCTGTAACACTTTGTCAGACATAATGTAGGTGCGAACTACAAACAGCACTCATCACATCATAACAATGTTATGTATCTTGAGGTAAACATGTATGTAACAGGGTCACCATTTTGTTGGTTTAAGGTAGAAAATGTACAAAATGTTGCTTTAAGAATTGAAAATACAAGTAAAAGTTAAAGTTCATCAAAAATGTGTTGCTTTGGCTCTACTGTAGCATTCAACGTGCAAATCAACTAGAAACTAAAGTTATAAAATAGCGGAATAAAATGTACAACATTTGGTCATTTCACAAAATACTTCTAATACAATCATGGTTGCATTTCAGATCTGATGGCTGCAGTGTGCCACACTGCTATTTATGACACTCTTCAATTGAAGTGTGTCAGTTATCGCTTTCAGTGCATGTGGGCCTGAACATTTGACCTCCTTCTAGCCCTTTGTTTAGTCTCCACCAACTCCTGCGTAAATATCTTGCACGTTAGTTGGTAAGTGCTCCAGATGGGGATGCAGGATGGGTTTATCACAACTTTTTCTCTGAAGTCGCCAACTGAGCTGAAATCTATATATATATATATATCTCAGCTCAGTTGGCAACTTCAGAGAAAAAGCTGTGTAAATATAAAGTGACGATTTGAAGCCAAAACAGTAAAGTTGTTACTATACAACTAAAACAATTAGCTAAAAGACGCTAAAACACACACACAGTGGCTGCGGGTTACATCACTTGATCATGTCAGATGTTTCTGCAGTAAAACCTCCTTAAAACATTAAAAAAGTGCTCCTGACTTGTCTGGTGTATAAATTTAAAGTTCATCACAGGTTGTTGTTTCTATGTACATATATTAAATAAAATGTGTAATCTGCTTTGCATCACAATACCAGAATATAAATGTTATGTTATCCATTTTGCCGGCAGTACAGTCTGTGTTCTCATGGCAGAACTGGAGTGTAATTTAAGGATGAAGACCTTGTTTGCTGTTTTATCTTTCGGAAACTCTAACATGTCTCCTCAATAGCTCCGATAAGGTGTGTTAATATTGTGCTTAAAACGGCGTGGAAACTTCTTTAAATGGTATCTAGCTGTGCAGACACCACCCACCCACCACCCTAATACAATGGCCGGAGATGGAATTTTACGCGCTTAATCCAAAAGTAACAATGTCACAATGATAAATGCAGGCCAATATCCTTATCATAAACCACAGACCTGTGGCTGTGGTTAGTTTCTTTATGGATTTAAAGCACAACCACATGTATTTACATGGTTATCAGTGTTTCATTTGTGTTGCAGCAGCAGGCTCCTCGACACAGATCTAAACTATCTGCAGATATCACCAGTGCTACGTGGTAAAAATACGTTGCCAGTAAGGTCTATTTTATTTTGGTCCAGGTATTTGTTGCAGCCGCCTGCAACTTAAGCAGTTGGATCAGATCATGGGGCGTTTATCTAAAGTTAGCAAGTCGCTCTGGCTTTCACTCAGAGAGTGTGTTACACACTGATTATCACATTGTGTCAGCCAACTGCTTTCAGCTAGCAGTCTGTATTTAAATAAATATTTTTTTAAACCCCATTGTTATTATTCATCATACATACATACATACATACATACATACATACATACATACATACATACATACAGTTCATACAGTTCATACACACACAGTATGCATTGTTTTGAATGCTTTACCAGGCTTCATCAAACAGATGGGTATAATGATATATTCTAGACACCCCTGTGCCACTATGCTTGGTGCTGTATAATGTGTTGCAGTTGCAATATGTGTAATTCCTTTTCATTGGTGCAATGTTGATAAAGTTGTCAGTGTCAAAGCCCCAGTTTAAGCCATTTTCTCAATCTGACTTACAGAACTAGGAATCTATAAAACAATAAATGACTCACCATTTCACGTCCGACTCATCATAGCATATCCATCCCACACCTCACACAGAATACATTTACAGAACGTGCCCCTTTTCTCTGGAATTACCTTTTTGTATCAGACAGTCTGACTCTGTTGAGGCCTCTCATCCCATCTTTAATTACAACTCATTCTTCCTGTTAGGTTCCTGTTACCATTATCCTTTCAGCCTCATCTGAGTTTTTAATGGTCTGTCCTCCTTACAGGTCTCTGTGGTTTGAGAGGAGACCTCAATGTCCTCCTGGATCCATACTTGGTGCTTGTGTATCACAATCTGAATATCTGTGATTTCATCGTCAAAGTTGGTATTGAGAATTTTTTTTGCTAAAAAATTTGTGGGCAGCGATGGTTACATTTTAAACTGGACGCATCTATTATCGTATGTAAATGGAGCATTAGTGAGCTTATACTAGTTGTCTGTGGACAGATTTGTCATGGTAGCATCACAACTGTGTAAGATGGAATTTTACAGGTTGTTAGGTGATATAAACATGAAGACGAGTTCAATGATGGGTGTGGTCTTGTGCACTACTGAGTAGTCCTGGGTCGGAATGTGTTGACATGTGTCGCATCTGGTGTGACATTCTAATTATGACTCTAGTTGTCTTTTTCGTTCTATCACCTATAAATGGCACATGGGATTGTGCGCATGTACGTGGAGAGCAACTTTAAACCTGGAGTCGTATATTTTGTATGCGGACACATACTTGGCTGACTGCCTCAAAGCTTGTTCTGACTAGAGATGACTAACCCCATTGAAGGAGTGTGCTCAGCTCATTATGAATATTCCATTTTTGATTAGTTTAACTAAACAATGCTGGAAATGCCGTTCTGTCTGTTGTAAATGTAGCAGGACGCAGTCATTGGGCCCGTGGCATCACTCAGGAGGCGGCCCCAGCCAATTGCGGTGGGTGAATGCCGCATAAAAGGGGGTGTAGAGTACCTGTCTTCCTCTTGCTTGCCGGAGGCCCGGCCACATCACTTCCTGGTGTCCGTCACTTCCGCCCCTCTGTTAGCAGGTGGGCTGTCGGCCGCAGCTGCACTTCTCTCCACGTTGTCCCATCCAGTGCTAAATTGGGTCATTTTGTGTTTATAGGGGCTCGCTTGGGTGTTGCTGCTGGCTGCATGCTGCTCACCGCTTCGTACCGCTCCGTACGTCGCTCGCTGCTCGCTGCCGGTAGGTGAGTTTTCTGCCTCACGTGTCTTCCCCTGTGGCATTGCACGCGTAGCAACATGTGTGTTTGTTTACAGGTTGCTCTCGTGTAGCGCCGAACTCGCCCCACGCTGTGTTGGCCGCAACTGCCTGACCGGTATGTAGTAGAGTGACAGTAGCTTCCTCCTTCAGCCACTTGTAAGTTTCTCATGTTTGTTTATTATTGTAGGGTAAAGATGTCTATGTAGCGGCTCAGCGCCAGCTAATCTGACCGCTAAACCACTGCTGCTTTGCCTTGTTGGAGCTGCTTTGCCTTGTTGGAGCTGCTTTGCCTTGCTGGAGCTACCGTGTCTCGCTGGAGCTCCTTGGCGTTCAGACACCGCTTATTGCTGCAGATCGATCGCTGCTGTACCACTTTTGTTGCTGTGCTTGAGCTCCCATTGCCGCCTCGGCCGACTCGGCCCCCGCCTGCTCTGCTTGGCTTTGACTGTTTGGTTGGCTGGGTGTCTTCGGTGCTGCCCGTTGCTGCCTGGGCGTACCTGTGGTTCAGCAACGCTGTCGCTTTCATTTATTCTGCCACGTCTTTGTGTGTGTGTGTGCGTGTGAGTGCGTGTGTGTGTGCGCATGTATGAGAGTACAGTGTGGGAATGTTTATTGTGGTTTCTCTGTTATCTTGTGTTTGTCTAGTTGTTGTTGTTGTTGTTTGCTGTATGTTCTTTATTATTATAATTTTCTTTTCTTTCGCAACCCATAGATTTGGTTAGTCACAATTATTTCTTTTTGGGGTATTGAGGGTTGTAATTTGTGATTTTGTATATTTGGGTAAGCAATTCGATTTGCTATTGTGCCTAATTATTGTGTGTGTATATATTGTAAATTCAAGTTTATTTATTTCTTTTCTTATTAGTTATTACTTTGTTTTCTTTGTCCCTAAACTGTTTCTCTCTGGTCTCCCCCCTTTCAGGTGCTGAGCCTACGGTGGTGGATTGGTGTCCGGTGGTGGTGCCCTTCCCTTTTTGTGTTGTGTCTACACTGGTTGGAGTTTTCACTTTATCGTTATTTTTGCTGCACGTGTGGTGTTCCTGGTATCCCTGTTTTGTTGACCCATCTGTCACTAGTAGGCCTCAGCCCTGATGGTTTCATTTAATTTCTCCCAAGTGAATGATTACATTTAACTTTTTTTAAGACAATAGATTGACAATAAAATATTATTTTTTGTACCCTTGAACTACTGTCTCTGCCTCACTTGTTACGGACCTGAATGCCTTCTCCTTTTGAGTTGGTTCACTTAAGGTCCCTGGGTGAAACTCCCAGGGTGGCGTTGTCTGGCAACACTTATTTGATACCATTCTAAAACCTTACTGTAATCCAAAATCACGTCCTCGCGCTGCCACATAAACAAAATGTCAGCCACGTGGCTGTGACGGGAGTCAGAGTGCTACTGTTCCCCGAGTGTCTCAACTGAGGTTGGTTTGGTTGGCAGCAGTTATCGCAAATCTATAATGACTCAGGATTACCAGTATTCACAGCAAGTCCCATGCTGCTGATTGACAACAATTTGGTTAGGGTTGAGGTTTCTCTAGGTTAAGGCACAAAACAACTTGGTTAGTTAAGTGGTTTAGATTGAGTGTAATACCTTCCTTGTCATGGTTAAAAGAAACCAACACTGACTGTCGTTAAGATACCGGACATTGGTGGGGTTTGTTTAGATGTCTTATTTGTAAGAAAAAGTTGAAAAAGTCTTCAAAAACTGGCGCTTTGAGATTGTAGAGTGGGTCGGCCACCATCCCAAGAGTGAGACCCCAAACCTTTTTTTCTTGCAAATAGGTCTTTTAGGTCAAGAGAAGAGAAAATTGTGATACATTTCATCAGCTTTTGTGTAATTAAACATGCAATAACTGAACTTTTGGCCACTCATGGCCTGCAGAAACAAGCCGTGAACACAACATTGAAATGTCATCATCCTTTAAGATGATAAGCTCAACTTCATGCTAGTTTACACATCCAGCTAGACTCCAATATTCACTCTATTTTACTTTTTGGTCTCCACCAACTCCTGAGGAATATATCTGACTCTTAAGCTGCTCAATGCTCCACTATGTTCACCAGCTGGTCTCTATCTGCTGTTGAGCAGCATCTGATGCTGAGCAGGTAATTCTGCCTTGTGTGTTTTTAGAGAACAAGCCTATGAGAGCGAGATTGAACCTAAACAGTAAAGTTGTGGGCCGGACAACTTGACAGTGAATTTAAACTCACTAGGACGCTCCATAAAGCTGAGGGAAACTACAGATTCAGGTGATTATTCTCTGTAGTTTCATCGCTACAAGTGGCTCTTTGTTTTCACATTGTCGTAATAAAAATATGGATTATTCTTTCAAGATAATGTTTAAACGGTAAATCCAATCTGACACTCTGCACTCAAATGGGAGCATGTCTAGTCAAAGCGGTAGAGCGTTTACTTTTTGTAGGAACGAACGAAGGTGTCAAGTGTCAGAAAATATAAAACTTTCCTGGACATGTCTTTTGACATCCTTCTTCACTGTTTGATATATTAATCGATTAATCTGACATGTGGAAATGACAGGTCACAAATGTAAAACATGCACAAGAAAGATAACATTCTATCTTTAATTAGTCTTACTAAACAATGATGGAAATGCCATTCTGCCTGCTGTAAACCAACTGTCAGCCACGTAACGTTCCTGTGACGGGAGCCAGAGTGCTACTGTTCCCTGAGTGTCTGATCTGAGGTGGACGGTGAAGATAACACCAGAAGAAAAAAACAAAACACACTTTTCTATGTGTTTTCTCACAGTGTGAACTTTGGAGGATTTCCAGCGCTTATCTAACTTTTTTTGTTTTGCTTTAGTGGTGTCCTGTTCTACTGTGTAGCTACATTTCATTGTAGCGGGAGATTTCCATTGAAGTATTTGTTGTATGACTAGAATGTGAAATGACAATTGCAGCTGCAGGAAGGGTTGAGGTGTGGAACCGTGGTATCTCAAACTTCCGCCAACTCCTACTAACACCTACAAAGAAAACAATCTGCTGATAGTCAAAGCTTTAGTAGAGAACAATGTATCAATTCATTCAGCTGTCAACATAAAAAAGATTTGTCTCACTGTAATTTTATTATTGTTGTGGTGGAAATAGGACACTAAAACCGTCCTTTGAATTTCACTCTTCCTCCACGCCTGTTTGTTGACAGAGAGGACATCATCATACATTGCAACCCTTCAAATGATAAAAAAAAAAGTTGGGTCTAAGTTGCATGAGTGTTGAATCCAGTCAAATAAATGCAAATGTCAAAACTGCTGTTGTAGGGGAGGAACCAGTGCTGATAAGAGCTGGAAAAGATCCAAAGCTGATAACTGATAACCTAAATTTACTCATGTGTGTCAGACTCATAAAAGACTCAGCTGCATTAGTTTGTCCTCCCCGAGCGTTCATGAAAGACACTCCTGTTACTCCCACTGTCTGTACAGCACAGAGACTCAAGAGTCTAGAGGTTAACACACGACACCACAGCCATTAAAAACAGGAACAAAGTGGTTTGCAATAAAGTGATGATGTAAAATAAAAACAATCATCAATCTCTGTTCTAACTCAGGGTCACAATCAAATAAAATGCAGTATGATTCCGTAAGGTGCAAAAGTAAAGTTACTTATGCAGCACAATATACAGTTTTTGCAGAATTACAAATGAGGGACAATAAACATGAAATGTGAGAGGTGTGTGAAACTAAGGCAGGGTTTGGATTCAGGTTTGAAACTCCTCCACTCATTTTAACGCACTATTGTCCCGGCTGTAAGGTTGAAAGTGTTAGTCGGTCGTGTCGGCGCTGCCTTGTCTCCCCAGATTGACTGACGACTATAGAATGGACTGTGCTTCCTGTCCCAAGACATTCATGGATCTCAGTTTCACGCCTTTGCCCTGGCGCAGTCTTACAGAGCCACTTGCATGGCTGAAGACTCTTAGCTGTAGTTCATTATCGCATTACTGCTTCCATTGTGTACAATAACACAAAGGATGAGGGCAGGAGCAGTGGAAGTAAGTGCTTGAGTTGAAGGCAGACTCTTGTATCGCCTCATGTCTCGTGTGTGTTGGCCAAAAAGCTTAACTCGAACACAATAGATTGGAAAGAGTGCATTTCAGAAACAACCTCTGCTTGGAATAACAGTCATGGGCTGTCTGATGCCAGACAAATGATTTTTGACCAAATACTTCTTTCATTCCCACATTTGAATAACCACTGTGTTTATAGTGGAAACTGTCCAATGTCTTTTGCAACCACTGTCCCTCCTTTGTCCAGAAAAACATACTTTCTCAATGTGTATTTGAAAAGAAGTTACAGTTACTGCAGGTTCTGGTCGATGTCCTAGCGAGTGTGGATGACTCTCACAGCCTACAGCAGAGCTGTGGCAGATATGAGCTTGTTTCCTTTTTTTTTTACGCTTGCTAAGTCACGTTTCTCTGTGCAAGCTCTCTTTATCAAAACTATCTACCCACGTCTCTTCACTGACGTTCTGCTGTTTATTTTGGGAGTATGTTACTTTCTAATCTGTGCAGTTGGGCCTTGTGTCCTGAAGTTACCTCAGCCCCGCTGCCTGCAGCCTTTCACAAACCCTCTCTCTGTCTGTCTTTATCTCTGCCCTGTTGCACTCATTACTTTCTGCATTGTTTTGCACATCCCACACCACTGATTTTACTGATTTGGTATTCTTATTTGTCTTATTTGGTTTAATTTGACCTAGTAATAAGGCATTCCATAAATGTTGTGCCATGGCGTTATCAGTTGTTGTACACAAACACTGAGATTTTTCTGCCAGTAGTAAATTGCTAGCAACAGGTAGCATTACAATTGGTGTCAGTTTTGCCTTTGTAAAGACAAATATATTTGAGTTAGTTAAGCACAAACCAAGATTCAACAAAAATAAGGTCACTTTTTTGCATGGATTGTGCTTTATTTGATTTCTTGTTTTTACATTTCAATTAATTTTAAGCGCACGATAAATGAAAGTAACACAACAGAAAAGTATACATATTGACTAAACATACTTTCATCCACATCACGTGTTCTGTTACTGTATACCTGGGCGATGAAACGTTTGGCACCCAACGTTTGGATCCATACCTGGCAATCTCCTGCTGATACATGCAGAAATCCAGCATTCCTTAGTATGTGACTGAAGGTTATGAACTTCCTCTGTGGGGCGGGATGGGGGGAAAAGTAACACAATCTCAAGTAACTTAAAAAGAATCTTGCTTTGGGGTCAGACTGTGTTAACAGCTATATTGAAGTCTACCATAGTTCATGGAGAAACACACTAAAATCACATCAACACATCTTTCTCGTATGATTTTTGTTGAAGAAATCATACGAGAACACACTTTAGCGACGAGGATAACGACTGATATCCTTCTGTTCTTAGAACTGATTAATGATGAATGACACAGGTGTGGCTGTGACCATGACTCACTGCGGTCACTGCTTGAAGCTGCAGGGAGCTATTGACAGACTACAGTGCTGTGAGGCATTGTCGCCACCCTTTCTATTCTTTTAAACTTCTAAGACATTACACTGAACATTGGATGCTGCACAGGGATACTTTCCATTTATCCTCATTTAACCTCAGTGTTAAACATGACTCGAATCTTTCATATTTTTTAAGGGCTGTGGAACTCATGCATGTGTCTATATCTTCAAAACTAGACTTATAACATAATCAGGCCAACTTAGATCTTCAAAAATCTACTCTTCTTTATCCTTTTGTTGATTTTTGTTTTTGTTTTATTGATTCAGACTATCTTGCTTGTAAAGACATTTTCATGTTCAAGTGCTTTTTTACTGTGAGCAAGTTGTAAATACTGTTTTTTCAAGTTCTACCGTATCAATAAAATCTTTACTAGATTGCCAATCAGGATCGTACAGGATCAGCATTCAATAGTTTATATTCTGTGCTCTCCTGTCCTCTCACTCTGCTCCATCACTCTCACACACCTGAATGCTGCTTCTAACTTTAATGTCTCAAATCCAAACAAAAGTCACATTGAATAAGGTTGTCCCTTTCTGAAAAATAATTACACCAAAGACAGAAGACCTGATTAAGAATAGGCCTCCTGCTGAAATCCCTGGTACTCCCAGCAAGTAGGGGCTGCATGTCACCAGAGATGCCAACGGCTGCTAACTGTTTATGACCGTAGCTGCTGTAAGCTTGTTAGCTCAGTTAGCTGTGCAGCTAGCTAGAGTGGCACAGGACCTTTGGACTGCTGTAAGAAGGAGGTTTTCGGGACCAGGGCTAGACGGTTAGCATGCTAACTTCAGTGGATATCTCTGCAACACAATACATATTCCTTTGACATAACATCCAAACTATATTTCTTCACATTCTGTTGATAATTTTATAGAATTTTTAAATGTTGTTAACAAAAATTCTTCCTTATTGCATCTTAAATAACCACAAAACCATTGTAAGTTTCTCACACAACTTGCAGAGGCACCAGGACACGAATCAGTATATACAGCGGTTTATTACAAAATGTGCTCGTATTTACAGTATGTAAATGTGTAATCGAATACATGAATTATAGTCAAGGTCTGCATCAGGCTTGTATAGTTAGTCTTGATCAAGCTAGGTCAGCATTATTGGCAGGCAGTCAATGTAGTGAATCATGAATATTGGACCGTTATGGTAAAGACTGATGTGGAGCTCTACTTCACCAATATCTTTATGTCAAACTAGCTCAGAGGCATACAACAGTTATACAAGTGTGTTACAACAATACGATACAACCCTTTCCCCAATTAATACCAACACAAGAAAAGCATTTGAGGAACATTTTCACATCAAGAGGGAAACTCTACCGTCATGAGGATCAGTTTACTCGTCAAGTGGCAAATCAGTTGAATAAAGCCGCCATCGCAAACATCTAAAAAGTGCATGTTCTCATTCTGTGGTCAAGTTAACAATTGGAAATATACAACGTCCACTTAGACTTTCATATTCTAGCTTGCTGAGGGACATTAGAGTAGACGGTAATTTGGTTAGGTTGAGGTAAAAAGGTTTATGAAAAGTCATGGTATATGACGTGAGTTAAGTACTTAGTTAATTTACGTACAAGTTAAAATAGAGAGGGAGGTTGGGAATGAGAGAGTGCACTGGAGAAATAATGCCCTTCACCTGATGTGTACACTCTTTTCATGTCTGTGACTTAAAACTGCAGTGAATCGCTGCTATGCCATCGATATGACCTTCCAAAGACTGTTTTCAGGTGTGTTTTTGAAGAGAACTGTGCATGTGGCAGGACTCCAAATCTTAGGTTAGTTAGCTCAGTTAGCTGTGCAACTAGCGGGCCAGACTGTGACTTCAAAGGACCAGGGGAGTGTTGGTATTTTTTCTCCTGCTTCAATTCTCTTTTCATCTGTCATTTCCAAGTCCCCCAAATGTAACTGCAAGAGCACCCATTTGATGAAGTTTCAGAAGAAGACACAAGAAGCCACCCAAGGAAGAAAAATGATCTAGATAAATTGACTTCTTGCTCGGCCCAGAGCTGGAGCGAACTGTCAGTGTGCAGAGAAAGCATGGCAATCTTGAATTCTGCTTTCAAAGATTAAGCTGACTTGGTGGTGGTGGATGCCTGAGGGGAAAAAAGACGACACAAAGAAAACAGGTCAGGATCAATAACTAGAGGCAATATGTTCAGAACTAATTCAGACTTTGGTCACCCCTTCACCTTTCTTCTGACTCCACCAGTTGGTCAAAGTTTTCTCTTATCCAGTAAAATATTTCTATATCTACAGGACGGATTATGCACAGAATTTGGTCCAGACTTTCATGGTTCCCTGAAGATGAATCCTATTGACCCTTCTACTAGCACCAGCATGAGGTTTTCATGCGGTTTTGAGTTTAAGATGGTGACCACTGTGAAGATTGAATCTGCCTTCCACTGTGCAGACTTTTACGCGTCTGTTACGAGGAAGCTGATCAAAAATGATTTGTAATCTATGATTTACACTTAGGTGGTTCTATGCCTCATGTTATTTTTTGTTCTTTGTTTGATCACCATGTGAAGAGTGCTGTATCTTTGTTATTTAGTTTGAGACAAGCAATATATAGTGCAAATTAAACAGTTTTGTTTGGTTGAATCTCTTTTTGTATCGTGGTGACCCATAACAGCTACGAGGTACGCACAGTCATGAGCAACTATTCTTCACCTTGAAAAATATTCATTCAAATAACCACATTAAATAACTTCTGTCTGAAGTTGCACCTTCTTCTACATGTAGAAGTAGATGCAACATAAAACATTACAAGGTGCAAAACAAATAAGAATAATGAAAACGTACACTTAGGGTCTTTGTTGTTTGACAATGATGCGGTCCTTAGGGTTGTCAGACAGCTTGAATTTACTTTGTCTGTTTGAACTGTTCCCCTGTGCGATGTATTTCGGGGGTTCAGCCACAGTTCGCAGGATGTAATATCCAGACAGTCCACAATATTCCTTCACGAACCAGGAGCTATCAGGTATATTAGATGCATTAGCTGAGCTGCCATCGACAGCATCAACAACCTTCTCCAACTGTGAACACACAAAACCCACATTTAGTGCACATACAATAATGTATAATAACTTTTTCTTTCATTTCTATTTCTTTCTGTTTATTTTCATTTGATTATGTTGCAGAAATCAGCTGTGGGCAGAGATGGAGGGAAAGTGCATGGCCACGTGCGGTTGTGTGTTTGTGCGTGTGTGTGTGCTGTTGATATATGTACTGTACATATGTTAATATTTACCTTCAGGTTGCAACCGTCCACCTTTGGGAGGTATTGTTGATTTTCATACCAGAAACACAAAGCCAACTGGTTTTCTCGTTCGCATATATCCACAGTAAATTCTAAGGACAGAAACATGACAACATATATTTAACTTTGAGTCTGAGTCTATGAAGTTTCCCATATAAAGGCTTGAAATGGCACAGTCAGGAATGGAGTGTACTACACAGATCAAGGGGGCATCAAATTTGTACCTTTGCACAACAATTATTGTAGCATAGCTTACCATTCGTGCTCTGTTGGGTCTCGACAGCACACATTTCCGGTACTCCACTGAACCTCCGGACGGTCAAATATTTCCCTCTATATATCAGAATAGCCCGGACCATGCTGTTGCTTCAGTGGCGTTCTGACATGAGGGGAAAAGAAAATGTTTTAATAAACCAGAATTACAATGTGCATTACACAGCAAAGTACCTACAAGTCTATGCCTGTCATTTACTTTCTCCTTTACTTTTCAACCATGTGATTAGCGTACTTCTCCTTCTTGCACTGTAGATTAGTTAGAAGTCACAAATTAGTTTCGTCGACCGTCTTCAGCCCTAAAATTCGAGTTACACATGAAAGTACCAAAACTACACTGTAAAAAAAAAAAAGTGTTGCAAGTAAAAGTACATCACTGAAAGCAGAGAAACAGTCCCCTTGTGTGTTTATATCTAATGATTCACTTAATTGTATCTGGTCTCATGAATTGATGTTTGAACAACATTTTACTCTCATGGTGGTGCTCGTTTTTTAATCATTTCATTAAGTTGCCTAAGATCTTTAATTGGAGTGTTTTACCACCATGTAGTTTTGGGGAAAGGAAATTTTAATCAGAACACAGAGATCTCTATTATTTATTCAAGACCCTTAATTTGTATTGTTATGCCTAGACAAACTAAATAAACAAGCTCTCCTTTTTATGACTGGATAAACTGAATAAACAAACTGACACACTGTTTCCCTTTGTTTATATGTGGCGGACCCTGCAACCTTTCGAGCTTCAAACAGTGCTCTGGGTTCGTCCTCTGAGAACAGCTTGTTTATTCAGTCATGGAATAAAAAAAATCTTCTTCTAAACTAAGTAGTACCCCTGACAAGTAACGTAATCTAATATTTCCCCCCTCCTCAGTGTCTACATTCAGCTGAAGAGCCTGTCTAAAGCTGTAGTGCCACGCAGCTGGTTCACGTCCTTTAACACTGTTTATGTGTCCGCCAGCTTCTTATCTGCCAACACTGCCACACAAGGACAACATCTCATAAAACGAGCATTTTATTGCCACACACACACACACACACACACACACACACACACACACACACCTACAGTCACCTCCATGCAGGCTACAGGTGAACCCACGCCGTGTTGAGCCTCGGGAGGGAGACGCGATGCAACATTCGTGTGCATGTTTTGAAATAATGCAAGAGTCACTCACCGTCGGTGCTGAAGTCTTGAGGAGCTCTGACTGAAGCGTGTTCTGCTGGAGACTGCTGCAAGTGCGGGACAGCGCGGTTTGCTCTGCAGACTGCACACCGGAGGCTCTTATAAGCGCGCGGACCTGCTGGGTGACTCAAGAGCTGCGCAAGCGCCGTTAAGTCCGTGCCAGCACGTCGTGACGATAAGGGGGATGGACCAACACCACAGTGTGTTTTTCTCGGAATGAAATCCCAAATGGTTGTTCAACATGATCAAGGACAGCTGGGTCATTAAACTGAGAAACGATGATGTTTTGAGTTTGTCGCAAACTGAGCTGAGTCAACTTCCCCTCGCCAGAGTCCATGCTCGCCCTCCTTACTCTTGTACTCTTCTTTTACAGTTCATATCTCTCCTGGCTGCAGTAAACACCAGATTTAAAAGTGTGTGCTTTGGATGTAACACAGACAGGGCCGGATCAATACCGGATACTTACATTTTCAAAGCATTCTTGATGGGATGTATCGCCTTCCCGACATCACAGGACTGAATTCAGTGACAGTAACACACACACAAGTAAACCAATCGAGGCAGGGGTAGACCAACTATCAATTTACTTTAATAGATTAATAAATGCATGTTATGTTTTTGGCTTTTTTATTGATAGAACAGCTTGGAGAAATGACAGGAAATTGTTTGAGAGAGAGAGGGGGACTTGAACTGCTGCAGCAAGGACTAAGCCTCTGTACAGGGGACGCCCGCTCTACCCACTGAGCTGAAAGGCCCCTAGTTACAGCATTTTATACTAAGTATTAATGACAGTGTATTATCACTCTATTTTATTAATTACTGATTTTTATCTACAGTGCGTCCTCAGTTCCTGAGTTCCTTATTTGTATTGCTTGTAGTGTTCTGTATGGATGGAGGGTGCTGTTTTTATTGTTCTCATGGGGTGAAGCACTTTGTGTTACTTTGATGAATTAAAAGTCAGTAGGTTGGTAGAATGATTGATTGCTTGATTGATTCCTGAAAAAAAAAAGTGAAAAAAATGTTTTTGGCAAACGAGTCTGGTGCTAAGGAGAGAGCTTGAGGGATAACAGCTGCGGTCTCCCCTCGAAAAGTGCTGCGTGACAGCAAGGTAAAGCTGTGAAAACACTCTGACTATAGAGCACACTCGAGATCATATTGATTTTCTGATTTTTGGTGCTGCTGCCCTCATCCACAGCAGTAGATTTGTGTTAGTGTTCCACACTGGTGCTCTTGGTGCTTCTCCAAACTGGACGAGTGGCGACTGTCTGCAACAGACATTAAACTTTCCAAATAAACATAGTAGACATTTTGCTTTCAGCTCTTCTCGAAGCATTAGTCCCCCTCACTTCACCAGCTGTTGTTAACAGGTAAAGGATAACTTCACACTTTCTTGAAGGAGGTTTAAACTTTAAGTTGTGTCTCAAAACTACAGTGTTACAAACTTGTATGGGATCTCTAAAACTACACTCAAACTACTCTACAACTGAACGGACCAGACAGACTGATGCAACTGGCCGCAAAAATGGAATACTTCTGAGGAGCCAACTATGGGGGGTTGCAAGCAATCGCCACAAGGTCACATCCTCATTCTGTTATTTAAGACTTAAGCAATGAGGAGAGGAGACTGAGAGGAGACACAGCAGACGTACTGTATCACACAAGGTTTAAGGAAGATTAAGATTGGAATTTGATGGTCGTTATAAAACCTCACAGTATTGTAATACCATGTCACCTCCACCTCACACTCAAACCTCAGTTTGTTTTGAACTTAAGTACAATAGTAAGGATCTCAGATAAACAAGCTTGAGGGGTAGGTATGAGGAACATTAAACATGATCTTTATGTGGGACATGGTTTATACCAACGTGACTGGTGTTGTCCTTGAGACTCCTATTGTCATAGGAACCATCACACAAGAAGTTTTGATTACTTTGCCATGTGTTTATACGTCTGTATGTGGACAGATTTTGTGCAAGATGCAGAATTCAGACATGAAACTTGTGATCTGAACTAAGAGGCCAGAAGTAAGGGGGGTAGCACCACGCTGCTCTGCAGACAATGCACTTTTCCAGGGCGTTTTGCAGCTGCCGTGCCTGAGGCAACAAATCTCTGTGTGATCAGGGCCAAAGACATCAGGTTAAACTACATCTTTCAGTGTGAGTAAAGGTCAAAATGTAGAATAAATCTGGCACAGTTCAACTCATATTTCTCTAATGTCTCTAATGGTGTGTGTGCGTTTGTGCATACTAATATCTCTTGGACAGGGGTAGATGGATCTCAACTCTTCTGACACATCCCAGTCATCAAAGTTGTCATATTCTCCAAATAGGTTAAAAGAAATGTTGAAGTCACTCATTGTTGTTAGTTTGTTGTGGTGTTGCAATAAATTGTAAACAGAGGCTTTGACTGTGTTCCCATTGCTATGGTTACTCATTTAAGAGACAGGCTGATTCGCCAGCTAGCGCATTAATTTAGAACAGTGAACAGACAATTTGAACTACTCAGTAGGTGTCCATATATCAAGGATTAATGGACACCCTGCAGCCAATCAGAATCGAGTATTCCCCCAGGCCATGGTATAATATGTTGTATTTACAATGTACTCATACTACTTTTTGTGTTACAATGATAAGATGATTGTACTCCCTGATGTTGAAGTTTGAAGTGTTGGTCCTTTTTTAGGACCAAAGGGGGGACTGTGGTGGCAGATAAGAAACTGTGTGAAATGTTGAAATGAATGAGCAGCAGGTGTTGCCACAGCTCACCCAAGGCCACAGAAAAGAGGGGGCCTGGGTAAGATATTTGTAGGCTTTTAAGAGCACATCCAAGAATGAGAATAATAAGGGACAAGCCCAGGATGATCATAAAGGTAAAGGATTGTCCAGGGCAGGGGGCGTGGGCCACCTGGACCACAGGTATATAAGGGGAAGAATCGGGGAAAGATTTCAGTTGGCCCGGGGTGGCTCATGGATGTATGTTTTCTGTTTTTTGGGAATAAACACCTTTTGGACTGAAGACCTGATGCTGTGGACTCCAACCGTAAGCGCATTTTCAGAGTCAGAGAGTGAGTTAATTGGAAAGATAAGAAAAGTAGTCTCCCACTACAATAACTACAACATATAGGACATTTAACAAATATTAAAATGTTCTATATTTAATTTATATAAGTGCAGCTATGGGCTCACAGTAAAAATAGATGGAAAAATCAAGAAAACAAACTCCTGTATATTTTGTTTTTTGTTCAAGGTGGACCTGGAAGTCTGACATTAAAAGCCCACTGGGACTCTGTTGAGTTACTGGGTGGTGAATTGAACATTTTTAATTGAAATAAAGTCATTGCAAATAAATAATAATGAACACAGATTTAGATTGTAGCATCATAGTTGAAGTTTAGTCAATAATACCCAGTAAAGGAAGTCAGGATTTTTGGGAGGAAATGTTGCCCGGCTGAAAAAGCACCCTCTACACAGAATCCATCTGTGAGGAAATTCACAGGAATCTTAGAATATTTGCTGCTTCGTGACTGCTGTTAAAAATAATATCACTCAGAATGTTTTAAATGATGACTAAAGAAAATAGTTCTTTTTTCAAACCCACCCCACGCACATGAGAGTAAGTGTTACTTCTGCAAAAATTAAAATCTCACGAAGACCGAAATCGTTCAAATATAATGTTTTCAAATATGTTATGATGGACAGACCTGCATATTTTCAATCCCCAAATAAAAGTGCATCTTTATACGGCAAACAAAATAATATATTATTTCAATTTATTAGTCAAGAATAGTTGTTGCTGGACTGTCGTTTTTACATAGCGGACTGTCTATGACTGCTTCATTATATGTTGCTGACAGCCTCAGAAACCACCTGGTAATTTATCAATAAAATATTTATTGAAAAATTGTGTCCAAACTCATCTTGTGCTTCATTCGGTAAACATGGGAGAGCAAGTAACAAGCAGAGATGGAAAGAAAGAGACAGACAATAGCAGGTTCGTTTAAAAGGCAGGAGATATCATATGATGCAGAAAGATGCATGTCATTGTCTTATTAAATGGCAAAAATATGTAGTCTGCACCGCCCAGACAATCATAGTTCTTACTCATACTTTTGGCTCTTTTAACAACAGTCCCTCTCATTTCTTTAACAGACGACAGTCTGGCGCCAGTTACAGAATGACTTTCTGCTTTCTCTGGAAGGTGTTAACACACTAGGCAGGGCAAGTTTATTTGTATGGCACACTTCAGACACAAGGCAACTCAAAATGCTTTACAGGGGCATAAAAACTACATTAAAAGAAATTCAAAATTGCATTTATAAATACATTAAGAACAAGTAGGAAGACATCAAGAAAGAAAACATTAGTACAAGTTATGAAATAGGAAGCTATAATGTAATGGGTTTAAAAGAGACAAGACTGGAAAATAAAAGTCACAGTGCAGCTCAGTTCTGAAATGGCTTCAGTGAAAGGCAGTGGCAAACAGAAAGGTCTTCAGCCTTGATTTAAAAGAGGTTAGAGTTGAAGCAGACCTGCAGATCTCTGGGACTTTGTTCATGATATGTGGCACATAATAACTGACGACCGCAGAGGTCTGGATGGTTCATAACGTGGCAGAAGATCAGAAATGTGTTTTGGCCCGAAATAGCAGGATTTCGAAATCTGTTCTTTTACAGACAGCAAGCCCGCTGTAGTTGTCCTGTAAACAGGCAGTCGCCCCCCCTCATGACCCAGTTGTTGAAAAACGCGCGCTAAAGGGTCCTCTTGGGAGCCAAAAAAGCGTGCCAAAGTGCCCTCTTGGTTGGCAAAACACACTAAACTGCCCCCTTGTCTGGTTAAAACATGATAAACTTCCTTCTTGGGAACCAAAACACATGCTAAAGTGCCCTCTTGGGAGCCAAAACACCCGCTAAAGTGCCCTCTTGGGAGCCAAAACACACCCTAAAGTGCCCTCTTGGGAGCCAAAACACACCCTAAAGTGCACTCTTGGGAGCCAAAACGTGCGCTAAAGTGCCCTCTGGGTGGCCAAAACACACGCTAAAGTGCCCTTCTTTTTTGCCCCTGCCCCTCAAAAAGTCTGCGCACGCCACTGCCTGTAAAGACACCATTACAGTAGTTGAGTCTGCTGAAGATAAATATATGGACATGTTTTTTCAAATCCTGCCTAGACTTAAGTCCTTTTATCCTGGATACATTGTTAAGGTGATAATAGGCTGACTTTGTAATTGTCTTATTGTGGCTGCTGGAATTCAGGTCTGAGTCCATGATTACATCGAGGTCTCTGACTTGGTTTGTAGTTTTCAACTTTACAGACTGAAGCTGAGCAGAATCTGTTAGCCGGTCTTCCTTGGCTTTCATCTTTGTGTAACTGAAGAAAACTCTGACACATCCAATCACCGATTTGTTCAATGAATTTACTCAGTGTTTGTATGGGATTATAGTTCCCTGGTGATATGGTTGCTCACATTTGTGTGTCATCTGCATTACTATGGTAAGATATTTAGTTGTTTTCCAAAATCTGAGCTAGAGGAAGCATGTAAATGTTGAATAGTAGAGGTCCCAGAATGGAGCCATGGGGTACTCCGCTTGTCATTTTTATCTGCTTAGATGTGTAATTACTTATAGACACAAAGTAGTCTCTATCATTTAGATAGGGTTGCTTCCAATTTAGCGCTGTACCAGAGAGTCCCACCAAGTTTTACAGTTGGTCTAGTGGTATATTTTGGTTGACCGTGTCAAACTTTGCACTGAGATCTGAGACTAAAATCTTGCCACTGTCTGTGTTTAAATGAATGTCACTGAGGACCTCGGCAAGATCAGTCTCAGTGCCGTAATGTGGTCAAAATCCTGATTGGAATACATCAAAACAGCCATTTATTATTAGGTAATTGTTCAGCTGTTGACAAACAGTTTTTTCAGTGATTTTATTTATGGGTTTTGGCTTGGAAAAATTTGCAGAGCTGACACGCTGTGCTGTCAGAGCAGATTGAAATATTGCCTCTCTACATGTATATGCAAGCACTGGCTTTTTACATTTAGGTTTTATTACACGTGTAGTCTACAGGGATTAGTAGGAGGGGAGCCTCTCCTCGAATTGACACAGGTAGACTGGGAGAGCAGAGGCGTCTGCACCGGAGATGGCAGCCAACCACAAGTTGTGTGCCTATAATTATTCATTACGGATGTGTTTGGCATGTATACTTCAGGAGTGGTTTGGTTTGGTGGTTCAATTGCTGCAATTTTCATGGCTTGGGGGAAGACACCTGAGAGAAGAGACATGTTGACAGTCTGTAGCAGATCAAGAGTCATGCTCATTCACCCTGCTAGTAATATATCAAGGCAGCAGGAGGAAGATTATGAATGTTGTATTGTCTCTTGCAGGTTTTGTCATTGATTGGATCAAATTCTGTCATGGTCTTATAGTTATAGTTAGGGTTAGGGTTAGGGTAAGTTATACTTCTAGTTATAATTTTATGAATTTGGTGGTGAAGAAAGATGCAAATTCATTACAGGCCCTGGTAGATAGATGTTCAGAGGCTACTGGCACAGGAGGGTTTGTTAGCCTGTCGACAGCAGCAAACAAGGCAGATGCATTATTATTGTTTTTGATGATAATGTCTCAGAGAAAGGACTGCCTTTACTTTTCAGTTCTAAATTAAAAATATAAAGTCTGTCTTTATAAACACCAAAATTAACCTGCAGATTTGTTTTTTCACCTCCTGCACTTCACAAGTTTTACACACTCCCCCACAACATCTAAACTATGCTTCATCTGAACCTAGAAATAGCTGGTGCAAGACTACAGAACATTGTATTCAATGTATTCAAAAAGTCCTATTGAGATCAAGATACCTGTAGTGTACTTATTCAAGCAATAACAAATTGATGAAAAAACATCAGCAAGTAGAAATACTTTTTTCAGCTTATAGGGACTCTGTGGAACTTCTGTGTTGTGCTGGACACCGGTCGTTTATGTAAGCCAAGCTGAGACAAGGCACTCGGAAACATGCGTGAAGTCAAATTTTGTTGCTAAAAGCTCACCCCAAATTATTCACAAAGAAATCCACAGTCCAGCGGCGTTAAACAACTTAAACACATCGTCCACAGGCTTGTATAAGCAGCCATGAGAGGCGAGGAAGGTCTAAGTGAGGAAAGTGTAGTTACAGAAACCAGTTCAGAGTCGGTATGAGGAACATCGAAACATAATCTTGTCTGTGATCTGGTGTCATGGTTTTTGCACTCTGAACGCAGATGAGGATGTTGAATATTTTTGCAGTTTAGATAGAGTGGCCTGATAATCTAAAACACAAAGGAGGTGACACCTGCAAGAAGTCAGTGATGATAACCTGCCATCGAACCAGCTTCCAAAGCATTCATAATTTTGTACTGTATTAATTACATTGACACCTCAGTTGATATGGCAACCCAGTATCACAGCAGTACATGAGGTAATTGGCGAAATTTCATGTATAGAATTTGTGGACATGGGAACAGATTTAACAAAAGGGAATCATGTGTTTTTGTTGCATAAAATTAACCAGTCTTAATGTGAACCCTCAATTTCTACGCCGGCGATAGATTTCTGGCCACCAGTTCATAAATGTTGTGTTTCATTTTAAGAAAAGTCATGCAGAGTCACACTTTAAAATGTGTGTTCATGTGCACTAATCCAATTTCGGACCGCCACACTACTATGTTGGATATTGTACTGTGGGGTGCATAGTTTCCCCTCAAACAAATCACACTTGAAAAGCTCAGCAAGAGTGATCCAGGTTATATAAGACATCTAAACTATTCTCAGGGGAATGCAGCAGCATGCAGGTTCGTGTTAGCTTGTGTGTGTGTGCTAACAACTTCACATTGGACTGCTTCAGTAACGTCAGTACAAAGCTGGCTTTGCCTCGACACTGACCCTCGTAAAAGAATCAGTCCCACCCATACCGGGCCCAGCAACTGCACCCGAGCCACAGGTAAGTGTCGCTGCGTTTTGACAGTTGCCTATGAGTTAGGTAAAGTTAGCTGGAAATTGAAGTTCTCTGAACTAATCAGAGAATCCAATGGCTCAGACGTCCGACAGCCAACCTCCTGAGACTTTGCATGCTCAATCGGAGCCGACAACGTCCGCGCGGCTCCGAAAGCTTCCGACGCAGCAGAACACACCAAACATATTTGTTCCTGACCTCGTCGGAGTCTCCCCGCCTTTATGCTGACGTTTGACGTATGCAGACAGCAATATGCACAGTTTCAGTTAGACGCTTACAAATGAGCCTTGTATTTTCTGCAGCACAAAGGTTTGAAAATCCCAGTTTGATAAGACACTTGACTTGACAGCCAATACTAACAGTCCATATGCCTGATAAAGATGAACATATCACAACTACAGTGTATATATATATAGATTTACAAAAAGCCATTTATTTTTACATTGCTATGTACACACATACACATTATTTAAAGGAATAAAATAATACAGGCACCAACAAAATAAACACAATAAGTTCTCCTTAAGCAAAGGAGAGAAATACCTAACTTAATAATAAAACATTTGATTACATCGGTCAGGTTCCATCCTTACAAAGATAAACCTCAAAAATACATTTTAATACATTGTTCTTTGTTCTCCCTGCCAGTGACCGAACATCTGAATTTTGTCTTGACTACATGGTGATGAAGTAAGCACCTAAAGCTAAACGCCTTCATCGCAGACTAGCTTGACGAACACTTTGTCTTTAAGTGCTTCGTTCTCTCTGTAGATGTACATCGGCGTGTTGATAGCAGACAGGCTGTTTTCCCCATCCTTCTGTTCTTCACTTGTCTCTTTATCCTCCTCGGAGATAAGGTCATTGTAGGAGGCCACGCAGAGATCATGGTCCTGGAGGGACACAGGGTATCGCAGCGAGGCTCTCTTGATGCGCACTGAGCGTCTAACTGGAGTGAAGAAGCGAACCTCCTGGCCGTTGACCCGTGCCGGTTCCTGCTGTTGACTTGAAAGGCCGCTAAAGGAAAATAAAGAGAAAAAAAAATCAATGACAATTTTCAATTATCCAGCTTTCGAGAAATAATGGTGACTACAGCCAGTTCAGGTCAACTTCTGGACCTTCTGAACAGGACAGACATAGCCGGCCATTTCTGTCTCTTCCTTACCTATTATGTTGTGTTTTTGAAAAGGAAGTAACTGACCTGGCAAAAACTGGAACATCTCTCTGGACTAACCTGTTGTCTAAACTTGACTTGAGACGTAGAATGACTGCATACCAGCGACATTCATTCATACCATTGCCCATCATCACCCTCATGTTTTACATGTTTTGCACTCATGTGTGCTTAGTTGTCTAGTCAGTTAAAGGTTGGAACACTCTCTAGCTTTCACTAGAAAAACAAGTTGGTTAAACTTATTCTTTTTTAATGTCAATAACTTTTGAATTAAACAGTGGTATTATCTTTACTTCTGTTTATCAACCTGACTGCACAGAGGCACAGAGGCAACCTCCATTGTCATGTGTTTATGTACTGTATTGTGAAATGCTGACTGGAGCTGGAGGGGAAATGTGCATGTAAAGTTATCAGATCTGCAGACCTTGAAGAACATAATGCCGAAAAACATTTCAGCTCATGTATACTATGTACATGTTGCCAAAAATCATACATCTAATCAGTCCTTTATTCATAAAATACATTTAATACATTTTAAATATAACCAAATGTTGTTTCTAGATTAGCAACAGTTATATTTACAACAGGCAAGTCACTGGATAATATCAATAATAAATCGATGTCTAAAGTCATTAAAATAAATGGTTTCCTAGCCCCAGGACCCATTGAACTTAACTCTTTACACACACACACACACACACATGCACACACACACACACACCAGTCTGTTTACCTACAAACTATCTGGCATGAAAAACATTACATATATTGCTGGAAGTTGTAAAGATCACTGAAACATACCCGGGAGTTGCTGTGATCTTGTACTTTACTACAGATGACCCTCCTTGCTCCCCACAGATGAGGGCTCTGACAGGTTTAGGGGTCATCTGTGGATTGTTGATACTCTCAGGAGTGCTTTTGCCTGCTGAAACCTGGTCATCCTCTTTCCCATTTCCATCAGACGCTGACAAAAACGTTAATGATGTGGAAAAAAACATTGTATGAATATGCATTATATTTAAAAATTGTACACACAACCTTAAAGCTGCATTAATTGATTTTTTATCATCATGCTGTAAACACAACATTGACAAAGTAGTTTTTGTGAACATGTTAGCAAACAGTGGCTTATTTACAAATTTTGCATTTGACTTCTTTATTCACTCTTCTTTTTGATTTGGTCTCCAACTCCTGAGAATAAAATCTTATATTTATTTAGCTGCAAAGTGCTCAACTATATTTACCAGCCAGTGTCTTACTTTGGCTGTCTGCCATTTGAATATAGTAGTGTAGTGTACAGTTGTTTTTGTCAGAGATTAATACTGAAAACTACACTGAGTAGAGCACTAAAAGAGAATAAAAACAGTAAAGCTGCCAGCTGTAAATCAAAACAGTGATGTTCAACCTGTCTTACTGAGTTGTTTATTCAGTTTTGGAGGCTGTAGTTCACAATGCCAAATTATGTGGTGAACTAAGAGGCATTTCTAATAACTAGTCAATACTTTTTCATATTAATGGGAAAACAGGGTCTCTCATCCATGATCCTCAGACAGAGATGGTAAAAAACAGCCCTCATGCTTTTTTCTGCAGAAAGGAGAAAAACATTTAACAACATGTGGTAGTGGTTTGTGTGTTTGACCGTGTTTTATTCTGAAAAGACTGACTTGGCATTTCAAATTCAGGCATGTGTGCTGCCACTACTATGAGTAATGATTTGTTTGGAGACAAATACCTAACAGTATTGCATCTAACTAATGCTAAACTAATGGGTGCAAACATGAAACCAAAATACATACATTTTGTTTTTGTTGTTTTATGTCACAAAAAGTGAGCACTTTATTTTGAATCTATTGCTACCATGTTTGCATGAGTGCAGAAAAAGGCAGCACAGTCCATGGCATGAACAGGACCACGATAATCTGCTACATCAAGTAAAGCAAACAAAGTGACTTCAAGGTGAGCAACACCGTATATATTATATCTTAGTACACTGTACCACTGTGATTACAAACAAGACATGCAAGCTTACTATCTTGCATCTCGTCCTTTTTCTTCAGAATCTCAAACACCACAGTCCGCAGCTCATCCACAGGCTAGAATGAAATAGAGGGGCAGAAACAGAGATTTATTATTCTGAATGTGTCGGGGAAATCAAGCTATCAGGGACAATATCACCAACATAGCTCAATGATCATTTCATAGATTAAAATTAAGTTTCGTTTTTACAGACAAATGAAAAGCCTGACAGACTGTCTTATTTTTAAAGTGACTTGTCATGTAAGATGAGATAAGATATTCCCATGAAAAAGAATTTGCCTCAGGTATGTATTGCTCCACGGGGCTGTGATTCCACCGTACTAAAGACAAGTTAATGGGCACGCTATCACAACTGGAACAGGTTACATGTTTCATACTGCAGAATATGTCCATAACTTGGACACCTTATATTAAAAAGATAAAGAGTTATTTATCTAATTTTCATACACTCTCTCCCCCATTTTCTTCTTTTTGTCCTCTCTGCCCAAGGGGAAATTTGGGGCTTTCTGTGCAGAAAAGCTGACCATCCTTTCCTCATTAGAATGAGGCTGTTTGTGCCTTTTTCCAGATGTTTGTATCTGAACTGTCGTCTCCGGGAGATTCAGCTGCTCCTCTGGTCGCTCCCTCCCTTTTGCGTTTGTTTACTTACGCCTGTCTGAGTGCATGGTGTGCTCAAGCTTTGCTCTTGGGTGCTTGTGTAGTTTGTCCTCTTTCCAGGTCTCCATAGTGGGAAAGAGGTCCTGTGGTTAAATCATCATCATGACTATCATCCAAATCAAGGGTCGAGGGATTGACCATGTATTATGCTGTATAGATCACTGAGCCAACTTTTGTGTTAGGGTTGTTTTGATACCAATAACAATGTTGAAAGTAGGGCTGCACGATATAGGAAAAAACTGACATTGCGATTTTTTTTAACCCTGCGATATACGTTGCGATATGAAAAAAATACAGGAATTTTCATCGGATGACCTGAATAGCACTTTATGTTATGCTGCACTGCTGTTATCTTGTGGACAATAAACCTGCACTGATCTGACCTCTTTTTGACAATGTTATGAGTATGGCTTCTGTCTGTGTTTCAGAGAGATTCTTATTGTTATCTTTTATTGCTTGCTTTTATTGTTCTGGGACCTGAGTACATGTTTCGTTCTATCACGTGCAAACGTGAATTGAATGACAATAAACAAACCTTTGAACCTTTTGAGCTCTCCATCTTAACAACTTTCAATTGTTAGGAACATTCTAGCTTCATAATTACATTAAGAAACTAAAAATGAGTGATAAACAGGTTATTCAATGACTGAAATCTGTTTTTTGTTTTAGACGACAGTCAGATCTGGCTTTGCATTGGTACTGAGCTGTGTGACCTGTGTAGTCCTGCACGGGTTCGGGTACCCATTTATATTTCATATGAGCTCACTCATTCATGCGTGCACTCTCCTAGAACTCCCATTCCCCACACTGGCTTACTTTCATTTTAATGGTTAATTCGGGTGCGGGTTGGGCATCGGTAACAATTTATAGCAGGTCGGCTCGGGTGCGGAATGTAATTTGCACTACTGTCGAAAACAAGACGGATGCAGTTTTAAGTATGGCGGGTACGGGCGGGTGCTGGTGACACAACTTAATGTACATTCCTCCTAGTGGTGGAGTCTCAAGTTTAAATATCATAGATGTCTTACCTCCAACACAACACGAACAGCCTCTTCAAACATGGGCAGGACATCCAAGTTGCCCTCCTGCTCCATGAGGCGGGCCTGACAGATCCAATATTTGGCAAACTTCTGGGACACTGCTGGCAGCCTTGAGAGAACCTCCTTCACCTGCTTTGGAGGGCAACCCTGTGGGGGCAATACATACACACTCATAGACGGCAATAAAGGACATCAGTATGCTAGAACAAAAGTTTACAGAATGATTGAACTATGTGTGAACTCCATGCCCGGATATATCTTCAACATTAGCGGTGAGTGAATATTACGATCTGTTTAATTACACTGATTATCCAGGATCTAAATTGCAATATTTTCACTCACGTTTGAAATGACTTACTTAAATGAACCCGCTCCTTTTAACCACAGCCACCATGAGATCAAGTCAATAGGCCAAAAAAACAAACTCTCACACCACGATATTTACCTCACAAAGCAATTTCATGCAATCAGCCAGGGATCTGTCCACAGCAGAGATAAGGGAGTGTGCTTCGTCTTCATCCTTCATGGTGGCCCAGAACGGCTGGGGTACGGCCATAGTGCGCCTGACCTGAGGTTTCACAGGCATCGAAGGACGCTTGTAGGAAATGCCCTTGGCTTCCCGCCATTCCTGTAGTTTTTTCCTTGATACGAAATAATATAGCAGAGGGTGTAGTTTTCTGTCAACATTTATTTGACTTTTTTGTTTTTTTTTTTTTACTTTATTGGACAGCACAGCAGAGAAATGCGGTAAAAGAGAGCAAAGGAAGATAAATGAGATTGGTCATGGGATTAAAAAACTGGGGTTGATTTCCTACTTGTCTTCTTAATATTTTATTAGATATATTTTGCTAAAAAAACAAGACTGGTTGATTGCCTGTTCAGCCAAGTGAATCAGTGCACAAGAAGAGAAATGAAAAAAGAAATTGTGTCTCATTTTGTGCCTCCACCTCTTCACCAGTGCTATCTGCAATTTTGTAATCTGATAGATTCTCAATTTTTCTCACATTTTTGTACTGTTGTACTTACATTCTTTCCTCCTGGGCAGCAGTCAGTTTCTTTCCCTCTGTCTGGGGAATGACCCGTACCGGGGCCTTTGTCGTCTTAATGTCCTTGGCCTGGCTTGTATGTCTGATGGTCCTAGTGGGCTGGGGAACTGTCTGTGACATCACTGGAACGCCTGTTCTTTTTATACCTGTCTGTAGTTGAAGGGGAATTGCTGAGCTGTGTCCCCTCTTGCCGTCTGTGTCTTTTAATGTCTTGGTTTTCCCTCCATGCTCAGCCACAGCAGCACGCCTAATCCCGCCAACTACTCTGGATATGCTCCTGCTCGCTGGTCCCGAGGACATTCGGGAGGCAACATTGCAATGTGTGCCATTTTTCTGTCCTTCACCCTCAGTTCTCTGCTTTGTGGACCTTTCTGTGGGCGGCCCAGATGATTTATTAATTTTTGACATCCCTACTCTCTCCTCTGGCTTAATAGGCGCTGCTGTGCACTTGGAAGAACTGGATGTTGATTTCAGTCCATTTGACAGTTGACTCTTACAAGATGGCCGAGGATGTTTACCCAAAAGTGGTTTGGAGTTAGTTTTGTTCCTATCTTGAACTTTAATCCCAGCTCTTGCGGTCGAGGAAGCAGTTTTCCTCCCATTGACAGGGTTGTTTTGAGCAGTGGTAGGTAATGTTTTCCTCTGAGCCACGGAAGACCTCTTGGAAACAAAGACTGATGAACAGGTTCTGGACTGCGCATGGTTAGTAACAGAAGTCGTAGAAGTGTTGGTGCTGGTATTACCTGCAGTGGCAGAGGTGTGTATTAAGTTTCGACTGTTTCTTGGCTGGGTCATTGCAGGAATGAGTCCAGTTTTTGTTTGGACAATAGGGCCGAGACTCAGCCTGGCACTGAGTGTTTTCACTGGACCTGTCCAGGTAGCACTTGAGGTACTACTGCATCTGCTGTTAGATTTTGTCACATTTGTATGGACTGCATTTGAAAAGGCTCTGCCTGAAGATTGTATTCCTGTGTTTGGCTGCTTTTTAAGAAGGCTGGCTGTATTCTGGTTGGCTTTAGAGGACTTAACGTTGTACATTCTTGTGAGCACAGGATTAAGTTTGGACTGGGCTGGGCCACTGGTTGCCGATGGACGAGTGGTATTGTGCTGTATGCCGCTCTTAACATTCACTTTATTTTTTACACCAAATACTCTTCTGGCAGGGGGAATTGAGGATTCAGCTGCCAGAGTTGGAGCTTTTGTGATTTCATATTGAAATCTCTCTGCTGGAGCCTCATTCTCTTTTCCCACAACAACCTGCGAAAACAAAAACATGCTTTGTAAAAAAAAAAAAGGGACTCACTTCTACCCTTGCTCCAGAGCTCTGAATAAAAAAACCTTTATCAGTGTTGGTTAGGAAGTGAAGCATGAGGAATTATCAGGCCTACTCAGTATCACACCAAATTAACGTCATTGTTTAAAATGTCTGTTTTTCTAGCACTCAATTACTCCAAATAATGGTTCCTACCAACCTTTTGTGCCAACGTCACAGGCTTTTTACCCCGACAGTCATCATAGAAGGATTGCCTGGGAAGTACAATTTTGTAGATTTAGTAAACTAGATATAATAAACAACATTATCACATGCATTGAATTTTGTTTTCTTACTTTGGGTTTGGCTGTTTCAGCTTTCCTTTTGCTACCAAATATTCCATCAGCTTCTGCTTACGTAGCTCTGTGACAGCAAATAACACAGGAATTTAGTAGCAATGATCCCATGAACTGTAAATTCATAAATGTGTCTGCACACATATATTCAGTATAAATTGCAGATAGCATTAACAGATTTGGATCCTATCTATAGTTTAACTTCAGAGAAACAAATAACACAATTTACAAATGTAGTTTATTTATCAGAGACAACATTTGAACTACTGTTCAGTTCTGCTTATTGAAGTGAAGACACTCAAATAGTCAACAGTTCAACTGTCTATTGAACTGTGATGAACAGAATAGAGAAAGTGAATATTTACTTTCATCCAGCTGTAAGAGCAGCGGGTGAGTCATCTTAACTGAATCTTAAGGTTCACCAGTGTCCACAATATGACCTCTAGGGGATGCAAGGAACTTCTCAAGTGTCTTCATAGTGCATAGACGATTTTCATGGAAAAATACTGACATCTAGCTGCAGGTTTCATGAAACATTTTACTGTTGTAGAAAATCTAAATTTGGAAAGTGACTACGTACTAGAGTTTAAATGATTAGCTGATAGACAATCTACAGCACCTTGGATAACTGATCAATATTTCAAACCTAAAATGTACTGGGTCCAGCTTTTGAAAATGGGTATTCTAAGTGCTATATCAGAGGCAACTGGACTTGTTTCCGTTTCTTGAAGACATTTCACCTCTCATCCAAGTGGCTTCTAAAGTTCGAACTAACTGGAGGGGAACTGAAGGCTTTTACACTTTTAATGGGAGTGTCCTTACAGAGTCTTTAAGGACATATCGAAGCCTTGACTTTAGGAGCCATTAGGGCCACTTGACGGTCATAACCACCTTCACGTGTGTTGCTAGGTTGGGTGAGCCCAGGTGTGAATAGTTGTTAAGCTATCTGGGAAGGGAACTCAGTACTGCATTGTAGGTGGGTGTTAATGTATTGGGCCACCTCCTCTGTTCAAAGACGGCCGTGCCAGTTTGACATAGATGGATTTTTTTAGTCCTCTTACAAACCATCTGTCCCTTCCAAGATGTTTACATTGTTGTCCTCAAGGAATTACTTTTTTCCTTAAGATGTAATTGGACAGCAGAGTCTTCACCTGAGGAGTTGACCCTCCTGTGTTGGGCAATTTGTTTATTGAGAGGCTGTTTTCTCTACCCAGTGTACATCTGTGCAGTCCTGACTGCATTCAAACAGCATAAAAGCCATTACTCTGTTTATGCCTGGGTGTTTTGTCCTTAGGATGGACAAGTTTCTGCCTCAGCCTGTTGGTAAGTGTGAAGAAGCTTCTTGGATGAGAGATGAAACTCAAGAAACTGAAACATGTACAGTTGCCTACAATACAGCACTTAGAATTACCATGACCTGGATGACTGAGAACCGGCATCGACGTGAAAATGTGAATATCCACTACATCTAGCTCTGTTCAGTGCCGTCTTTTCATTCATATCTTAAACATAAACTAAAAACTCTGTTCAGTCTGGCTTTTTCGTAGTGTCTTATCATTTTTATGGTTTTCGGGTATGTACATATCTCAATTTATTATATATTGGATCATAGCCCTATATTCCTATTAATATAATTTATATAGATTTTATTTACATGTTACTGTTGTTATATTATCATTCTTACTTTATATTGATAAACTTATTCAAATCAACTTTACAATCAATATTCTATTCTATTCTATTGCCTGTTTATTCAATAAATTGTAAAGCACTATGAATTGTATTTAGATTTGTTTGAAAGGTGCTAATAAATGAAGTTTGTTTGTTTGATTTTCCGGACTAAATTCATGCCTGGAAGAGCATGTTTTAAACTATAAATAAACATACTATCGCGATAACGTCACTGAACGGGACGTGGAGCGTGTTGAAATCATGCATTGTTTGCAGTGCATTAACGATGTAACTGTCATTACTGGCGTGTAGTATTCATTCACAAATTAACGATATTAAAAGGGCTACTGGAAAATTAATCAGGCATAGCAGATTGTTTAGTAGTGTCACAACATTGTTTATCCCGCTCCATTTCTTAATCTTTATCATAACGTTACAAGTGCAGCATCAGAGGGAAGCCCAGACTCGCGATAACTAAATTAACGTTGAACTAATGTAAAGCCTTTTCACGGTGGTCCGTCAAACACAGATTTGGAGCTAAGTTACCAAACCAAATGTATTTATTTAACTCAACATAAAAATGTTTCCTCTGTGTTATTAACGTATAACTAGCGTTAGCATGGTGTAGCTAACAATCCTTCAAGCTAGCATAACCTAGGTAGCTTTTGTGCAATTACCAAAGCTCGCTAACCTTTTCTGGAAGGTATCGATACGACCTCTCCTTCTTCCATCTTTATAAGAGTTCAGTTGTTTCTCTCGACCTTATCCAGAATAGTGATTAAAACCACAGAAATGCCTCGTTTAGCTTGTTGTGGAAGTTAACGATACGTTAAAACAGCTCCATAACAACTGAGCTCGCGCATCCGGTTTTGAAATTGCCGGGGATGGACGCCTTCTCTCCCATGATTGGATGATTTGAAATTTCGAAAAATCAGCACGCATGCGCGAAGACACCGCGCTGATTGGACCAGAGAATAAAAACAAAAGCGCTCAACAGTGAGGTTCCGGAAGTGAAAATGCCTTCAGAGGATTTTGATTATGGGCCATATTGTTGTAACCATCCAAAGTAGACTTACCACGAGTTATGAGATTGTGAAACAATGGTATATGATCCTGTAGAAGCCACAAGTCCGTATGACATCAACCTTGTTTTAAGAAAAACATGTTTTATTCGCCATGTCATGGAAAAGTACTACACTACCCACAATCCTATAGTGTAACAGCGACGTCTCTGATTGGTGGAGCTCGCTGGTACATGGAAATGTTTACCAAACCCACGAATTTTATGTTCGCTAGTTACTGCTACTACTGAACTCTACGATCGTTTACTACAGAGCTACCATGATTTCACTTTCTGACCTACTGCGTTTTATTTAGAGATGAGGGAAGAGTGTCGAAAGGGTTCACCCGAACTAGGACTCTGACCTAGTGTTGTGTCGGTCGCGAACGTGTCGTTCGAACGAACATATCTTTTGAGTGTACGAAGTGAACGGAATCACTTCATGAACTGATTCGTTCCTTTCTCAGTTCAGTCGAGGCCAGCCGCGAGCATACCGGCCGGGAGTGGGACTGCCGCGACTCACTCACTCAGAGAACTGTGAGGACGTGATTCACGTTCGCGCTGTCATTCGTTCAAGATTCGCGAACCTACTGCACACAGAGAACTGTCGCTGAGGACGTGATTCTCGTTCACGTACTGTGCTGAAAGTGGCGCTGTGTCCCTCACTCACTCACTCAGGGCAGAGGAGTTGATTCACGTTCAGTAACCGTACTGCTAAAATTAGCGCTGTGTTGCTAACATCCGTGTAGCATCATGTTAAAGGGATAGTTCGGGTTTTTTGAAATCGGGTCATATAAAGTACATATCTATAGTCGGTCTGTTCCCAACCGAAATCACCGATCAGCGCAGCCCCAGTTTGGAGAAGTAGACAGCCGCTCCAGCCAGACACTCAGCTTTGTACTGCAGTGAACGGGGTCCAGAGAAAAAGCGAAATAAACCACCTAAAACAAGGCTCACCTTAAAAAATCTGTATCAGTTCAAGTGTACGTTGTAAAGGGAAAATTCACACCGCTTTACATCGCCGTCAGACCACCCTTTCTTTTGGCACTACATTTTCTCAACCGTAGAACCTCCATATCCCTACGCATTAGCGAACCGGGCAACAGGTGATCAGCGAGCGGCGAAATACAGTGCGAAGCCCAGTTGCTGGACGAGAGGTTTATGGAATTAGATTTGTGAAAAAAAGAATCAAACAAAACTTCTTAAATGTAAAAAAAAAAAAACAGGCATTTGAGAGAACATAAAACTCGTTTCAAAAATAAAACTTAGAACTTGCAATCAAATAATTTGTCAAATAGTGTAAAATATTGGTCTTTTACTCTTCTAATAAGCATTATTTTGTTTACGGTTCCCTCTGCTGGTCTCTCTCGGCTCAGACTTTTGTGCTGTTTCTCAGCTTTGCGGTCTCTTTGCAGCTCTGTCTCGTTTGCGCTCCCTGACGTTTTGTTTGCAGTTTTGGCACAAACCTCTCGGGTAGGCGGGCCTTTTCAGCAGAGCGTCCCCATTGGCTAATTAGATTTTAACTGACACAGCTCAGCTCACAGCTCAGCTCACAGCTCGCCATCTCTTCTTCTCTCTGTTTCAAAGCCGGGGTAATTTAGCACGCTAGCTACCTACACATAGGTAACTGAGCTGTGTCAGTCAAAATCTAATTAGCCAATGGGGACGCTCTGCTGAAAAGGCCCGCCCACCGAGAGGCTTGTGCGAAAACTGCAAACAAAAAGTCAGGGAGCGCAAACGAGACAGAGCTGCAGAGAGACCGCAAAGCTGAGAGTCAGCACAAAAGTCTGAGCCAAGAGAGACCAGCAGAGGGAACCGTAAACAAAATAATGCATTATTAGAAGGGTAAAAGACCAATATTTCAACTATTTGACAAATTATTTGATTGCAAGTTCTAAGTTTTATTTTTAAAATGAGTTTTATGTTCTCTCAAATTCCTGTTTTTGTTTGACATTTAAGAAGTTTTGTTTGTTTCTTTTGGCACAAATCTAATTCCATAGAGGTTTACTTTCGATAAAAACGAAACTTAACTCTCCATATCCCTCCGCATTAGTGGAACTGCGTGGGGATACGGAGGTTCTATGGTTGAGAAAATGTAGTGCCAAAAGAAAGGGCGGTCTGACGGCGATGTAAAGCGGTGTGAATTTTCCCTTTACAACGTACACTTGAACTGTTAAAGATTTTTTAAGGTGAGCCTTGTTTTAGGTGGTTTATTTCGCTTTTTCTCTGGACCCCGTTCACTGCAGTACAAAGCTGAGCGTCTGGCTGGAGCGGCTCTCTACTTCTCCAAACTGGGGCTGCGCTGATCGGTGATTACGGTAGGGAACAGACCAACTATAGATATGTACTTTATATGACCCCACTTCAAAAAACCCAAACTATCCCTTTAAGTGATTTTACTGCACAGTAAAAGTCACTCACGGTCAGGAACGTGATTGTCAGACCCGCTGATTCAGTGACAGCACGAACGTGATTCACGTCCTCACAACCTGCTGAGGACGTGAATCACGTTCGCGCTGTCATTCACTCATGATTCGCACCGCTGAGGACGTGATTCTCGTTCACGTACTGTGCTGAAAGTGGCGCTGTGTCACTCTCTCACTCAGGGCAGAGGAGTTGAGTCACGTTGAGTAACCGTACTGCTAAAATAAGTGTTGTGTTGCTAACATCCGTGTAGCATCATGTTAAGTGATTTTACTGTGCACAGAGGACACTTTCACCGTGTAATAATTTTAGTGCATGAAGAAGAATTCTGAACTCAGAATTACTCATATGCAAAAAAAGTACGCTGGCTGACTACCCTAGGAAGCAAACCCATGAAAACTGCATAAAAATGGCACAACTGAGAGAAACAGCGGCACACAAGCACAGATACACTGCTGCCACAAATGTAACTGAGTTTCTTGGGTTCGTCAAACTGGTTTAATAAGAAAATAAAAGATGGAGATGTACTGTTAGTGCAATGATGAAACAACATGCTTCTTTTCATTTCCTTTCCCCACATATCACAAACAACAACTCTTGCCTTACCTCAACTTGAGGGGAGACACCTCTTAGTTTTGCCCTCTGGTGGGGAGCCATTTAAATCACAATGTTACGATTGTTAGGGATAAGAAGTCCATGGCTGTCAAGCATCAGCCCAACCCTAGTATATGATATTTCATTGTCTGTCATTAGACTAATTTATTCCAGTCATTATGAAAATCCTCAAGATTCATTCTGTAAGGTCAGTTGGTTTATTCAGCAAAGTGTTTGTTTATCTTGTTCATTTAGGCATTAAAAAACCATCAGTCAGTAAAGATCTTTCTCTTCTGATAAAAATCTCTTCTGATAAAAATGTCTTCCCCAAAACTACACAGTGCACCTTTAAGTAAAAGTTGTAATAATCCCCCTTTATAGAAATACTCTAAGTTATCTACCTCATTCAGTTTTTTTGTGCCAAAGTATATTATCAGAGAAAAGTGAATATGCTAATGCAGAATGACCACCTTTGGAGTGTTAAATTATCAAAAGCAATTTTGTAGCTGTCAAAATAAGGGAGTCATAAATACAATATTTCCCTATGAAATGTGCTGTAGTGAGAAGAAGAAATGACACCAGCTGCCTAAGAGGAAGCATAAAGTGCCAGAAAATTAAAATGATCAAAGTATGAGTACCACAAATCCATTCTACTGGGCCAACTATAGAGAGAGTAAGAGTTGGAGTTGGGGGCATACAGCCTTCTAAATTTTAATCTGTTTAAGGTCGATGTGTTTAGAATTGAGCTGCAAAGCTTATGTGTGATGTCATTTATCCAAGTCTTAGTGTGTCATTTACCAACTCCTGACTGGGCATATAAAACACAGATCCAAACACTGTAAGTCAGATGGCTTTATTAAAGATTCACTTCATATTAGATAGAAATATTGTCAATAAGCAGATTAACAAATAAATAAATATGTTAAGATGATGCATAAATAGATAAATATATTAATAGATAATAGCAATGACAGTTTTTTATGTCATTCAGCATAATAAATACACAGGGTGCTGACAGCACAACAATGCCACCTTGTGGTGATACTTGACTATGTCAATACAATAGCATTTCACTTTCTGTACTTGGTACATACAGTAAATTGAGTCTCTGTAAAACTTGCAGAAGTTGTCTTATCATTCAGTGGTGGTGCTTTTTAAAAATAAATTACATCTTGCTTCCTGACTTTTAAATGAAGAATATCTGAAGTGCACTATAATTAACACTCTCCACCCTCCACTTCCGACTTTGGTGGCAGGAACTTGAAGGTCCGGTGGCGTCTGGCACTCTCCTGGCACATATCCACCGGCTTGTTGTTTTCCTCTGCGGTGCTGATGTACCAGTTGCTGAAGGGAACAGACACGAGAGTGCTGTTGTTCAGCCCGGTGACATGTTTGTAGAAGAGAAATCGCGCCATGTCGCTACCCGGGGTGATCCTCAACAGACTTTCTTTGTCAGTCACCGCCTGAGTTGTGAAAAAATAAATGTCAGAAGGTTTGACTATCACACCTGACAGCTCCTATCATAGTTAATTAATAGGTAGATGTAATCAGTTTCACTTCGAGAAATGTGGCACATGGGATTCAGTTTAATCTTCATGTGAGAGTTTTTACCTCCAGATGCAAGCTTGGCTCGTCACCCTCCTTTTGACAAGACAGGTAAAGATTTGTGTCCTTGATGCACAGAGTCACAGTTACGGCCTCAGCACTGGGTGTAGGTGGCAGGTAGGTCGCCATGTTCAGTTGAACTGGGGAGAGAACAGAGGATATAGGTAAGACAGTGTCTCAGAAAGATGTTACAAATGTGCATTTCACCAAAGAAACATTCAGATTTATGAAGCAGAGCTAAGGCAAGGTCAAACAGACATATTGGGGTTTGAAATTCTGTATCCAAGTCATCGAATCAGGACCTAGTGCAGTGATGAAAGGGAACTACCAGTAAGTATACTTAGCTAATTGGTGTACTTAATTATAAATCTGAGGTGCCTGTTCTTTTCTTTCAATAATTTATACTTCTATTCCACTACATTTATAAGGGCAACATTGTACCTCTTATTCCACTACTTTTATTTGACATGTCTTGTCAGCAGTTACTTTACTAACTAAGCTTTTAAACACAAAAAACTTAAACTTAACTTAACAAGCTTATAAAATAATAGCACTTAGTTGAAGATTAAAGTAGTGCTCTCTGAGGCTTTTGGCTTGTTACCTCGATCCAGACTTAAACTGAGATAAATGCGTCCGGATTATGTTACCTGTTTTTTTTTCCATCCTGCAGAGAATGCAGTGCCGGAGGCAACACTTAATTTTGGTGTGGATAAATGTTGTAAAATATTACCTTTAAACAGCTTCAGCTGAAATATCACACCCGTCAGCCCTCTATTAAACTATCTGCCATGACACAGAGAATGATTTTCAAACCGATCTGTCACATGAAAGTACCTTGACAGTTTCCAGTGCCTCCCTGCAGCATCACCGCGTGGAGCTCCATGCTGTTTGGCACTCGGACTAAGTGCCTCTGCTCGCTGTCCATCACGCTGTGTAGGCTCTGGAAGTTGTATGTGTACTGAGCTGGTTTTGCAGTGCGCTCGAACACATTTCGCTCTGAGGGCAAAAGAAGCACACCTGATCAGTTGTGTGTCTGCTGTGATTCTCGTATTCTTTCGAGCAGGAATTGCAACGACAGCCACAGATTTGGTGTCTTCCTGCACAAGTGTCTCTTGAAAGCTGAATATTTGAGCGCATCATGATACACATCATTTAGTGCTGTTTTCTCAACACCTTTAACATCCCACTGCAGAAATCACAGGTGTAGCAGTTAGTTGGATTAGTTTCCAGTTACAAAAAATTAAAAAACACTACATATCTGAAATTAAGCCAACACGATCTGACACCAAACGGTTCACTTCCTGTCAGTAAGTCACCTCCAACAGTTCCCAAGCGAGGAGAGCATTTTGTTTTTACATATATAGATAGATTCAGTAGCTTCTTTTCTATTGGGAATGTTTAGTCCTGTCCAGTGAGTGCTTTTCATGCAGTAGTGATGAAGCAAATACGCCTCTGTGTGGTTACCTTCTACTGCGCTCTCCAGCAAGATGTTGAGCAGGTTGTCATCTGTGAACTCAGTGCTCTGCGGTGACTCCGACACGTTGCCCTTTAACCTCTCCATGGCGATGATGAGGTTGACCACGCGCTTCATTGTGAGGGGATGGTGAGCAATCTCCAAGCCCAGCCCCTCGGGCATCTTGGGGCTCCACATCTCGCTAACGTTGCATGTCATCTCGGATTCCATTTTCTTTTTTCTAAATTGAGTAAGATCTGTGGGAAGACAGACAGCAATCTCCAGTGTCACTCAATCAGAAAACATTGAGGGAAAGACAGCTGGATTTCTAGGTTCACTTGTCTTTTTATAAGCTTTTTTATTCTATTTTATTTGATATCCTTGATTAAAATTATTTACAAAGGCTACTCCTGCAGTGATTTATGACTCGCTTCTGTCGAATTCAAAGTAGTTCTATGGTAATACTGAATGAGATGAAGATTAAAAACACACATCTACAAAAAGCTGCCATATTCTAGATGCAGTACATTGGTTTCCTTCTGACAGCTAGAATCTACAGGTGTCAGTCTATAATGACACAGCAGGCAGCAGATAACATTCAGTAAACTAACTAAACTTATTAAAGTGTATCAAAGACGAACAAATACAAAATCTGTTTGAAATATATGTAAGAAGAAAAGCCAGTTTACCTGTGAAGGTCAGTAGATCAGAAGTTGTTTTAGTGTGTTTGGTTTTCCCAGCAGTTGTCCTGTCAGTGTTGTTCTGCCTGCCTGTGCTGACCTGCAGAGCTTTTATACACCAACCACGGCGGTCACAGGGAATTTACCGCTCAGACAGGAAGTGGGATGGTCTTTGCCGCTGTGCGCACTGTCACTCGCTGTGATGATGAAATACTGTACTTATGCTGCCGTAATACACCATGTTTGATTGCGAAACACACCTGTAGATGCACTGAGGTGGATAATGTGTGTTAGGTATACTGTATAGGAATGAGAGATTACATATATATATATTTATTTTGCATGTAGTTAATCCCAAATCTTAAAAAACTTAATCAATAACCTGCATTTTATGATAATGTTTATACTTAAAAATGGAATGAGTAAATCTTGTGCCAAAATCTTATCACAAAAACAGAGGCAGGTTTCAAGAAAATGAATAATAATGTAGACATATTCATTGTGCACCGGAGGAGACATACACAAACACTTTTAATGAGCTATTATTATTATTATTATTGTTATTATTGTTTTTATTTTATTTTTTTTACTTGTTTTTTTCCCTTTATTGTAGGTATGTCCAGTTACTTTGACAGCATTTTAATTGAAATGGTTTTCAGTTGACCTGTACAAAGGCGTTAATAAAAGGATGTGACACATTCTCAAATATGCAGGTTCATTTATATACGTATAGGTGTGGCCATGTATAGATGAATATGTAAATATAGTTTTTTGAATCACTAGGTGTGTAAAGTATGAACAAAAAGTACTAAAAACACTAAAGATCCCTCGTGGCTGCGCTGAAATATGAACTTAATGTAATTAAAGGTATTAAAAGAAAATAAAACTGTGGTAGAACAGAGTCGTGATGGAGCCACAATCATTAAAAGAGTTCATTTTCTGCTGTCTCCCCCTGCTTTCAATTGTGTTGCTTTCTGCAGTATTAAACTTGAAAAACAAAGGTGAGAGGAATGTGGTGTTAAACTCCTCATCTAACTAAACATATTTACAAAGATATTTAACCGGTGGAGGAGTGTTGCACTTCACAGTGAAAACTAAAAACATACTGTAGTTGTAAAGATGGTCCAATCAGATTTGAAATCATTTGGCCACATGCTGAGAAGATGAGATGTGTTTTAAACAATATCAGGTAACTATCCTTCTGCCCTCTATCCAAACTCTAATAATAATAATAATAATACCATCTAAAAATATGAGTGAAGAGTCACTGTGGTTTGTCACAGCTGGCTGAAAATGTCTGAAATACCTGAAAAAAAACAAACATTGACACAGTCATCTGTGAGTGTGTAAAAACTCATTACACGATAGACACATTTCCTTTTCTGCTCTTTCCCAATCTTCTCTAGTCTTTGACCAGGCCCTTGGGAGTTTTGTGGTTCTTTTGATGTGGAAAAATTCCACCAGCCATTGTAGAATCGCTTGTTGTTTAGAGTTGCACAAAAGCGGCTAACTCTGATATTTCCTAACTTCCCTGTGATGCAAGGAGAAGCTACGTCACCTAAACCTCTTTGGTTGATCCAACTTACTTTCAGCTGATACTGTTTGGAGGGGGAGGGGTCGGAGTAACAAGCACTGTCTGTGATTCCTATCCCACACACTGAATGTGTATAATATAATAAAGTACAGTCGAGGTATTTTAAAAAAAAAAGAAATGTTTTAAAGTGTCTGAACTCCGAAGGTGAACATCCTACAGTGTAATATATAAGCTTTGTATAGTCATTGTAGATTGAATCACATTACATTTACTCTGCTTCAGCAGGAAATTCACACAGTGTCAACAGTGCTTTGACAGGAGACATCTTGTATCCAGCAGTTAAAGTCTTGAAACAAAACAAAAAAATCTATATTTCCAAAGTTTTCCAAAGGGACAAGGTACAGATACAATTTTAAGAAATTTAAACAAGGTTGTTGAACCTTTTTGTGGAAACATCACAGCAGACAGAAATTATTTAAAGAGAGAACAGTGTTTTTGTTTTTTTCTTTTTTTCAGTTATATAATTATGTGTAAATTGTAGCACATAGGCTGAAGACAATATGAAACATTATCAAAAACGCTTCTAGATATTTTTTCTTTTCAAAATACACTTTATTGGTATTAAGTGTGAACCAGGAAACCAAAATAACATAATAAGTGACATTTTCAAAACAACATCCATTAAATCTAATTTTGAGATGGGTCAAATATAAACAAAAAACATTTCTCTTTATTTCTCACAACACCTTCACAGGAAAGACATCAGGCACAAGAAACAACTGGTGTTGGGAGACAGAGACAGAGAGAATAATGTAATCTTGAAAGAATTCAAGCAAAAGTCTTGACATTTTTGTAAATGCACTTACATACTTAAATAGTGACTTAGGTGAGAAGATTGAACTCTCATATCTGTGTTCAATATGACGCTGCAGCTAAGAGCTGAGGAATATGCCTACCAGCAGTTCTATATCTCATTTTTGCTCATTCAGGTGTTCTCTTCTACTTTATTCTTTATAAATCTTTTAAAATATTGTCTTAAAGGTCCTATCGGTAAGAAAACTTGATTTTTGAGTCTCACTCCCAACTCGTCAAAAGTCCCACTTAAGTAGACACAGATTTTTTTATAAACTTGGCTCGGCTTGGCTTCGATCTAAACGTAAGACGCGGGTGAACACAAAAAATTCCGCCACATGAAATGATGACGCATCAACATCCGGTGCTGGTGTGTAATTAAAGAAGGAATTTGGGATGTGGTCCTTTAAGCTCAACTCCCCGGGTATGAAAATACCTGGATTGCCAACCGAGCCAGTTAACTTCCAATTTAGAGCCTGGCTTACTTGAAGGGGGATAAAATACAATTTAATCAGGCTACTCTTCTACTCTTTCCAAATAATAATGGACCAAATAACTCAAATCATGATAGTGAAATGAGTCATTTTGTGAAGATTGTGACGTGCACAAAAATGTATCCACTGTTTTACAGATGCTCTTTCACACTGGGTCTGCTGTTGTTTTCTGTTCTGTTACAACTGTTTCCGGCACAGTGGTGATGTGAAACGTGATGTATTGCTTCAGATGCACATCACAGACGGGCTGCCTTGCATGGGAAGTACGAATAAGGTAAATTGGCAATTTTTAGCAGGTTGAGCCACTCATTTTGGTGGAAAAGCGGTGATACTAATGCTTTGGGAATGTAAGACAGGTTGGCCAGCGTCCCTATGCGTCCTTATTTGAGCCTCCCTGCTGCACTGGATGATCAGATGTTGTGATCAAGACAGTCCAGATTTTCCAGCCTCTTCTCCAATGTTTATTTATTACAAAAACAAGCATTTCTAAGCTTGAATGTCATTGCTTTGATTTTTGTTTTCTTTATTTTTTTTTGGTGTTAAGAACAGAAGTGAGCTTTGAACCAGATCCCTATGTCCTAAAGGCAAGGCCAATTGTTTGTACAGCACTTTTCAAGCAATGACTTGTAAATATAATAGTTAGGGTGTGTTATAACGACGCGTTGTTGGTCTACCTCTGTGTGAGTCACTCTCCTCTAGATGCTAGCTTCAGGGGGGTAGATTCAGAGTCGGAGCAGGACTTTCACATCCCATTAATGCTTTTTTTCCATTAAACTTGAGGAAGTGTGCAAAAGTATAAAATGACACAACTGAGCTAATGAAATCAAAAAATCTATAAAGTTGTGTTATTCTAAAGTGCAAAGAAATGGTTTTGCTTTTATTAGCAAAACTCAGAATCCACCTCCACAAATAAGCATAAACTGTCAGCATTCACATTGACTGGACTGTTTTAGTGTGGCTGCTTTTAATTTGCCTTTAATTTAATGTTAGGCTGAGAGGAGGCAGGATCTATATGGTCCCTTTAACTTGAGAGGAATATTAACATCAAAGTTTAAAAACTTTAAATGACCAAATTAGACTATGCAATATGTTTTAAATAACACATTTGAAGGTTAACATATACTCAGTTTGTTGTAATTTATACATATCTTATATTCAGATGTGAATGTAATTGTTCTGTAATTGAGTATTTTGATTTTCTTCTACTTCCACTCAAACATGTTCTAAAGAGAAATATTGTACTTTTTTGCTCCTTGACATTGATATGATAACCGTACAATGATCATTTTACATCCAAAATGTATTCAACATGATGTATTACAATCAATCATTGATAACTTACTGTACTGATAATAATACAAGAACTTAACATTTTGACAAAGTGTCTGGTGAGGACTTTACATATGGTGCTTC
This sequence comes from Diplodus puntazzo, assembly GCA_963678695.2. Lineage (NCBI taxonomy): Eukaryota > Metazoa > Chordata > Actinopteri > Spariformes > Sparidae > Diplodus > Diplodus puntazzo. The sequence goes on along the minus strand of OZ023159.1, from coordinate 20,216,272 downwards.
GTGTACATTTTACTTATATAAGTTTGATTTTACACTGAGGTGTTGCTCAATATTTCTTCCGCCGCTGCTCAGCTATCCTGCTAAGCCCTGTGTGGGAGTAATGGTGGATGTAATTTAATATAATAAGAACAATGTGATGAGAGATGCCCAATTAACAAAACACTCCCAGCCAAACTCCTCTCCTCTCTGACTTCCAGCAGGTTTCTACACTGAACACCACCCAGTTTAATAGACAGAAGAGCATTTCATCAGATCCGGTGTAATTAGACACTTTTGTTGCGCATGTTGTGTCTTTATCTTTTTTTCTTCAGTGGTGTCTACTTGACACCTGCGGAACAAGTTTGACAAACAAAATGCCCAGTGATGCAACCGGATAGGAGCAGAAGCTCCGGGAATTCTCAAGCTCAAGGTTCAACTCACTTCCCCAAACGAATGAATTTTCACTTCCTCGTCCACTCCCATCCCATTTGAGTCCTATAAACCTGATGCACTGGCAGCATTGACAATAAGGACATGTTTCATCATCATTTATTGTATGTATGTTAATGTGTCACAGTGAATACTGCTTCAAAGAATTCCACACACCAACAAGGCAGGAGGAAGGCAAAATGCCAGTGAATGACACAATTAGCTTGACACAAATTGTTTTATATCTCAAAAAGAAGGGTTCAAGTGGTTCAATTAACACAGAATCAAGCTAATGGAGACTTATGGAGATTGATAAGAGCAAAAATCCTACGAACCTGCCACACCTTCAACAAATTAAACATTTCCCACCAACATGAGTCATTCCTGCTACTATAATTAAAATGTAAGATAGGATAGGATTGGATATAGGATGCAGTTAATGTAAATGCCAGTGAATCACTTAAAAGTTTTAGCAGGGGAACAATGCGTGTATGTCTTCAAATGAAGTGTTATTATCAAGTATTGAAGATAGCACAACATCGAGCCAATCGAGACTTATGGAGGCCCGAAACCAACAAAACGAAATCGAAGATAATCAAAGATAGAATTACAGACATCAATAAATAATACAGAAAAATTAAAATAAAGAATTAGGAAAACATGACGCATTACTCAAGTCAGTTTGTAAAAATAGCAAGAACCTTTTTTGTTCTATCAGCTGATAAAATACATTTGAAGTTATAGATATATTTTAATCTTCTAATAATATTTCAGGTTCACATTTCATTATTCAGCTCCTTAGTTTCTCTACTGTTAGGAGGGGGTCTTAATTGGCACACGTCAAGTCATCTACCATTTGCCTTTACCCTGCAAACAATCTGTTTTCTACTGCACGATGAGATTTCTCTCCTTTAATTCAATGACTTTGTTACATTGTACAACGTCATCATGTCACACATTTGCATGATGCATGCCTAGCCCCTCGCTTGGGACAGTGGAAGTGTTTTAGCACAGCTGCTCTGTTGTTGTTAGCAGTGCTGGCTCAAGCATGCGTTAGCTGACCAATCAGAGCAGAGTGGATATTCGGGAAGAGACAGGAGCTGCGTGCTGCAGCACTGGTCGGTGTGAGAAAACTGACCGACAAAAAAATTAGCACAATATGTCTTCTTAAAAAAGATGTTGTTTTGAATCGATATACATCTAGCTGAGGTCATTAGGTCATAAGTGCCAGTTTCAAAGAGGACATTTTTTCATATTAACACCTTTTACTTTATGTTTGATAACAGGTCAGGGTGACATACATATTGTATTATATATTAAATTGCCATTTTGATGAGCAAAATAGCTCATCAACACAATACAATTGATAAAAACGGAAAAATATCAAATGCTAAGAACGTCAAAGAATGAATCAATCTCGAAATGTTAATAAAATATTAATGGTAATTTTTTTTAAGAACTGAACACTCAGTGTGTTTGCTTGTTCATGTATATATTCAGTAATTTGTTTATCATTCATTTATTTGTATAGTGTTTAGTGATTATGAGGCACAGATGTTACCTTGTGTTTGAAATCATTGTGGAAGAGAGAAATGTCCTCAGAAGAAACCAGCACAATCACAAAGGTCCATAGAGAAATATATCTCAGGTTTATTAATAACTTTCTTCATCTTCAAAACTCATTAAGACAGAATTATAAAACAGTATTTACACCTTGTTTCTCTGTTGTTGTTTTTCTTTTTTAAGTTACAGCATGCCAGAGAGAATGAAGGACAATCAGTTTATTTCTTCACCCGACGCCGTTTGCTCCATTCCCAGATTAAATTCAATGACACATAAAAAAAAAAGGTTTGTTTTTTACCACAATTACTGACAGTGTTCTGAGGTACAAAAAATAACCAGACTTGATTTACAGGCATTCACATACACACACACATACACACATTATGAACCCCTAACCCAGCACAATTTAAAACAGGTGGGGGTAGACAGGCATGCACATAAACAAAAAACATTTTAACAACAATCTCAGCCATTAAACTCCACAAAATGAACAAAAAAACAGTCCTTTGAAATGGGAGTGTGTGTGTGTGTGTTTGTCAAAAACAATTCAGGAATGAGCACAAAAAAAAGAAGAAGAAGAAGAAAAAATCAGCACAGTCATTAAAAGATGAAGGCATCAGAACGGTGAGTCAGCGAGTTCCTTCAGCTTTCGGTTTCTGAAGACATCAGACAGCTAAATTATTAGAAAAGCAGTGTCAGTGAAGATATGGTTATGAAATCCTGGTCAGTAACAGTATTGCGACAAAGCTACTGAGCCGGCAACTTTGGCAAATTTGTGGCCTTTGGGAAAATACTGCACTCCTCTGCTAAAGTGCTTCTATTTTCAGTCACAGAAGAGTCTGGGCTGTTTTAATTTTCTTTACTCCCGAGGAGAACAATGACTTGTTGCTGTTTCAAAGATATAAACAGAAACGTTTCTTTGAAGCAGAGCATAAACATCAGTAGGTGGTGAAAAGCTACTTTTATTACATATTGCTAGATTTGTTTTTAAATTATAGATAAGATTAATGGGTATATGCTGTGGGACTGGAAGGCAAAATAAAATAAAATAAACCATTTTATCAACAACACATGCCATGTCTGAGAGTAGAAACCAGTGCTTCCACAGACCGTGGCGGCCACTAGATAGTGGAAACGCTGGGCGCTGAACATGTGCAAGATCACGAAAACACATCTAAGGGGGAAATTTGCAGCCCAGTAACAATTTTTGAAGATCAGGCAGTAGAAGTCGCTCTCACCTTCTATCTTAAGATGACGTGGTGCTCAAGCTTAACTATACAGTTCAGCAGAAACCCATTTATCTTATGAGTATGGATATTTAACCCCAGAAAAAAGCTGGCGCTTTTGAAAATGAATGGATCACCATGTTAGTCATAAGGGGAGCGATCATGAACTCCACAGTCACCAGTGCATGAACAAGGTAATCATATTTCTTTTTAAATATATCTAGAATAGATTTTTTTTTTTATCTGTGTCACCATTTCCCATTTAAAAGAAGGCTTAATTTCGAGGAGAAAAAAACAAAAAAACAAAAAACAAAACTGTATGGCTTTGCCCAATGAGGCTCAATCAATCAATCAATCAATCAATAAATATCACTAAAAGTTCAGCCTGCTGTGATTGTCGTATTGTGAAGCTCCACACTGAAACATGTGTAATTGGTGACATTTTCCAGTCAAAAAAAAGTCATTGGACAGTACCACAATATAATAAACGATCAGGTTACCTGGACACCGGACTCAAACTGAAGTGTCTGTTAAGGCAGTGTGAGGCACACTGTTTTACATCGCAGTGTGAGTCAAGCTCGGAGGGTCTCATGGCCTCCAAAGTTAAGGTTAAATACACTGAATACAATATTGTTGGCATACTCTTGAAAACACCAGGACACTTCAGACACAATATGCATCATTCCAATAAACAACTTGTCTAACACATTTCTTGTCTTTATAGTACTATCCATTCAGGACACTGGCTGCCTGCTTCAAATGCTATTCAAGTGTTGGTTTGTTTTTTGGCAAAAACTCGTATCTCGTAATGTCTATCTACTTTCATTCTTACATTCACTGACTCAAAAGAGCAGTGAGTTAGACTTCTGTGTTTTTCCAAAGCACTTGTGACATTTAGGTTTCCAAAGCCACAAAAATAACAGGGCATTCCAATTATTCTGAAAAAAACATAAATGAGATCACTTTGTAAAGTTTTAGTTTCAGATACACACTGAAAATGGAAATAAAAGTGCTCCATTATTCCTCTTTCAGGACAGGAGGAGTTTCTGTTCGAGAATGACTAATGCCACATGACCAGCTGTGCGCTTCACTAGCTTTACTTTAACATAATGTCACACTGCTCGTTCATCGACAGAAGTGGAATATAGTGTTCTGGATATGTATATCCTGATGCTGTTGATCTCAGGAGAGCAGCAACATTAAAGAAAAAAAAAACAGAAATCTTCCATTTGTGAAGATCTGTTGAAATGATATTGTTTTTAGTGTACCCACTTCCCTTTAGTCCGTATCATCTACTCCTAACTCCAGATGTCCTATGTTTCCCAGAATCCCTTTTCATTTAGTGAGTAGATGAGAAGTAGTTGGAATCACCTGTGATTTATGTGTATTAAGTAGGGGAAAAAAACAATACGACAAGACGAATGAAACAAGGGAGCAATGCTGACTAAAAACGCGGCTTTTCATGTGGTTGCTTTGCATTCTGGTACATGTAGTTGTTAGTGTAGAAATCAATCTCCACCTGAGTGAATACTGAACATCTTCGCAGAAAAATCAAGACTAGAAGCGGTCCTTTCTCTTTGGTTATCAAAACAAAAGCGTGACATGTGTTTTACTTATGAAACACCACTGTGGCTCTGCTAGAATAAAAAAAAAAAACAAAGGAAAATCTGTCACAAGACACAAAATTTGAGTTTTGGCATACGTTTTTTCTTTAAAATCATCTCAAAATGTACAGTTAAATATAACTGGAGTGTGTGCATTGTGATAATCAGAAAATATACAACATTGTTTCCCATAAAACTAAAATTTGGCTGAAGCCAGGGCTGAGCGGTGTGTTTGGCTGCAGAAAAAGAAAAAAATAAATGTTATGGTCTGATGTTCAGTATGAGAGAGCGGCCCCCTTCCCCAGATCTGATTTACAATAAAGGAAACCCAAACATAACCACTGAATGCAAAGGAACACTAAACGTGTAAAAATCTCACAATGAGGCAAAATAAAAATCACATTTCCCTTCCCCCCATTGACAATAATATATACACATAAACAGACACACATTGAACTCAATAAATAAAGTCTCAGAAGTATTTTCTAGTCAGAATGTGATCAAGCTTCCCCCTTTTGGTTTCTGTTCCCACCTAGTCTGGTGATGGCCTTTTTGGTCGCATACACACACAAACGCACATACGCACAGTCAACCCACCCTCGCTCACAAAGCAGGAAAGGACTCGCCTCGTCTCACTGATCTCAAACATCTTCCACCTTTGTGAAGGCTGATTAATACACGACCGGATTTATCTGAAACTTCCCATCACGTGTTGTTTCAGACCTGCCGTTTGACAGCGAGGAGGGCTGTTTGAAGAGCGGGGCGGCCACAGTTAACGTACCCTACACATTTAATTTAACACATTCATTATAATCGTATTGATTGTCTTAATCACGATACAGACTGGCTGTCTATCGCTGCTAAATCTCTTAACAACTCTGGAATAAAGGCTTCGGGCAACTTACTGCTTCTATCAAGGAAACAAGAAGGAAAATATATATATATATATATATATATATATATATATATATATATATATATATGTATATGGAAATCCACCCCAAATCCTCCCGAAGAAAAGGGTCTTGTGTGTTCATCTCACACTGAATCCATCAATAAATATCTTGCTATAAATTTCTACGGAACATATATTACTTTGTTTGAACTCTGCTGACATGCTCAGGTCGTCTTTGTCTTCTAGCTGTATGGATGGTGGGGAGGGGATGCAGGCTGCTACACATGCGGCGGTGGGTTGGTTCACGGCTTTCGAAACCACACTTGCATGTATGTACGTCGGCAAAGGGGGGGGGCAGGGAAGGGAGGGGAGGGCGGAGTCTCCCTGAGTCTCTGATTGGGAACAGTGAATTGGAAGCAACTCTCACGCACACACATTTAAAAACACACACACAGAGGAAGAAACTCGCCTCTGATCGCCGATAATCCAGACGGGCGAGAGAGGAAGAGCTCTCTGGTCCAGACAAGCAGGTCCTTCAGATCTTTGTTGTCAGTTAATCCACTAAGGAGAATGAATGAATGAACACACACACACACACACACACACACACACACACACACACACACACACACACACACACACACACACACACACACACACACACACACACACACACACACACACACACACACACACACACACCTTTCTGTCGATTAACTATGGTTTGGTATGTCTGCACTTGTGTGTTTCGTTTTGCATATTTACACAATATGCATGCACATGGCTTGTCTCTTTATGCCTCATCAGCTGTGCAAAGGCATGTGTCTGCATACCCACTCACTCACACACACACACACACACACACAATAACAGACACACACGCACGCACACGCACGCACACACACACACACACACACACACACACACTCCTCCCCTCCTCAGCATACATTCGAGCGTAGTAGTGCATGCGTGCAAACGTAAGAGTTATAGAAGGGGTGTCAAATGCTGTTTTCCAATTGGCTGTGGTGGTTGGCTGTGTGTGGCGAGTTCTGCTCGTTGAGGAGGAGGAGCGTCGTTTCATCCGGCCCGTTCTCCGTAGGGGTGGAGTCCGCTCCCAGGTCCGTGATGGTGGTGTTGCCGATGGCGGGGGGAGTGTTCTGATCCAGGCGAACCATGTTGTGTCCGCTCTCTGGGGACTGGGGTGTGCTATCCAGACGAGACGCCATCAGGCCATTCTGGTACTGGGCCCGAGTGATCTAAAACAAAAGGCAGACGAAGGTGAGAGTCAAACCAACGACCTCAGAGTACAGCTTAAAGGAACAGATTACAATTAAAGTACGCTTGCTTTCTTGCTGAATGCTAATCTCATGTCTGAACAAATATGATAGTTGTCTTCATCTCCATCTCCATTTCTCTGTCTGAGAATAAAAGATCCCCTAAAATATCAACCAATTCCTTCAAAAGGGATGAATAATTACTGCCAGAACAATGTCAGTGAGCATTTATTTTATAAACTGACAAAAGTCAGATGGATTGCTACACAGACAAACAGCGAAGTCGTCCTTGAAAACAGTTTGAAAGAGGGCAGGTGATTGGACGACTATCAGCGTCTAACTCATCTTTATTATACTTTGTGATCTTATATGTAATGCTGGTTAAACTCTTAGTATGGGCTGTGATATAAATTCTTTCCCTTCTGTATATACAATGGCTGGTGTACACACAACAACCAACCTTGACAAACTGCAGGTCGCTGAGCGCTCGGACATAGAAGTCTGGCGTGTACTGCTGCAAGGGGATGCTGTTGTTGAGCTGGCTGTTGCTGCCGCTGATGGACAGCGACTCAGTCCGGTCGGCTCCGCTCAGGGAGGCCGTACGGTTCAACCCGCTGAGGTGGGATGGTGAACGAAACTCTGCGTGCACACACACACACACACACACACGCGCGCACACACATACACACACACACACACACACACACACACACACACACACACACATACAAAGAGGGGGAAAATGTTATTAACAGCCTCTGTTGTTAAGTAAAAGAAAGAACTGTGCAAAAAAGATGCCGTCCTGCATACAAACATAAAACAGGATACAGTGTTTATCACTAGGCAGTGTCGGCTTTACTCTACCATTTTAAAGCCATTAATGAATTAAAGGCTCTATGATGCAAACATAAACTCGAGAGGACAAGATGCAATGTACGTTCAAATGCATATGAATGAATAAAACTAACTAGTGACACACAAGGTATGACGACAAAACGACAACAGGAAGGTCTAAATTAAAGTTAAATGGAATCAGAGGGGGCTAAAACAATGGGTTATGGTTCAGTTACATCACACAAACTCATGACTGTCTCTACTGTACATACCCTTCGTTTCACTATTACAGCAGCAAAGTTGGGCCTATCTCACACCCAAAGGCAGTGACACACAAAATTTTCCAGTAGCATAACAAGCAGTGACTCAATTTGTATTTGTAAGGATGCCTCACACCGGCCATATTTGTCATCCACTCACATATATAAGTTTGATTGAATGCTAGGAAGTGCAGGATGCAGACTAACATGTGGCTTATTAAAGGAGACATATTATGCATTATAAATTTGTTCTTCCCCTTCAGTGTATTATACATGTTCTTTTGAATGTAAAGGATCTTGAGGGTTAAAAAGAAAGATGTCCGCACCAACAGAAAGTGACTTTGTGACATCAAGCAATGTCACACATTTGCATTATTTATGCCTAGCAGCAAGTTTGGCTTGTGATAATTGATTTAGCATGGCTGCTCTGTTGCGGTTTCTTGGTCAGGCATGTGTCAGCCGACCGATCAGAGCAGACAGGAACTAAAACACAGTATTTCAGACAGAGGGGGGCTACAGTGTTGCTGCACTGGACAGTACGAGAGAACAGATGTGTTTTATTAAGCTTTAAGCATGTAAAATGATTCTCATAGTAACCCAGAATAAAATGATGAACCTAAAAATGAGCATCATGTGTCTCCTTTAACAGATGTGGAATTCAATCCTGTAATTCCTCTAAAGGGAGGAAAGGAGCACCGGTATTTAGCATTTATCAGGAGAACGTTTAATAAAAGACACACTTATAACATACTAGAATGTAGTTGTCAGCAGATGTAAGTGTTTATCAATATATTTAACATGGATTACAACTCCTCCTGTGGGCTGATGTATAAACAGATAATTAATGATAACAGTGAAACACAGTTGTAATAGTATTAATAGGAGACGTTACAATTTCTGAGGAATACTTTGTATTAATAAACACTTAAAAATGTACTTATATCTGCTTATAACTATAATATTGTGTGTTATAAACCTTTTTTGGGTGCTTATAAAAGTTTAAGTTACACTTAAGTGTTACCATAAACACTCATGAGTTAACTTATTTCATTGTGGTTCTCAAGTGGATCTAATTTGGACACATGTACATGTTTGCACTTGTAAATTTGGGTCACAGACAAAATTAATTAATCACTCCTGCGAGAGGAGAGCATTATCCAAAAATAAATACTGAACCAAATACAGATCGAGTCAACAAAAGGTCAATTTTTCAGTCAGTTCAAAGCAGCTGGAACTACTTCCAGCTGGTTAGGTCCGTTACTGTACAACTCTTAATCATTTCGTCTCTTTACAATAACACTTAACCGGGGAAAGACGTCCTTTGGTTTGTTAATTTCCACTCCCTGGTGACTCACATTCATGTGTGTCATCCAGCAGACAGTTTAGTTTTCACGTGGCATGCTGGTTTCATCCAAACAAAGCCATAGTCTCCAATGTGTCACACACACTTCACACGCATGCTCTTTACCAGCTGTGTATTATTACCAGTAGCTGTGAGTCTTCCAGCAGGGGGCCTCAGTGAGTCATAGGAAACGGTTTTACCTGGACACGTCAACTGCGTTAGTGTTCAGGGAATTAGGCTAGCTAGTTAATCATGGATATCTACAGCTAATGTTCAGGTTAGTGGTTAGATTTCACTAAGTCAAGAGACGGCCTTTATTGTGTTAATACAGAAGACAGTCGCTTTTAAGATCCAGGAGGCAACTTTTCTTTTTTTAGATCTTCCCAACAGGCTTTTAGCATTCATGTGACAAAGTGACCAAGTCATGTCATGTAAACTTAAGACAAATAAGACGTAGGAGAATCTAAATATTTATATATTATTCATGGTGGAATTTGCCATTGACGTCACACTGACAGCAGAGTTGTTTACATAGGCTTTCTTGATTTTCCATTTTCTAAGATAACGTCACATCATCAGCAACACAAGCTGACGTAGCTGAAAGTTTATTACTAACAGATATTTCATGATGGCTACAGCCGCACTATTTCCATTTCAAAGGCACACAATTCAGTTTTTATTTGGAAACACAGACAACACTCTCAGGACTGAGCTCTCAACACTCATAAAAAGTGACCTACTGGATCTCCAACACTTTCTAAAAATCAGTCAAGGTTTACAGCCACCAAACGTCTATGTGTGACCTGGTGCTCGCAGCGTGAGTTAGTGTTTAAAAAATTATAGTGGACCAGCGATGGACCCAGTTCCAAACGAAAATCCTCAGCCCTGCTCTAATCCCACATCTCATTAAGAGGCAATAATATAAATATCTTCATTCATAATTACAAGACTGAGTCGATACTGGGATTACATTTGGAACTGGCCATTTGTGATTAATTCAAAGATACTAGATTAAAGACAAGACAATGGCTGCAGGTTTAATGAGTTTACAAAAACTCATTGATGTCGTTCACTAAAAGACGACTGTCTATTAATGCTCTTCAGTCTTGAAAACTACGGTTTGACGAAAGAAACAAAAGAAAGAAAAACATCTGTATTTAAAAATCCCAAACTGCATCTCAATAGCTTCACATTCTCCTCTTCATCCAGTTATCTTACACGTCTGTACTGACAGAAAACAAACTGACGAAGAAACCTTCTGAAGATATTAAGATGCATCCAGAGTTAACGCTGCAAAGAGCGAACAGCTTTACCACTCCAGGGGTTCAAGTCCCATCTGGCCATCTTGTAATGTTGTCCTATCCGTCTCCATTTTGTCTTAGGATGTGTCATGTGATCATGGCCTGTCCCCAAGTGTCCTGTCAATTCAACGACTGTGCTGACATTTTGGCAGATGCGCTCTTTGATCAACTTTCTCACTTTGCAGTGTGTTTTATCTTTGAATACAGGGGGAAGTTTCCATTTAATTCACAACAACAGAATCAAGTCTTTCTCAGTCTGGAATCTTCTCACCCGATCTTTTTTTTGACATGATTTACTGTAATGTACTTTCGTACAAATAATACCTACTCCATTTCCTCAAATGTTTCATCACTGATGCCTGCATACACAGTCGTAGCCCTGGAATTTTCAAAAAACAGTTACCAAACCTTGTTGGTGATAAAATGTCATCAGGTATCTAAATATCTTAGGTGTGCACTGACTGATTTGCCTCCACGATGGTCAGAAATGGCAACACATTTATATTGTTTTTTTATATTCTTAAATGTATTTTACAAGTCTTTAAAATCAAACATCCTAATTTGTTTTTTTGGTTATATTTTGTTATCATAACAAGGACATTATGTACTCGGGCTGCAAGATTAGTATAGTTTCACATTTATCCCAACATGGACTTGGGCACGCCTGTACTTTTACCTTTACTGTTTGTTAATGGCCAACATATTAACTATGCTGTGCGAAGCATTATTATCAAATAGAAATATTCGAATACAAAATGGGAGAAACCAGATAGCAAATCGTCATCGCTTTCTTTCCGAGAGTTCGAGCAAACGAACGTCTTCGTGACGACGCAAACTTTCATCCGAGCTGCATGTTGACATCAACGCTGACCTACACCTACATGTGTTACCTATGAATAGATTAACTCACCACCTCCTCATTGTCTTCCACTCATAGTCACACAACTAAAAAGGTAACTGTACAAAACCAGGTGTAAATGAGATTGTTTGGTTTTAACAAAGAGCTCATTTGCCAAAGAAGTAGCTTTCATCTTGTAAACTGTGTGCCATCCTTAAAAAGGGTGTGTCTACATTAAATCACACAGGCATGAAAACTGATGCAACACTCATGGACAATATTGGCCACGAGACCATTAGTGATGTCATGGCACTTATTTTAATATGACAAACATCACTGTTGGGGTGTATACAGGATTGTATCCCATGATCTATTGTTTTGACCCTTAAAGATCAGTGCGAGAGCAGTTTTCTGCCCTCTGTGATCAGGTGATAATTACCGGATCAACACATTTTCTAAGGTAGCGTACAAAAATTTCAAATCCACACCTGGCGCAACATGAGCCAAGTCAGCCCACCCACCCCCGAGCCCCATCCTCGGTGTTAAAGGACCCAGACATGCCGGAGTTTACCTGGCAACCGAGAGAACAGAGAAAACCTCTTAAACGAGAGGAGGCGAGGACGAGGTGCAGCCACTGAGAGGAGAGACAGGAGGTGATCGATGGGACAGAGGGAGGAGGGGGGGATGAAGAGGAAGGAGGGAGAGTGAGTGAGACAGTGGGAGACAGAGAGACAGATCTGCGTCCAGACGTGACAAGGAACATGCAAAACCACAGAGACATTCTACTCCAGGAACATCAAACGTCAAATTTCGGAGCTGCGGATTGTTGAAATGGGTGAAAGAGGCTGACGCTGATGAAAAGGAAGGAAGGAAGGTTGCAAAATCAGGAAATGATGCCTCACAAATCTCTCTCTCTCTCTCGCTCGCTCAACCCAAAGCACCTGAAAGAGTGAGCTTTTGAGTATCGGATGAAAAGGAGAATAAAGAAAGAAGAATAATGTCGTGATCAGTGTTGTGAACATTTATGTGTTTGACGGTGGTCGCATTAAACTGCTGCCATTATGTCCTACATGACATGTAAAGGTGGTCAGGGCCCCTTTTCTCTTCCACCATGTTTAAATGTGTGCACCAGCTAACTCAGGCTGTTATTTATCAGCATCATTTGGGTTTAAAATCAATACATCACATTAAGGAATAAATAAACATGATTATAACTTCCAGTACGTGATAGCTGTCAGTGCTAAGGAGAAATGTCGGTCTGCCCCATATAAGTATTTCACTTTGATACCCTTTTAGTCAGAGGTTGTCAAACACGGCAGAAAGAAAACCATAAGACTCTTGACATGCTCCGTCTTTATGCATGAGGATAGAAAAGACTGTAGGAAAACAGACAGTGATTTGGAGGGAAAAGGGGAAACGGAACAGTAGACAGAGGCATGAATGGAAAGATGAAACTGACACAGAAAAAGCTGAATGTCAACAACAGAAACATAAAAAAAAAAAAAAAACTGGCAGAGGGATGACAGGTAAAAGTGACGTTTGTTATTAAGGGAGTGAAAAGTCATGACAGGTGTTGCCTCTTGCATTACTTGCATTTTTTGGGTAAACTGTGATTATTTCTTGTAATGGATTATTCATTATGTATTGCTTATAATTAAAAGGATTACTGAGGCTCCTAAAATAGAGGAAACACAAATGAATTAAATACAAATATCTTCATAAACCAAACATTTAACTCTCCGCTTCACATTTATACCACCAAAATAAGCTCTTGTATCTCACCACCAGGTGGCAGTAGAGGCATTTAAACCAAGGGGAGAGGAGAGGAGAGGAGAGGAGAGGTTTAGGACTCACCCAGTGTTGGAGCACTGAGCGCCATGACACCATAGAATGAGAAAGGTCCCGTCTCAAACTTCATGTTCTCGTTGCCAGCCTCAACCTCCACTCGTCCCTATGTGGAGACAAAATAAGAACAAACACAGATGACGTGAGAGAAATTACAACTGTGACGTCAACAGCGACACTTCATTCATCATTGGTGGGAATTACTCTGCAAACTGCAGCTCATCATTACTGTCTCAGTACAAGCACACTGACTATAGCAGTGTAAGTGAAGCAGCCATTTTTAGTCTGAGTTAGTATTTGGATGTTTGCACCACATCGTCTCAGTTAGTCTGCAAAATCTCAGAAGTAGTGACAGACGTGGTAGTACGAAACATCGGTAGGTAAAAGGTTTTTGTGCAACAAATTTACTTTAAAGTTGATCTTTTTCAAAGGTCCAAACATTTTCCTGGACTGTTACTCTTTCTGAAAGCCACTGACACATCACGTGACGCCACAAAAACAAGTGACTGAAAAGTCATGTGAATTTTTTACATTTTTGGGCAGCTTATCAGCTCCTTAGGATTCCAGAAGCTGTTGACTGATCACATCATAACTTCACTTCCATCATACCAGAACTAAGGCCGCAACAAATGTTTATTTCCATGAGTAATTGATTACTAGTTGTATACGGTCAGTGAAGCTATACTTTCCCTCTTGATGTTTTGTTGTACGGCCACCAGTTAAAAAAAAACAAGAGGATATTCACTTTGTGATCATGTATGATAAAGAAAATTGTTGATGTCTGACATTTGAGAATCTGAAACCAGCAATGTTTGGGAAATTTTACTTGAAAAAAGAAGATCCCACACACTGAAGAGCATTAGTTGTTAAACACTCTTGAGGAAGGTCCAGAGGCGCTGAAACATCGGTAAAAAGAATACACTGGGATGCTGAGAAAAGGGCAGTGTGCGGGATAATACTGTCAATTGTTAATGATTATGAAGACTTGCACTGCCTCGTCACCCTGACTTTCAGTTTTATGAAATTACAGTGTTTGGCCTCTAGAGGGCGTTGCGATCACAGGTAAAACAAAAAAAAGGCAGTATACAGTATTTATTGGTGACTGTCCTCCGGAGAGTCTCTGGTGTCTCATTTGTGGGGAAGAAACCTGTTTTCTTTGTCCTTGATTACACACTCGTACACACTCTACGGATCAGGATTCACAAACTTGAAAAGAGATGTGACTGAAGGGGGAGGATGTGATGCTAATGAGGAGGGGGCGGAGGAGGCCGAACTGCAAGGGTGTCTTTGTCGAATTAAAATCAAGGTTGCACGGATGTGGGATGGAGACATTAGCGCCAGAGGGGGAGACGAGGAGGTGAGTGACAGAGCAGAGGGGGGTTAAGGAGGCCTCTGTGTTGGTACAGTGAGTTGGCTTGAATCGGCCGGCTGGAATGTGTGAACTGCAGCAACAACACAGCACAGTTAATCCACACTGTCATCCCTCCTTCCCTCCATCCCTCTATCACCCCATGCCCCCACACAGGGACCGGGCTGATGAAAGCGGAACAGGTGGTGAAATAAAAGGGAGACCAAAAGAAAGGACAAACAAGACAGTGCGGGGAGCCCGCTGTACATAGCGGTGACGACTCAATTCTGAAAGCCAGTTGAAGAACTTTAATTCCGAGGTACAATTCCATTTTAACAAGAGGTATTTCTCTGCAGAGATCTGATGTGTGGAGTATAAAACTACTAATGGGTTCAGTTTTACAGTGCCTTGTGCTGCCAAGCGTTCCCCAAACCAAAATCTGACTTCAAATGAAAAGCTGGACCGGATTTTAAAGTTTTCCATCAAACATCAAATATGTCTGAATGATCTTTGGTGGTATAAACGTAAAATGTTGTGCAAAACATTAACAAGAGTCATTTCTTTTTGAGCTTCTAGCACAGCTATAAAAATCACATTTTACGGTTAATAATTCACTCAGTCTGAGCGTCACTGGAATAAGCATGAATAGAATACAATTTTAATGGTTTGATGTCCTGCAAGGTTGTGTTCATTTTACTCAACTATATATAACATCACTGACCCACAGATGAGTAGCAAACCAAAAGTCCTCCAACGTAACATCAACTAGAAGTAAGTGTAATAAACATAAACGGGATAGTCAAATCAAACCGCCTGATTCAAATCTGCATACGTTTCTCTTTAAAGCCTCCTGGAATGAGCTGCTGTGACAGAGAGCGACCATTAACAAACATAAATGATCTGATATAACTATCGCTCGTGCTATTTTAGGGTGCGTGCCAATTTAGAAATCTGGCTCCGGGTATAAGGGGAGAGGCTGGTGCTGAAGTTAACAGGTCGGCTGCTCCCATAACAAACGCTGTGCTGAATCAAGCTCACAACATCTCCCCACGGCTCGACAGCGAGCGCTTCACAACTGATGTCAGAGTCCGTCCTTAATCTCTCTAGGCATTCAACATGCATGATCTGTTACACGTTATTATAAGGGATGCACTGATTTCTTGGCACATCATTGGTTGTGACTGCTGTTGGCCAACTTTAAACATTCACCCATAGCAGTGGCCGATGTTTATCTGTTGTGTTGCATCGACCTGTATGGCTCACTTGGTCCCATGTGTGCAGCTGCCTGGGTTTGATTCCTGTCTGTGGCCCTTGGCTTCATGTCCTCGCCCCTTACTCACCTGCTATCCTGTCTAATTCAACGAGCTGTCCCGTCTAAAATAAAGGCCAATAGTGTCATGATTGTATTTATATTAAAAATTGCTTTGTTTCCCCAGCAACAGAAGGGGAATAAATGGCAAAAAAAAGAAGTTAATGATTGTCAAAATCAACCAAATTCTCTATCTAGTAGAGCAAAAGAGCGAGGTAGTCCTCAAGTTACTGATATTATAATTAAAATAAAACAAACCAGAAATTAAAATTGCTGGGTGCAAACGAGATGTGTTTGAGTGTCCAATCATGTGTGTCTAAGCAAAAAAATGTGGACTGTCATACCTTTAGGCTGGTATTTAGTCAACCATGTACATCCCTCACAACGCTGTTTGTTCTCATGTCTTCTTTTTGTTTCATGAACATACTTCAATGTTCAAAAACAGCTTTGATACTTCAGCTGCATTTTGTGCAGAAGGTGAAGACAAAGCTCAGTAATGAGGACAATCCCTCCAGCTGCCAACGCTCAGCTCGTAGCGTGTAGGGATGCTCGTTTTTTTCCCCCTTTCATTTTGAAAAAGGTAAATTCACTGGGCATGAATGTCTTTGCCGCGACGCACTGGTCTGAATTCATCCAGTCACCCCTGCTCTGTGTGACCACAGGCTTCTACCTTTTGGCCGCTGAGTAATCGGAGGTCAAATTCCTTGCTCAAGGACATTCACAACCAACCTCTTCTGGCTTGTTCCCTTTATTGGAACGGTAGCTCGTCAAGGAGAATCAACCACCAGGGTGACATGGAAACTCAGTTATTTGGCCAACTGATGTGTCTTTCATAATCCTGCATCGCTCCAACGCCTACTACTCTGTTGCGTGACTTGTTCACTTGACACTTGATGCAAATGTTAAACCTCGGTGGCTCCATCACCAGCTCTCTACCACTTAAAGTATATCAGCAGGTTTGGAAAGATGCGAGTCACCTGTCAACATACGGTCAACTTTGCGTGTGTGTGACCGTCAGCTGTGGTCAAATATTTGGCCTGTAACATGTGCACGTACACAAAATAAACAGCTCACACATGCCTCACGAGTTTGCAGAGAGGGGGCTGACTCCGGGCGATTTGCAGCCGTCCGCACTGCTGCATGGCTAGTGTTTAATTTAAAGGGAGGCACTGGGGGAGGGTGGAGGGAAAGAATAGAAACAGAGAGAGGCGGAGGACAGGAGGAGGGAGAGGTGTAAAGCCTGCCTGTGCTCCTGTCAAACCAGTTTTCCTAGATCTGAGCTGACAGTACAGCCTGTCAACACTTAGAATAATGTACCGCATCAACATTGGGCATTTATTTAAAAAAAAAAAAACAGGCCTTGAGCAGGTCAATGTGGCCCACAGAGAATCAACCCATGTCAGCCCATTTCTCTGATATGAGTAATAACTGTGGAGTCTCTGTTTGTAACAGGTTCAATAAAACCTGTTACAGAATTCAATTAAAAAAAGCTGATAAAACCAATTTAACTTCCGTGTGTCAAAGGGCAGACTAATGAAGTCTGACGCACGTTTGACGATGTAAGACGATAAACAAGCATGTGCTGGCAGGTGGCTGCAGAAGACAATGGATTGAGCAACAACTGCTGAACAGCAACCATGTGGATTTCATCATTAGAAGAAACAACGGACAATATTCCAAAGCAACACCAACGGAATGTTGCAATGGATAGTATACAACTGCATACGAAGTTATGATGACTTTTTCTGATATAGCACTTTTCAAACAGTTTATTAAGTTTTAAAAAAGGTCTTCGATTACGCTAAATACTTCATCACACTATGGGAGTCAACCTATTATTCATAATTTTTCAAATAATTAAATATTTTTTTAAATTGTGTTATTTAATCATGAATATTAAATCACATTAGAAATTTGAAAATTTGAATTTGAACTCAATAAAGGCCCTGAAACACAGTTTGTTTTCAGTCAGTGGCTGACGTCCGACATGAACACAAAATGATCTGCCAAAGTTGGAAACGTTCACATGCGTCTTCTGTATTTATGTGTTTGTCCCTGTGTGTGTGTGTGCTCTTCACTGGTTTGAAGTGGATGAGGCTTAGCCGGAAAAAGGGAAACGCAAATCACAGTTAAGGAATATTTGAATAAAAATCCGATGTCAACATCATATACCTTCAGTGAAGAGCTAGAACAGGATGCCACAGAATATAAACAGCACTGTCAGACAATGTAGAATAATATTAATTTTCAAAATCTTTCAGCTACTTAAAGTCTAAAAAGGGGGGGGGGGGGGAAACTATGACTGTGGGGTTTATCTGTGATTATCTACATGCCTTTCCAAAAAGACTTTGGAAAAGACTATTTTTTATGGACAAATCTGTTTTCCAGCAGCCTTATCTGCCATCAAAGTCCACAGCTCTATCACACCGTGCAACCTCAACACTACTAGTTTTTAAAGGAAACAATAAAAAAAACGTCCATGCATGAGTTTGATAATAAACCTCAGAGGACATGAAACTTTGACTTCATTACAATAAAGCACAATGTCTTACTCATCTCTAACTCTGAGCGGCTTCAGCTTAAAGTTCAACAAGTGTGTGAGTTTCTGGTTGTGTGTTTGTGCTCAGACAAGTGCAGGAGCTGCTCTGTAGGTGGGTCTTGGCCAAAGTTCAAGTCGGCGCATTATAACTAATCAACAACGTGAGCGAGAACTTTGTGTCTCCATCCATCAAACTGACACACATCGAGGCGCTGATGTATGTTATCCCAACAAGTCTCAGACACAGCCCGCTTTGTGACCTTGAATGATGGTTTATTACTGGACTGTGGTGGCTGAACAGGAGGCGGGCGCCCGAGGAGCTTTCTATTTCAGGGATGAGCCAAAACAAGGTCAGCGAAAGCAGAGAGGTTAAGTCACGAAAAAGGTAGAGACAGCGGAAGAATTATAACAGAGCGGTTGTAGTGACTACACGGCATCTAAACAATTACAGAAATCTGAGATGCCACTATATTGATGTTCATCCAGAGCCCCCGCAACACACAAACAAAAAACTCGAAGGAGAAATCAGATGATAAGACACATTGTAAAAAAGCCGACAGTGTAGACAGATTCTCTAAACCTCTGAGGCAAAACAGAAAGTTGTTCTGTAAACTACTATCGACACACTCACTACACAACACAGCAAAACGTGGTCGTTGGTGATTGCGTTTTTGTTGTTGTTATTTTTCAGTTTCAGAGGAGTACAAAGCAATCTAAAATTTGCAGTTTATAACAGTAAATCTTAAATGTTGTGAATAACCTCAGGAATGCAGAAACTACAGAAAAGGAACTTTAAACTGAAAACATTATACATTATAGACATTATATTACATACAAGGTTTTTCCTGCACCATCTAGACACATTTGACAAATTCTACATTTCGACCAAGTGACTTTACACAGGCGTTCAACACTTCTGCATATACATGATTTTAATGCTCAAAAAGACCAATAATTAATTTTCTAGGACTAAGCAATCAACTGCCAAAAAGAAATGACGTGCTGGAATTGGGCCTTGCAGATGCTAAACAAGGAGGGAGGAGCAAAGTATTGGAATGGAGCCTTCCTGTGAGTGCAGGGAAAGGCCAAATATGTTTGTGTGAAAATAAATTTCAGAGGCAAGATGAGAAAATATGAATCCATACTGTCTGAGGATATTGCATAAATGTGTGTGTGTATGTGTGTGTGAGTGTGTGTGTGTGTGGCTGTGATGACGCCCCGAGCAGAGGTCTGAGGAATTAATGCTCTTGGTTTGTTAATAAAAAAAACAGCATGGGGCCCCCTGAAACCACACGCGCCCGCGCCCACACACACGCCTGCACACACACACACACACACACACACACACACACACACACACACACACACACACACACACACACACACACACACACACACACACACACACACACACACACACACACACACACACACACACACACATACACACACACACAGTGTTGGTGAGATTGTGGTAGTGTCTGTGCTATCTGCCCTGGTGTTTGGAGGTTTGTGGCCGTGTGTTTGTCATAAAATGAACCACTGACTTCAGTTTACGGCTGATGTCAAACTGAACAGTTTCCTCCAACAGTTTGTGCAAAGTCACTGAGTCATTTATTCTATGACACACACACGCGCATGGATTTCTTCACCGACAAGTAACTGTGTGAGTCACTGTCAACGTACATCGTCTCCACCGGTCAGATTCTCGGGCACCAAGGGTGTGATGTCACTGTCACACACACACAGACACACACACACACACACACACACACACACACACTCCTTTTTAAGTCTGGGAATATTTCTTATTCTCAAAGGACAGACATTTTTCCAGCACTCGTCCACAACAGGAAGAGTGGCTCACAAATATGTTGTGACCAAATTATCCTGGAATGTTAAGTACAACAACAACAGAGTTTAGCTGATCGACCACTTACAGTGATAATGTTCATCTCTTATTCTAAAAGAAGAAAACTTTTGGGTTCTTTTTCTATTAACATCCACTGTTTCAGTGCACTCAGTCACTCCAGACAATAAAGCTTACTGTTGAACTGTAAAACATCCTGCCTCTGTTACACATCTTTGTCAAATGTTTGACAACAATATTTGAGGGATTGCAAAAAATGCATGTATACTGGTCGATTGCCGCGGTGTTCCCCGTGCTACATGGTGGTCAGGCACACACTGAATGTATTACTTGCCCAATGCCTCCACTGTCGTTTTGCTATTTTAAAAAACAAATAATAGTCAGATGGCAGATGCTGCAATTAGAAAGTACCGCAGGAGTCACACATTTGTCCTATGAAGAAAAAATGAATTAAATAAAAAATATCGTTAGCTGGAGCACTGCACATCATCAGAACCACATAGTGATAAAAAGGAAAATGATCCCGACTTTTACCTGCATAGAGGTCCACTAATAAACTCACTTCAGACCTTTAATTTGCAGATTTGACTCGTCTACACAATATATTAAACTTGGTACTGAAATGAAAATGTTGTGATAATGTCACCCAGGAGACTTACAACATCAACAAGCAAAGTTAAGAAGTGTAACGAAGGTTGATAACCTAAAAATACCATCCCCCTACTTTCTCTAATGTATTTTATATTAAGACTAAATAACAACAACAATACAGCCAGTTCCAGACGTAGGCTAAACATCACTCCTTCCTTTCATTCAGACTTTGTTTAATCAAAACATTTTTCAAGGTCTTGAAATGCCCAACTTCGAATGTCGACGTGTCTCCAGAAGGCTGAATGAACCTTGTGAACACAACAATGACCTGACTCTGCCCATTCAGACTGACTCTGTTCTGTGAGAATCACAGAGCGTCTTCATAGACACATGAATCATGCTGCTCATAAACAAACCACTCGTCTGCTGACACAGAGGAACACTACCACACACACACAAACAAACAAACGTACACATGCTATAAAAGGAGTGGAACAAGGACAGTGAATTATCTGTGTCTGAGGTTTTTAGTTCTCATGAGTCTAGTGGACTCCCACACATCACACGTACATACACATGTTATTATGAGCATCGATGTGGTTCCTAAGAAGCACATAGGTCTGGCCAGTAAGATATCTATCATTATTGTGATATGAGACTATGTACCATCTCAGATTTTCGATATCGTTATATCTTGATATGGTGTAGGTTTAATTTCTTTAACAATATGTACAAGTTTTAGCTGAAACGATTTAAGAAACCAAAATGATCAAGAAAATGTGAAAATTAGCAGTTTTATCGCAGAGATATCTAATGAGGCTAGCATGCTAACCAGCTAGCCTTGAGCTGTCTGGTCTGAAGCACCTGTGCTAACACCAACTCTCCCCTGGTGCCCTGGGCCTGCTAGATGCACGGCTTACCAAGCTTAATCGCTAACAGCAGCTACAGCTACCAGCAGTTAGCCTTTACTCTGTCGACATGCTGCCCCCTAGTATGAATTTTTTGGTGGACAATTTTTACATATTGCACCTAAAACGGCTTCATGACGACAAAGTGATGTAATTGTCTAAATTTGGCAGACTGTTTACTTGTTCTTTACATACTTAAAGAATATTATATAAGAGTATTTATCAAAAATCATCCCTAAAAAATTGTCACAATATCGCTATAAAATTTGGTCAAAAGTACAGTGATATTTGATTTTGTTTTATGAAGTGCTTTTGAAGATTATTATTTTGAATAATAACAATTCCAGATATATGTTATGTATCCTGATATAGCCTAAAATATAGTGATGTTATTGTTAGGGCCATATCACCCAACCTTAGGAGTACGTCAGGTACTCCCTTCAAACTAACACCACGTTATTAAATAAATGTTTGTTTTTTAAATTCAATAAGTTGTTGTCACACAACCAAAATAACTAGCGTTGAATGAAAATAATCTCTCTCCATCTTTCTCTCCCTTCTCTCTCAGTAATCGCCAAAAATAAGCGCTCGTGGAATGCGAGAGAATAATTTTGTTTACAGGACAAACACCAACCACACGAACTCACACACAAGCTATTCCAAGACTCTTCAGAAGAACTAGGTATCAATAATTCATTAAATAGTCTGCAGTGCATCTGTAATTACCGAAATAAAAGATTCATCAGCACAGGATCTAATTAAAGTTGTCCTTCATCTATTCTAGGTTGAGTCATTATACAATTGTACCGGACCTGAACTTAATATTGTTTTACCTGCATTTCAGATCAACTCAGAAACACTGTTGATTGAGAGACAAATAAAAATAGCAAAAACAGCATTCTGAGTAAAGACAGAACACATCAGAGAAGTGAAATATTCTTTTCTACAGAGTCACCCTCATCATCCAGAACTGTTTACCACTCCTGGCTCCAGCTGTATTTTTTCTATCCAGAAGGCGATGGTGGAAAATTCCCTCGCTGGCATGCTGGCACTAAATGCCGCCCTCTCTAAATAGGTCTCAGCGGATTATTCCACATGTGGGGTCTATCCACAACATCCTCGATATCCGGCCTCCCACGGGGGAAATCTCACCGAGACGAGCGGCAGGGAGAAAGTCAAAGTTATCCCCTGGCTTACTGGACCCGGCTAATGACTGTTTAGGGACAATGACATAACCGAGGTGTGGGAAATAAATGTGTGTGAAAGAGTGAGATTAAGACAATGAAGCGTTGTTTTCCCACCCTGTGGGATCTGAGTGCACGTGTACATGTACACAGAGTGGAAACAGCATAAGAGCAAAAGCTGTGGGTTTTTTTGTGTGTGTTTACAGTGTGCAAGCATGCAGACGGAGGCACAGATTCTCATGTTGAAGTGTGTTTGTGTGTCGACGGCTGACAACAGGTGAGAATGGCGTCCTCCCTCCCGAACTAACATCTTATATTATGCGGATCAATTAGTGAAGAGCATGTCCTTTAGGACCAGCGACACCGCTCTCCTCCCGTCTGTCGTCTGTCCAAGGTCACAGCTGCCCGAACCCTCATTTACCTTTTTTAACTTCCTACTGCCTTCACTTGAGGCCTTAATGCAACATGGCTGGCTTCATCTACATGTAGAAGTGACGGCATTCCGGTCGCCTAATTCAGACAAGACAACACATTTATGAAAAGAGCTGCTTTCAAACAGCAGTGAGTCAGGCTGCATCACTGATGGAATCTTTCACAGTTAACACTGATTTTGTTCATGTAAGAGATGCTGACTGAGACAATACAATTCGTAGAGTTATCGTAGAAGGCGGTAAGCTTCCACCTAAGTCTGACCAAGAATCTCTGTAGTGATTGTTATGTAAAAACAACCCAGGTCGTTATTCAGACTGCAGACCACATGTGGTAAAGAGTGCAGGTCTGAAACAAGCTTTTTAACAGCCCCTTTTAGATAGAAACGGCAGCACATTTGCTGCAAGGTAAAGGCGGCAATGTGCCGCCTTGTCTTTCTAAAAGGGGGGTGTAATATTCCTCCTTTTCCAAAAGCCACTTGGCTGCCACTGGGATAGGCGTAAACATGATGTGATGTGATGTGATGTGAAGCACGAAGTTGGGCACTGAACAGTGACAACGAATTTGTCTTCAAAATAAAAGCTTTACATTGCACCTCATTGGAGTTTAGAACTGGGTTCTTAGCGGGGGGGCTTTTAATTTGAAAGTAGCATTGGCTGCCTATTCAATTTCGGATCCATTTTAAAATTCTTCTATTTGCTTTTAAATCCCTGAATGGTCTTGCCTCGCCCTACCTCTCTGAGCTTCTACACCCTTATATACCCGCCCGCTCTCTCAGGTCAGATGATCAGCTGCTCCTGAGTGTGCCTAAATCTAAGCGGAAGCTCAGAGGGGACCGTGCTTTTGCTGTGTCGGCTCCTAAACTGTGGAATGATCTGCCTCTGCACGTTAAACAGGCCTCTACTTTGTCGGTTTTTAAATCACTTCTTAAAACCCATCTCTTCTCCTTAGCTTTTGACACTAGTAAGAGGTCGACTTGATCTTCTTGATTTTATTCCTTATTATTTTTATTACTTTTATTGCATTTTTACTCATGATTTATGCCTTTTAATGTATTGTTGTATGTTGCGCTTTATTATGTCTGTTTGTGATGTCTTATTTATTTTTCCTGTACAGCACTTTGGTCAACTTTGGTTGTTTTTAAAGTGCTTAACAAATAAAGTTGGATTGGATTGGATTGGAGTAGCAACTGTTCATAGCTTGCCGCTACAACAACAAGCAGACACAACCAAACAGCTACAGAGACCGAGGAGACGCTAGCATCTCCTGGATCTCAGCGGCTGTCCAGTTGCTCATCTGGATGTCCGCAGATGAAGTGATGGACTGACTGCTGTGATCAGCTGTTTCCTGGTTTTAAAACTTCCTGACTGTGGGTCGCAGAACAGTGCAGGTCAACGACACCTCCGCCCATCTCACGCAATTGCCGGCACATTGATGGCTCGGATTTACATAGCAATGGAGGCGGAAATAAGTGTACCTTCCGAGGCGGCAAATTGGCGTATAAAAAAAAATTGGTATAAAAACGGCTAATGTTGCATATCATAAATTGAAAGCGAGTCAAAGTAATGATTATTTCTATCATAGATGAATCTGTCATCTGACAATTTTCTTTGATTTTTCTATTATATAAATATGACTGCAAATTTCTAATAACCCAAAACTTAAAAGTCATGTTTATCTTTCTGTAAGAAGTCTTCTGTCTCTATTGTTAATCACCCACTTACTTGTTGGTGAATCTTTCTGAGAAGTTACATTAAAGCGAAACTCTCGCCAAAATGCATCCTATGCAAAGTGGAACGCTCCTAAAGCTTAGTTCCAAATAAATGCACCGATAATTCGTTGTTTTGTCGTTAGCGAAAAACAACATTGACCTGGAAGTTGAAAAAGGAGCCTCATATAAGAAACAATACTAAAATCAAAAGCTGGAAAAGTCACGTGAGATCTCGCGTGGACAGTTGTTGCCGGAACCTATGAGAAAATGAAAATGAGTTTGACCCGAAAACAAAAATACGGTAAATCTTAAAAGTGCCTCTTTCGTCGTAATAATGTTTTTACACGAAGGTTCACTCGGGTACATTCACAAAAAAAGCCTAGGTTGCATTTTGGCGAGAGTTTCGCTTTCAAAATAAGTTAGTATTAGGTTACCAGATATCCTGATTATCCCCGAGTTGAATAGTGCAGAGTCTTTACGTCTGGTATAAACAGTATGTGAGCCAGAGCATAGTGTAATGTCCCTTGTTTGATTTACTCTTTTCAAAGCTATGCTTCACCTAAAATCAGCTTTTTCACTATTCTCCATGATGGAACTACGAATATTTCTAAAGCCATCACTGAGGTCTAGAGTTGGTAAGTGTTTGTGTAGACTTCCTGCAACCTGGCACTCTGCCAAATCAGGCCTTTAAAACCCTTAAAGTAGTCAGAGCTAATCTCATGGTAGAGTTAATTGACTTTGGATCAGTTGTGACTGCCACACTGTTGCTGTTGTTATAACAACACACAGACTTGTACAGCTTTTTTTTTTTACATTTGTTTAAATGTCTCTCTATACTCTCTATCACTCCAGTTAAATGAAACTGTCACTTCTGCTGTGTGCTTTCTTGTGCCTAATTGCTGTCAGCAGTATTCTGCGTGTTGACAATCCCAAATCAAATACTCAAAACCACTGCCTGGGGAAAAGAAGGGCTCAGAAGCTTTAGCAGGGATCCAGTCATAAATTAACTATATGATGTGTCCTTTACTGTCTTTATTTAACAGCAACTACCTGGCAAAGAAGAGGAAAACATTAAAAAGAACAGATTTAGGAGGGAAAAACAAACTATAACTCAAGACTTGGTGAAAGATTTAAGCCAATTTCTTCAAATTACAACAAATCTATGGTGGAATGTTCTGTCATACTTGTTCAGTGACTCATCTGAACTTTGAGTGCTTTTAAACGCGCAAACAAAAAACCCAGGCAAACACCAACACACTCTGCTTTATCAACAGTTTCGGGACCCCTGTCGGGTCCTGGCTGTGTGCGACGCCTACTGCCATCTGTCGCAAGCTGGAGCTTACAGTCGCACTTAACAGGAAGGCGGATCGTTTGATGCAGCCAAGCTCCAGATGCACTAAGTGATGGGAGGACACGACAGGTGGAGAGAAGAAGAGAAGGAGGAAGACATAAGGGTCCAGGAAAGAAAGAGTAAGAGCATGTTTGGAAGGTCAGTCTCATAATCCAAACTGCACCGCTTTCATCTGGGCACTTGGCAGCACGACATTTAGAGGCGGGATGTGTTCATTACAGTGAGTCACTGGGCTGTAATCCATACAGTGTGCATGCGGTCTTTTAAAGGAAATTCATATTAAGACGGTATCATCTAAACTTATTGACTTATTATAAGTTCAAACTTCTCAAAATTACATTAAGATTGTAGTCTTATTCTTTTAAAGGACTCTTTAAATCAAAAGGAAGTTTAGATGTATCTTACTTCTTGTACTGATTGATGAGAAAGCAGCCATGTGGAATTATGGACACAACACATTGAGACTTATTGACAGGTAATTCATAATCGAAAAAGACTCACACATTCAATAACGATGCATAATATGTAACGCTTAAAAAACAAAATGTGACTCTCATGGTGGCGCGGGAGAACAACTTACTATTAGCCTGCCTGAACTTAATTTCAAGACAAGATATTTCTGTCCTTACTTACATGACAAGCCGACAAACTGATCAGTAACAATGCCTGTTTGAAAATGTACATTTCCATTACAACTAGGCAAACTCCATCTACTGAAGATGATCATGTGATAGGATGAAAAATTCCAGGAGGCGGTCCTGGGCTCATGTGACCACAGTCATTTAGCAGTGTGTACTGACATGTGCCCTGAGCCACCTCAGGCTACAACCATCCTCCGCATAACCATAAGCAGAAGCTGCAACAATAATGGATCTGACGCTGTCTGATTTCAGTGTAGTTCACTGTGATGTAATCACGTGTTTGGGCTCTCTTATCCAGCCAATGTTAGCAGCAGATGTCTATTTCAACTGATCCAACCATTGAACTAGCAACGGCAATATCACCAGAGTCCTTTACAAATTGCATGATTTCTAAGAGTTGCTGCATGAGGAGAAAGTTAACAAACTCTTAGAAATGGCTACAGTAAATTCTAAACCATTTGGATCCTTCGCCTAGATTTCACCTAGATAGTGAGCTGCGGCTTCATTGGTAAAGGATTAATTAAAATGTAGATGCTGTGTACATTCAATATCCAACACGTTCATATTTGCACATGACAAAACAACACAACAACCCAAAATGCCAAACAACTACTGCAGCTGAATCTGACTCTCGAAACAGAGTTATGCGAGAGCTGAAATGAAACTAGATATTGTGTGTGGGAGAACACATGATTGTGGGAGGATGTGAAGATAAAAGATTTCGAAAAGAGCAAGAACTCCTAGCGATCTGCCTGTGAAGGTCAGGCAGCAATGTGAGCATCTTTTCGATGTCAGACCGGCTATTTCCCCCACACTGAAGCAACAAGCAGCAACAGACCCAAGTCACACTTCACCCCCTCTTCCCTGGATCACCATTTACCTGCAGGATGAGAACGAAGTAGTCGACGGGCTTGCCCCTCTGGTAGACGTAGTGATGGGGCGAGCGCTTCTCGCTTTCGCTGAACTTGATCTCCTGGATCACGTCGGGGTGGCGCAGGATTCGTAGCAGCACTTTGTCCGAGATCTGAGATGGGCTGAACAAGCTCACCTCTGCAGGGGGAATGGAGGAGAAGTAAAGACAGATTTTTGATTAATATATTGATTTACTTCGACCAGGACACATTTCTGGACATCTATGTAGTTCAAGACGTGTGCATGTAAGACTCTAAATAAATTCTAGAGATGCACTGACAGAAATGAGCAGCCGTTAAGTCCCTAGTGCGAACCAATCTGTTGACATCACTGATCCAAGTGCTTATTAAATTAGACACACAAACTCTTGTACTCTTTGGGAGTGCCAAGTACAAGTAAACAGTAACTAATAAAGGCTACTTCTTTGTCGCCTGTGGAGAAAATGCTCAATTTTGAGACTTGTTTCATGAGGAGAAACTTTACAAACTCTATGAAACGCTGTCTAGAACACATTCTTAACTATTTGGGCCTACTAGTTAATTCAGAAAATGTAATACATGAAGATAAAGGTGATCCTGTACTAAACACAGGAGAGTAACACGTTTACAGCCATAAACTTTGCTCTGACAGACTGAAATAATCAAAGGGCTCACAAGGACCGAGTATCAAGTGATCAAACAAGTAATGAATTAGTATCAGTTAGAGCTTCCAAATGCAATCACATGAAAATCAGCATCCCATAAGAAATGGGTTATATAAAGAAAACTTCCCTTAGTTTTATTGGCATATCTTTCTTTGTGCTCGTTCTTTTGATTAACCTGTACATGAAAAGTTCAGCTCTTGCACCTCATTGTGTTTTTCAAATTTTCAATTTAAATAATGGATGAGCGAAAAATCGTAGCCTAAACAATCAGCCGATTAATCAATAAGTTGATCAACATCAATATAAGCTGCAAACTGTCCTTCAGTTCCAGCTCATCTAATGTAATGTGCTGTTTTTCTCTATTTTACATCATCATACACCAAGATGTCGCCTTTGGCTCTGAGGAATTGTGATTTTGTTTTCATAGATATAAAATAACGGGCAGAATAATCAATTATTAATTGCAGCCCCAAAAACATAAGTTTCTTTAACAATTTAGCATCAATCACCATCAGTGGTGAACTTCACAAGCCTTCTGGCTAACACTAGCACATTCACAGTGATGTTGGTTAATGTGCATTGTCCTTGTAAAAAAAAAAACAACTGGTGAAAAGCATTCGGTTTCGCTGTCATTTTTCAACTGTCGTTGGACAGTCTGTTGCAATCACAGCTCCACCAAGTGCCTTCAACCCCACCCAAAGTGGGAACAAAGAAACAGTCCGCCCTGCAAACAAAGTCAATGCTATACACAGTGAGAGGTGAGGCATATATGACCAACGCTGGCATTCATCTTCTAAAAGGCAAACAAACTCCTTCCACTCTGGTTTACATATTAAGTTAACAAGTTCATCTGGTTTCCCTGCTGGGGCTCAGAGTAAATGTTCCATGACTTTTCAATGATTTTCAAGTCAGAACACTTTCACAGCCTGTTAATTTGATATCTTCCTGGTTTGTTAATTTTCTTTTTTCTCGCAGCTCCCAATAAACCACAGACTGGCTGTTGCAAAATACAGAAGCTCTTAAAGTTATGTAATAAAGCATTGCATTAGGTTGTTATAATGCACTCATAAAATCCCTGATAATCCCTGACTTTCTCTGTGTGGAATACATCTCTCAAGTCGTACTCCAGATATCCAATTTCAGATAACGATAGCAATGGAGATCAGACACAATCTTAAAAGAGCTGGTTAATGATCGCTGATGTGAACAAGAAAGAAAAGGAGGGAAAGAAAACAGCAAAACAGTAACTTCCTCAACAAAAACAGAACCTCTCATGAAATGAATAATCTAAATTCTGTGCACTGAATCGAGAAAGAAAAATGAAACCAACATCCCGAGTGGACAACAAACACCAAACAGAGCCAGCACACACTGAGGTTATGCCTGCAGAGGAGCAGACTCTGGCATGCCCCCTGCACCACAGTGTCTGTGAGATGAGGAAGTGCTACGTCATGCTAGCAGCAGCAACTGTTAGCTGCTTCTGGCAGAGCCCATCAACTAACGCTGGCTAACCAGACACATTGCAACATGTTCTCAAGTGATTTGTAGCAGCAGTGAGGCATCGCATCCAGCTGGCCAAAGTCCAGAGTCTTCTAGTGGTGGTAAGCACAGGAAGGCACACCGCTTGGATCATAAATAGATCCTCCAAGTAAATAAACACATTAAACCTCCTCCAAGCATGTGCTGACCTGCCTCGCTTGTCAAAAGGCAAGGTGACAGAATTAGTCTTGTAAGGATAATCACACTGTAGCTACATATCAAAGACATATGTTCACATGTACACTTGTTCACAAGTTATAAATGATCTACATGCTGTGTCTTAGTAACATCGTGATAAGTGACTGTTCACGTCTCTGCTGTGTGCATGCTTGCATCAGTTCTTTCCCCACCTGTAGCCAAGAAGCGATGGGCGGCTAGCAGCAGCTGAGGAGAGACCTTCACTTTTGATTCGCTCTCGTGTTTGAAGGCAGAGAAGTCTCTCTTATTCTTATTGGGCGCCACCTTTTTCCTGGTGCGGTTATCAGCTGAGAAGAGACACACAGCAGAAAAAGTTATGCATAAAAAAAAATGTAAAAGTCAAAGGAGAAAAGGGCAAAAATCAACTTAGCTGCTCAATACTTATTTGTGTAAACGTAAATCAAAGTCTAAATACCTGAAAATAGTCTGCTTAAGTTTATGTCAAAGATAGAAAATAAAGTAGTGAACTAACTAGGTTAGATCTGACTGCACTGACAGTAAAGAGTGGTAAATCAAAGAGCAAAGCTGTACTCACTGTAAAGGTCTGATTCATCCAGAATCTCAGATTTTATTATCTCCTCGATCACGTCTTCGAGGGTGACCAACCCCAACACCTCGTAGAAAGGATCTCCCTCGCCCTCGTTGTTCACCTTCTGGACAATGGCCAGGTGGGATTTTCCTGAATGGTAGAAAAAAATTAACATTAGAGGAATTTACAGATGATCATCACATCCATTTATCAAGGCCCTCTAATGAGCTACACAGGAAGTAGAGCTGCAAGATGAGGGCCAAAATGTTTTCCCTGATTATTTTCTAGGTGTTGTGAACAAGACAATTTGTATCAACACCCAGAGAAGCAAAACAGCTGTTAACCAATTCACATCATATCAGACACATTTAAATCTGCGTTCTACATATCCATGCCACACACAAGACGGTGATGTGACGTACAAATATGCTGAGTGCAGAAGGCACTGTGTGACATCTGGTCGAAGTTAATGCACCATGAAAGTGAGCAACGCATTATTAAACAGCAGAACGGGACAAGCAAGTCATTAAACCATGCAGCACCCTTAAGACGCTTTCTGAAACTGAAATCTTGTGGCTTGGAGTCAATGTGCAGGCACTGATGCTGCTTTTTTAACAGCCTTGCACCTACGTAACAGGCGCATTTACAAGAGCGAGAAAGAGCGAATTTTTGATATGACTTTTGTATCAACATGCTGAAATACTTAACTGGGTTAACTGAAAATAGATATTTCATTATGATTACTTTATATGTACAAAGTTTCAGCATGGATTATCGATAAAATGTATATCATGTCCTCAATACTGCTCATACTGTGAGCAGATTGTATCCTTATGCTCACCTCTACAGCAGCATTCACAGTTTCATATACAGTTTGATCAACAGTTTTATGA
Organism: Diplodus puntazzo; assembly: GCA_963678695.2. NCBI lineage: Eukaryota > Metazoa > Chordata > Actinopteri > Spariformes > Sparidae > Diplodus > Diplodus puntazzo. The sequence goes on along the minus strand of OZ023159.1, from coordinate 20,184,287 downwards.
GATAAGGAATGTATTTGGCTGTAATTATTAGATCTTTTGGACACACACAGAACCACCAGGTGATGAATATCCGACTAGGTCCGTGTGATTAATCGTAAACAAGTAAATAATCAGGACCTCTTTTCTAAACGACGCCGATTTGCTCCAATTTCCCTTTACATTCATGTCACGCTGAACTCGCGTGTTGAAGTGCTATTAGTTCATCATTCACACAATTCAATTATCGCTCTCATTTCTCCTCCTCATTCACAGCACTCAACTGTGGTCAGTGTCACTACAGTAACCTGACATGGTGTCTGCAGAGGCACACGCAGGACAAGCGGGGAGGAGGATCAGGAAAAGATCTGCCAGCATACTTGGAGGAGTTGGAGCCAGAAGGTGTTGCCCAAAAGAAAAAATAACACTGAAGAATGTCCCGGTGGCGGGGGCGAGAGTGATATTACCACAGTGAGACTGCTGATCAATGACCGTCAGTAACATAGATATAATGACTAAGTAGGTGAAGGCAGTATGAGAACAAAAAGAACAGTCTGGTAAGTTTAAAACAATTACATCACTTATCTTTACTGTAATGTAGCATTTAAAACCAGGGAAAGACAGCACGTCTGTCATATCAATATATTTATACCATATACATTGCTAAGCCCTACTTTGGTATCGTCGCCGGCAATGCAAGGTAGCACTACGAATCTCAATAACCACCTCAAACGTCACCATAAAATCCAATATGAGTTTGCAATGAAGGACAAGGGAACCAAATTACAAACTTCCAGCCAGCAGACCACAGAAAAGTTCAATAATCCAACCATTACACAGTACGCAGCATATCCTTCAAGTCCAGCACTTTGATATACGTTATGTCATCTGCTGAAGAATCGTGTGAGAGAATCATGATTCACATTTTACCAAGAATCGTGCAGCCCAATGTAAATAAGAAACAAAAGTTGAATCTCCATTTGGTCTCAATTCTCATTCGATAAATCCTGTAAACTACAACAGAAATGTGGTTATAGATGTTTATTGTTTCTGTTATAACTATAGAAAACTATATGCTACTGTGAAAATGTGAAATGATGATGTCAGCAGTCGTGTCTTGAGCTGTCAGCTTTGCCTCGACTTCATTACATTCAATTCAAAATAAAACAGCGTGCAACTTGATGAGCAGAAAGAATATAATTACATCGTCATCATATCACAGCTCTTGGTTTGTCCATTCCAACATACTCGATCATGACGAACAGTCCTTTCACGATTCGTGTTTGATAGCAGCTCTGCTTCAGCAGTAACCCATCAGCCAACTCCCTCTGCTTGCACCACAAATAGCCTGACAATGTGTACATGTTGTTACAGCAGGGGTTGGGCCTGGACTTTGGCCAGGAGCGTTACTGTACAACACAAAGCCCCATATGTACACCAAGACACACACATACACACACCTTGCCAAACTCTTCACATGACAAACTGTTCAAAGTGCAGATGATCTTCCGGAGACAACCCCGGTGATGCTCTGAATTATTAATGACACTGCCAAAGTGAAGCACTCAGAGGATATCTTGGGGTCTGGTCCCGGGAGGATAATTCTTCCTAGCCAGTCAAACATATGAGGGTACACATGCAAGCAACTGGTTTAAACTAACTTCTGTCTCACACGCTAATGCGCACACAGACACACCGTTAAGTGATTGGATTGATTAAGGAGGCTGAGGGCGAGTGAGATAAATTGATCCCTAAACATAGGAGGATTTTATTCTCATTCTCCCCAAAACCCCCAAGTTGTGATGTCACTATAAAGGTTAAAAGGGAGGGAGAGAAGAGGTCGAGACATCGAGAAATCACAAAGGCCAAACGTCTGTCTCCTGTTTTTAAAAAGAGTGCCGCAGATCAATGGGATTTGCGAAGAGCTCATATGACCAGCAATTAAAAGAAGACCAAAGACTGGAAGTGTTTTTGTCTGTGTGTGTGTCCTTGATGTCTGCCTGCATGTCCTGGCAAAGTGGGCGCTGCTGGCACGACGACATCAACACACTCACACACATTCTCCGCTTTGACCTTGCTTGGTTTTACTACATGAATAGAGCAGCGGGACTTTCAGGAATTCATTTCCAGCAAGGCCAGCTTTACAGCGGGGGGGTCTGTGATATCAAGACATGAGATGGCGGGGTCGGCGGGTGATGTACTGTATATTTAGTCTGGACGCTGGACAGTCATCGTTGGCTCAGTTACAAGGTACAGACGGTCAAAACAGTTTGTATGACAACATAAAGACTGATGGGATGATTTCAGGTTCATGTATCCCGGAACACAAGTTCCCAGAACAAACTTAATGTTTTCAAGCTGCTGATTTTGTCTCACAAAATGGTGTTACATTTTCAAGAAAAGAAGAAAACCAGATTTGAGGCAGAGAAGCTGTGAGCAGCAACATTTGTTACTAAATGAATGACTTGTGGGTCAATGACATGACGCTAATTTTGTCTTGTCCAAATAGTTTAGTTTAATTTAAAAGGCTTGAAATCTGTAAATAAACCTATAAATTACTTGCATACATTAGTTTTTTGAGGACCTAGTCTAAAAACCCGCTTTAAAAAGGGGAGATTCTCAATAAAACACCCTATATAGTAGTTTGGCGTGAGATTATATTGCATCTATTTAAAAGAAAAAAAAAGAAAAAAATAATTGCTGCTTATTGTTAAACATAGGGTTCAGTTTTCTTGCTCAAGGACACATCCTCAATCCCTTGACATATGTTTGAGTCAGCCATCCCTTTACACATTTCACAACTGCCGCATTGACACAGTTTTAGGACTTAAGAAACACACTCAAAACCACCAATTGAGACAGGACTAGTTTAAAAAATGAGTGTCTTTCGGACAATTTCAAAAACTTACTGACACAATGACGTTTGAACTAATTGGTGAAAAAGAGCCTCTGCTGATCACTCTAAATTCATTTAACAAAACTTAGAGTGATGAGTAGAGGCTCTTTTTCACTAAATTGTCCAGAGTCTGTCCTGGAGATCTGTTTCTGATTTGGATTTGATGTATTGTGTATTACCAAATCAAATGCAGATCCTCCCTTGCTGTACACTTCTGTATACGTTTCGTCCACTTAAGCATGCTAGTGGTGCAAAGCTGTTCTCCTGTGCGGCCGCATTGCGTTATGCCTGTGAAAATCAGATAGTGGGAATAGCCAAAGGTTATTTACTCTGAAAGCCAAATAAGCTGTTATCGCTCTTCTTTCTATCGTATTAGCAAAGAACATTGAATATTTTCAGCCGCTGCTAACCGTCACTTTCACCGATTAAAAACTGTGGTCACATCAGATGTTGCTAATTAAGGCTAACTCTCGATCAGGTGTTTGAACGCCTCACTACCAATTTAAAGAGTCATATTCTCCCAGTTAAACTTCATGTGAGTAGTTTAAGATGATCAGTTTTGGAACAGAACTGTCAGTATCTGGATTAAGTTGTTCCTAAAACATAATGAGCACAATTAGTACTAAAGCTGTTTTTTATTTATCATGCATATCATCTGCTGATAGGGATATAGTTATTATTACAGTATAGCCTTCATTGGGAATCTTCATCACATTAGGCAAAGACAAGTATCATTACTTGTCAAGTATTACAAGTATTTTAAAAGGACTTGTAGGTAACAGTAGCACCTGCACGGCCACGCTGCTCTGCATGTGTCTTTAACACTGCATCAACTACTCTAGCATCTTGAACTTCCTGACCAAACAGATGCACAGACTGAAGCTGACTTTTCAGAGTAACTGAAAAATCCCAATAACATTTACAATCCTGAACTTCTGTCCAAACCAGACTGCCCCTATTTCAATATCTGTGTCTTTAACATGTCATGTCCTCCCTGCAAAATAAAAAACACATTAAGGAGGGACCTTTAAAGCCAAGTTCACATAACTGGATCGCAGCCCTGATACCCTGATTTTCTACTCTCCTAGTTTTTGATGATCACCGTAAACCATAAAGTTAACATGAAACATGACAACCACTGTATTATTGCAAGCACTTCTTGCAATTAAAGCGCAATTATATGGAGAAAAATATAGTTGTGCTTTGCAAGGAACACAGAAGCCTTTTCATCTCCTGTATCACTTCTTCTAAGATCTTTTAATGGTTGACACCTTGCCGCTGATCAGTCATGTAGCGTGCCAACCACAACGACTTTAAGATGCCTGATCACGAGACGGAAAGCCTGTGAACACAACAGCAATCCGATGACTCTGAGAGTCATGTAATGTGGCCGAGGCATAAGGTGTGATTTGGTCAGGATGGAGAGCATTAGTCAACAGTGTCCCACGGTAAGAAAGCCTCAGAGTACATTCATTAGCTGATTGTTGTTCATTCCACACGATATCACTGTAGCAACGAAAATAGAGACATCATGTAATGGAAAAGGCACTCTGTGTGTGTGTGTGTGTGTGTGTGTGTGTGTGTGTGTGTGTGTGTGTGTGTGTGTGTGTGTGTGTGTGTGTGTGTGTGTGTGTGTGTGACCTCTCCCTGTGGTGCTGAGTCAATATTTCAGAGGAAGTAGGACCCCGGGGGACATACTTACCCCCAGTTACTGGAGAGTCACTTGAGTGTCTATTGAGTCCTTCAGAGAACACACACACACACACACACACACACACACACACACACACACACACACACACACACACACACACACACACACACAGAGTACAGGGAAGTTTAGCCAAGCACAGACTGCTTCATGCATTCAGTGTCTGACCTGTGTCAGCTGAGTCTACAATTCAAAAAACCCACAAAGTCTCCGAGCTCCTGTGTGTCTGCAGCTGCTGATTTTCTGGCGAGATGTGTGTTTGTCAGTGCAGCACGCTCACCTCAGGCTGGCACAGAAATACAGACAGCTGTCACTTATCAAATCAGAATATGACATGACAGGAGAGTGGTTTTTTGGTTTAAAAAAAAAAAATCCACCCGTCCAACACTCATCCTCTCTACAGACTATAAACTGAGGTGACACTGATCGCGATCGCCGCCCCTTAACTTTGTAAAATGTTGAGACTGGTCAGCTCAGAAGTCACTCAAGACTCACTTTTTCATATTGAACTGGCTTCAGTGTACTAATCCTTTATTAACTCCTCTCAATATGTGTTTTCCAGCTCAAATTGGCTTGGAACTTATCTTGAGGTGAATTTGTTCGTTTTGCATTGTGCCTTTCATTCAGCTTCCACACATGTCCACAAAACAAATGCAAGGAGTTGACTTAACCATCCGGAGTAACTGGAGTATAGTGCATGTCATAGATGTGATTACTGTACGATGCCCAATCTGTTGAGCCACATATGTGACAAAATCAGGTCACTTCAGACTGAAAAAAAAAAACTGTGATTCAAACTGAAACTACAAGAAAAACAAAAGTACAAGAAATTCTATTCTAAAGTCTAAAGTATGCAACCAAGCATCTTGCTGCACCAGTGTATGACAATGTCTGTGATACTTTAACTGTAGTTTTTTCGTTCTGCATCTAATGTTCAGCTTTTTCAGTTGATAACGTATAAATGTATTTCCTTTCTTACCTCCCACCTAAAATGTGTTCTACAGATATTTTTCTAAGCACATACTTTCCCCTCCATTTAAAAAAAAATGGAGGCATCCTAGGCCAATAGGTTGCGATAAAGTGTACATCGTTGGTACATCACAGACCCTCTCTGAGCATGCGCAATGAAATGTTCCCCTTTAGCGGAAGTGACTCAAAAACATTAACAGGAGTCACTAACTATTAATTTACTTACAGTAATCACATATTTCCTGACCTAAGATGCAGTTTACATGTATACGGAAGGCCAAAATGAAATAGAAAAGGCTTTGTTTTAAGATAAACCCTCGTAAGTGTGTGCAGGACCTAAATCTATCAAATCCACCTGTCAATATATCTGCGACTGTGACTAAGGATTATTTTCATTATTAGTTGATCTCCCTAATAACATCATTTTTGTCTATAAATTGTCAGATAACTGTGAGAGATGTCCGTAGACGTCATGGAGCAGCTTGTTATCATCTGACCAACAGTCCAAACCCAAAGATATTCAGTTAACCAGGATGTATGACAAATATGTCACAAACCACAATTGAGGGGGTCAGACGAGAAAATGTTTGCTTGATTCTAAATCCATCTATCTACTTTATTGTCACAATCATTACAACTATTCTATTACCTTTTACATTTTCTGTTCTTAAGGTTGTTCATGATTGTCGCAGGTATACTGTGCTTTAAAAAAAAGATTTTCTCAAAATTGAAGACACAGCAGATTATGTGAGAGCAGAGGGAGAAGAACAATTCATCAAAACAGGAACTGAGAAACAAATTGACCTTTGTCACAAACGCTAAACTGTGCTGAGCGACAGGCTGTAGCTTCTTGGTTTTTTTTTTAGACTGAACATTACACAACATTAGCAAGAAAGTGAACATCTTCCCACACGTACGCCTCAATATGTGAGGGTTCAGTTTTCTGAGTGATGAGCAGTTTTAGCAGCCTTCATTGTGTGAAGATTTTTTTATTTATCCATTTATTTTTTTGCTGTTCTCAGTTTTACTTTGTCATTAATTGAACTGAATCCGGTCATCACTGAACATCTTTTGCGCTCACAGATATTCCCATCAGGGCTGGTGACCTTCCAGTCCGTTTCTCTGCCCTCTGGCTCTTCCGTCACCAGCCTGCGAACTGGCCTGCTTGTTGACATGAAACACCGGCTACAAAAGGACAAGGGGGAGCGCGATATGTCTGTATGGGAAAGGAATGCCACACGCATACCGCCCACGCACAAAACACGACCGGCCGGCCACATATCAGCTGCACTGACCACTGCTACCGACTGCAAAACATGCACGCTGTGAGGGCATGAAACAAAAATGCATGGCTGCAAATACGCATGCAGATACAGAAACACACACACTTCCGTAAATACAGTACACACTCTCTCTCACACGCACAAGCACACACACACACACACACACATACACACACAAAGGCTTGTTGTGCTGGACAGGTCAAGTTCTTCTAACCTGTTTTTCCAGCTTACACTGGCGCCCTGTGCAAACAGATCTTCCCTGATGTTAAGGGACGGTAGGGCTGTAAAGTAACGACTGAAATTGATAGATTTTTGGTTTTCTAGATTAGTTGAATTGCTGATTGTTTTAGAAACAAAACCACTTCTTTGGTGTTTTGGTGTGTAAATGATCACAGCTGTTGCGTCATCTAGATTGCTGAAATCAGCTAAATATTTAGCCATGGTTTTAGAACTAAATTCTTGCTTGCAGTTCCTTTTCCAACGCCATCTTCCTGCAACAACTCACCTTTCGTCAGCTTCGAGAGCAAGACTTCTCTTTAAAAACAATTTTGCTTAAAAAACACCTTAAATGATTAATCATTTATTAAAATAATTGCCAATTCATTTTCTTTCAGTCAACTATTTCATTAGTTGATTTGATCGTTTAGTTACATGGCGACCATATCATCATTAGGTTTTGTGATCAGCTCATTCACGCATTATCACGAGTGCCGGATTGGTACTGGGCATGTGCAACTCTCAACAGAGATGAGAAGCAAGCGGGATGGCTCACTCCTTAGCTACACCATCAGCTCCGGAAAAAAACAGTGTTTATTATTTTTTGACAACTTAAGGCAAGAGAGTTGCTAGATTTACTAGCCCGACGCGGCACCTTACTTCAATCAGGTCCAAAACTTTAAACAATACTAACTATAGCGACAATATGCCCATTCAATCTCAAACGAAAACACCTCCATCCCAATCTGTTCATCCAAAACAGTTTTTAGAATGAGAGGAATCCTACTACTAAGTACATAATAGGTTCAGTGTTATGTAATGTGATGTGTAGCAAAACCTCAGCTCAAACAAACAGACACGCGGCATTGTGTGTCGTGTTTGGGAGATCCAGTCATTTCTGCTGAGCTGCTCTTTCTTCATGCTGACTGATATCATTATGGCGCACAGTCTGGAAGTGGTGAAGTGACACACACACGAAGTTGAAGTAGAGAGGACTGCAACTGCACCGTCAGCACTTGTGAAACAGGAAAAGAGAGAGAGCGAAGCAGCAGGCGGCTGATAAGAACGTAGAGAGAATCAGAGAGACAATTGGCTGCTACTGATTACCAGCTGTTGTTCGTGCCGAGCCTTGATGGAGGATTGTGTAGTCCAGCTCCACCCACATCTGGTGTCTGCACCAGTTCTACAAAGCACTGATACATCCAAGGCTGTTCATAATGATCATTGTGATGTAATATAGACGTAATCATCATCTTAAAGTTGCAATTTTTTTTTTTAAGCCGACATGCTCAAGAAGTCCTTAAAGCGCTCAGAGAAAAAACAAAAGCCTGTGCTGAGAACTCCATCTGGTGAATAATCATCATAATCATTGTCACTGTATTATTTATTATAAAAAATGCATATATCATTATATATGTCTTGTTTTATAATTCTCTTTAACATTTTAGTTAAAGAGAATTGATTTAGATTTAGATTTTCAAATCAGAACCATGTAAAAGTTACAAAGAATATGCTATGCAAAAAAAAAACACACACTTCTTGTAGAAAGAAACATATTCTTTGTCGCCTAAAAATAGTAACGACGTGAGAGAATACACGGTTTTCTTGGCTGGCACTGAATAATTTCAAGAGATAAAAAATAATAAATCAGTCTGTTTAGCTGACAGAAAGATTCAGCATATTTTTAAGACAAGGGTTTCTAGTTTTGTCATACGCAAGTGTGAGAAAATAAAACCTAATCAATCATCCAGTTTTTATCGCTCTCAAATAAAATCCGAGCACTACAGACAGGAAGGTCAGCTGACGAGAGTGTGTTAACGCTGTGTGACACCTCAAGGGTTGTCTCTTAAAAATAGAAAGTCAAATATTCATTCGAACTCATAACTTCCTGCAGAGAAAAATAAATGGCAGAGGATTCTTTCGAGAGCTGGCTGGCAGGTGAGTTGGCAGGTAAGTATTCTGTAAAAAAGCAGCAGCTAGTTCTGCCAACCCAAACACATCAATCAAGTTCATTTTAGTACGTTTTCGTAAGATCAACACCTCTTTGGCCATTTTAGATTGATATTCATTTCCTTTTCGAGGATTCAAGACTTTACTGATGCCAATTTGACCTAAGCTAGTGTTTAAAAGACAAACAGAGGTACAACAACAAAAAAGATACCACACCCACCTCTACACTTCTCCAGCTCTGTTTGTGTCCAACACACTTCAGCTCCTGTTGTTTGAAATGCTAACCCTCACCCTAAAGTCAAAGTTATATCATTTATTATTATCTATTATAAATTAAATTCCTCAACAAAGCACACATGCACAGTTAGCACAGGTGTCCAGATCAGATTTTGAGCGACAAATTTGTTGAGTTTCAGGTCAAAACTGAAAACAATGTCCCTTGTGTCATGATTCTCACATTGAAATAATCTCATCTCACAGCAGGAATTTAGCTATTACAGAACCATCCTTACTGAAGAACTTCTGAAGATAGGAATCCGTTGGCAGAGACTCTATCCTAAATTCAAGATTACTGACAAATTATGTTGTTTCATTTGTATGACAATGACAATGAAGATGGGGAACAACAAGTAAAACAAAATGTAAAGACTGAAAGGCATCTTAGACTGTAATCAGCGAACACTGATGTTTGCCTGCTGGAGACACTAACACCAATATTAGCCTGCCGGAGAGGCTACCATCGCTGTTCGCCTGCCAGAGAAGCTTACATCGATGTAAGCCTTAAATTTCTCAGATCATGTTTTAATAATCTTTAATAATATGCATCCTCTCTTACAACAATACAATTAATGCCTGTGACTCATCAGAGCTAAGTGAGCCAGCCGTCTTCAAGGACACAGGCTCCTGTACCTATTCCTGTTCAAAAAGCCAGTGTATACTTGAACTGAATGCTGAATGCATGGCGTAGGCTCTACGTAGGTAAGACACAGCCGTTGTATGAGATTTTCACAGCCACCCATTTCAGAAAATATAATGTTACAAAAATTATGAATATCAGTTATAATGACCCTTAAAGAAATGAAAATGAGGATTTTCTTGGTTGAACAAACACTTAATCATAATTATTAAGTCCTGATGGACATGAAACTGGAGTTTTTTATTTTGCTTTTCATACCATGTTGCGCCTTGAAACCAGTGTACCGCTGCGACCCTAGACATGACTTAGACATGATCTTTCCTGTCTTTGAAACTTTAACCTCTGTAATGAGGCCTATACCCATTTTGTTAAAAGTCATAAACACAATAACATTAACACAGCCCCATACAGAACCAATGAGCAAAAATGGGGAGTGGCTAATAGTTCAGAAGAGCTCTCTGAACTCCTGAACCTTTAACAATTCATAAAACAAAGCAAGGTGGACTGTCAGTATTTTATCGCATTTGATCAGAGCTAATGAAATTGCTCTGTTCTAGATAGTCAAAACAAAAAGGGAAGAACGAGGACAGACGGCTGTAGAGAAACAGGATATCTGGAGGCAAAGATGGAAGAGAAAAGGAGAGAAAGAGAGACACACCCATTACACAAAAGGAGGAGTGGACTTTCAGGTCTGCCCTGTGACAACCTCCTTATCGGAGTGAGATTGGGTAATCTAGTACTCAACGTTGTGAAACTATGTTCTTTGATACTTAAAAAAAAAAAGGAGGCAGCCACGATAAATATTTGTAGTATTAAAGTTCTTAGGGGTTAGATTCACCGTTAGAACTGAGATTAGGTTTAGGTTAGAGTTCAGGCAAGGGTCTGAGTAAGGAATGTAGTAAACAAATTCAGATGTTCAGATGTATGTACACAAGAGTAATGTCACAAGAGTGAGTGCAAAGGTGTGCTTAAATGTGTGTGTGTGTGTGTGTGTGTGTGTGTGTGTGTGTGTGTGTGTGTGTGTGTGTGTGTGTGTGTGTGTGTGTGTGTGTGTGTGTGTTGTACTTGATACATAGTGAGGACTGCAAGTTTTTAACCACAGAGAGAGAACACTGTTGGAGTGAGGACATTTTGGCCGGTCCTCACAAGGTTTGAAGGTTAGGTCACTTACATTACATTAAGGGTATTCAGCAGACAATTTGTCCAAAGCGACTTACAGTAATTCATACACTACCGTTCAAAAGTTTGGGGTCACTTAGAAATTTCCTTATTTTTGAAAGAAAAGCACTGTTTTTTTAAACAGTGCTTTAAACTAATCTAAGTTTAAACTAATCTATACATTGCTAATGTGGTAAATGACTATTCTAGCTGCAAATGTCTGTTTTTTGGTGCAATATCTACATAGGTGTATAGAGGCCCATTTCCAGCAACTATCACTCCAGTGTTCTAATGGTACAATGTGTTTGCTCATTGGGTCAGAAGGCTAATGGATGATTAGAAAACCCTTGTGCAATTATGTTAGCACAGCTGAAAACAGTTTAGCTGGTTAGAGAAGCTATAAAACTGACCTTCCTTTGAGCAGGTTGAGTATCTGGAGCATCACATTTGTGGGGACGATTAAATGCTCAAAATGGCCAGAAAAAGAGAACTTTCATGTGAAACTCGACAGTCTATTCTTGTTCTTAGAAATGAAGGCTATTCCATGCGAGAAATTGCCAAGAAACAGAAGATTTCCTACAACGATGTGTACTACTCCCTTCAGAGAACAGCACAAACAGGCTCTAACCAGAGTAGAAAGAGAAGTGGGAGGCCCCGCTGCACAACTGAGCAAGAAGATAAGTACATTAGAGTCTCTAGTTTGAGAAATAGACGCCTCACAGGTCCTCAACTGGCAGCTTCATTAAATAGTACCCGCAAAACGCCAGTGTCAACATCTACAGTGAAGAGGCGACTCCGGGATGCTGGTCTTCAGGGCAGAGTGGCAAAGAAAAAGCCATATCTGAGACTGGCCAATAAAAGAAAAAGATTAATATGGGCAAAAGAACACAGACATTGGACAGAGGAAGATTGGAAAAAAGTGTTATGGACGGACGAATCGAAGTTTGAGGTGTTTGGATCACACAGAAGAACATTTGTGAGACGCAGAACAACTGAAAAGATGCTGGAAGAGTGCCTGACGCCATCTGTCAAGCATGGTAGGGGTAACGTGATGGTCTGGGGTTGCTTTGGTGCTGGTAAGGTGGGAGATTTGTTCAGGGTTAAAGGGATTCTGAATAAGGAAGGCTATCACTCCATTTTGCAACGCCATGCCATACCCTGTGGACAGCGCTTTCATCCTACAACAGGATGAAATTTCATCCTACAACAGGACAATGACCCAAAGCACACCTCCAAGTTGTGCAAGAACTATTTAGAGAAGAAGCAGGCAGCTGGTATTCTATCTGTAATGGAGTGGCCAGCGCAGTCACCAGATCTAAACCCCATTGAGCTGTTGTGGGAGCAGCTTGACCGTATGGTACGCAAGAAGTGCCCATCCAGCCAATCCAACTTGTGGGAGGGGCTTCTAGAAGCGTGGGGTGAAATTTCTCCTGATTACCTCAACAAATTAACAGCTAGAATGCCCAAGGTCTGCAATGCTGTAATTGCTGCAAATGGAGGATTCTTTGACGAAAGCAAAGTTTGAAGGAAAAAAAATATTTCAAATAAAAATCAGTATTTCTAACCTTGTCAATGTCTTGACTATATTTTCTATTCATTTTACAACTCATGGTGGTAAATAAAAGTGTGACTTTTCATGGAAAACACAAAATTTTCTGGGTGACCCCAAACTTTTGAACGGTAGTGTACATGCATTCATACACTGATTGGCAGTGGCTGCCATGCAAGGTGCACATCAGGAGCACTTTGGGGTCGTCAACATGCAAACCAGGGGAATGGAACCAGCGACCCTCCAATAACAAGACACTGACTCTACCCCTGAGCCACAGCCACCCAGCATTTGGTTCTGTTCATTCAACCCTCTATAATCCTATATCTTCCTATGACTCTGAATTTTAATTGAAAACATTCTTAAAAAGTATCAACAGTCAAAGTTATCTACTTAAGTTAGCATGCTAATCAGCTAGCCCTGGCTTGTACAGGTCCAAAGTTCCTGTGATAGCAGTGTAAACACAGACACTCCCCTGGTCCCTGAGGGACATACAGCACCATATATTGCACCTTTAAGGTAAAGGAATGGGGCGAGGTATCCATTACGTGCATGAGGGTCCTCACAAGTAAAGAAGTACACGTGTGTGTGTGTGTGTGTGTGTGTGTGTGTGTGTGTGTGTGTGTGTGTGTGTGTGTGTGTGTGTGTGTGTGTGTGTGTGTCCAGGTGCAAAGGTTTGTGAGGCCAGCCTGTGACAACATATGAAAAACTGCCCAGCTAAGAATTGCTTAAATAAAGAAATAAACCAGGTTGTTTCTTAACTGTAGTCAAAGCTGTTCTTCTATCAGCTCAACAGTACAACATGTCACTGCATATGAGTTCTGACACAACGGTGGGTACTCACTCAACTCCTCTGACTTTCTAATTAGCGAAGCGCTGTGTACAAAACATTTAAGGTAGCAGCTTGACATTTTTAGCCACCGCTGACAGTCAAGGTCACTTGTTAAAATGACAAAAGTTGCTAGCAGTGGGTCGGTTCAATCTGTGAGAAAGTTGATGACTGGCCAAATTACACTTGGCTGAAGTACAGCTAGGGTGCTTACTGCAAGTGTCTGTGCTCAGCCAAAGAGTGTTTGCTCCACGCTGTAACACCAGTATACACTTGTGAGTGGACTGAGTGATATTGTAGCTATCACAACAATAAAGAAAAAAAGAGCAATTTCATCATCTCAGTCGGACTTTCACATTCAACTTTCATTTTCAATTAATCTCTCAATTATCTTTTCAGTTCATTTATCAATTATCTACATCTACATAATGCCAGAGGTGCTGTGGTTAAACCTGCAGGTTCTGTCTGACAGATGTTCCAAAATTTTCCGTTTTCAGTCGTGAGAGAAAAGCAGCAAGTAAGCTTTTAAAAGGATAGTTCGGGTTTTTTGAAGTGGGGTCATATAAAGTACATTTCTATAGTCGGTCTGTTCCGTACCGTAATTGCCTACATTTTCTCAACCGTAGAAGCTCCGTATGCCTGCGCATAAGCGCAACTGGGCCTCGCACTGTAACTCGCCACTCGCAGATCACCTTTTGCCCAGTTGCGCTAATGCGTAGGGATACGGAGGTTCTACGGTTGAGAAAATGTTGTGCCAAAAGAAAGGGCGGTCTGGCGGCGATGTAAAGTGGTGTGAATTTTCTCTATACAACGTACGCTTGAACTAATATAGATTTTTTTAGGTGAGCCTTGTTTCAGGTGGTTGAAATTCGCTTTGCATCTGGACTCCCTTTACTGCAGTACAAAGCTGAACGTCTGGACTGGAGCGACTCTCTGCTTCTCCAAACTGAGGCTGCGCTGATCAGCAATTACGGTGGGGAACAGACCGACTATAGATATGTACTTTATATGACCCCACTTCAAAAAACCCGAACTATCCCTTTAAGAAGAATGGTTGACAATTTTTCCCATGATAAATGACAACTACTTGACTGTCCACATTTTTGCCAGTTCAGTTTAATCAATGTTCCTACAGTTATCACCTCACGGTGTCTGAAAGGGTTGTTGTAAATTCCTCGATCTGCACCAAAAAGTCGAATCACTTGTTGGCTTGCTAAATTTCACTGAAACCTGTTGAGACGTTTTGTTTAAAGATATACTGCTACCTCACAGAAAAACGGTCATTAAAACATTGCACACACAATCGGCTCTTAAAGGCTGGGTGGGGAGGTCAGATAAGTGCCACAACACTGATAAACAAGCAGACAATGCAGACGGTCCTGACGACCACAAACAAAACACAAGCTGGTTAAATTCCTGAGAGGCTCAAAGTGTTTCTGGTTCAACTGGAATGTTGTCTTTACCCTTAAAATCCTAAACCTTGCCTCCGGACTCACATCCAATATGTTGTAGCATCACAAATTATGATAGTAGTGCAGAAAAGTGCAGGAATTACTATATTACAAGTGAAATACCTCCCAAAATAATTCAATATTTTCTGTCTTTTTCGCCTTTGATATCTCACTTCTATCTCATCTCTGTTGAGAGCTGCACATGCACAGTACCTGGGCTTTTATTAGTAAGGCGGGAGGCAATAAGAACAGTTACTTTTTTACTTCAGTCTTCAGGTAATGCTGATTGTAACCATTCACAGTGAAGCCCAAAGCCAGATATTAGTGGGTGTTAGTGGGTGTTTTGACCCGTGTGAAAGGACAGTTACAGACCTCCATTAGCTTTGTGTTCAACCCGGATGGTAAACAATATATTAAAATATTATTTTCTCGATGAATAAAATAATCCTTTCGGTCTATAAAATGTCAGCATAGAGAAAAGTAAGCCCATCACAATCTCTCAAAGCCCCCACAAGCACAATTCAAATGACTTGTTTTGTCCAAAAAAAAATGAGCATCCAAGGACTGTGTTTTAGCTGTTTATAACTTATTATAATATGAATTATAAGAAAAATACTGGTAAAACTAAGACATAAACGCACAAATAAAGACTGTCTTGCATGTGTTCATCTTGATCTTTGTCTTTAAGCAAGGCAGACTCCCTGATGCCATAATGTAGGCTAATATAACACACTACTTGAGGGTACAACATGTGACAGTCTGTTGACAGAGTGTAATGTGCCTCCAGTGAATTCATGGTTCACTTGTGTTTGTGTGTTTTCTAAATTATGCCTGAAGTCCAGTCTGCATGGATTTAAACCTAGATGAGAGGCAAACATTGGCACCATCAACATTTCATAATCACTTTAATTTTTAATTTAAAGATGAACCAGGAGTCAATTGAGTGAATCTCAGTTTGTTTTACATCTTGAACTATTATTATCCACAATCCACACCCTCTTATATAAATAAGCTTTCCTTACTTGCATACCTTCTCCTTTTCTTTGATGTCTGCTGCCAGTCAGCCTGTCATTAAAATTTTATCTGATCTAATAAGGTCACCTCATAGACCATCTGAAAGGTCAGATCTTGTTGACTGAAAAGGCTGCTGCACACTGTGGAGGAGAATGTCAGAGTAAACAGTATTGATAACCTCCTTTGCTATAAATTCTGAAGGGAACTTGAGCTCAAATCGTTGGCTGGCGGAGTGCATTTGATTATAGAAACCATCACCATGGTAACCGATGCCAAGCGGCAAGTGAGAGGAACTTGAGATGAGAGCGGGGAGTCAGGTCAGCGAGGAAACAGGGGTCCGGCAGGTCAGTCAAGCTGGAGGCTGACATGGTCAAAAGAAAGTGTTTGACAATCTCTACGAATCAAGTACTCGTTGCTGTCTTTTAAGCACTACTTGGAAGATTATCTGTCAATCAATCAGTGTCAGGAAAGTGATTACATTATATTTCCTGAGGATGTTCTTGTCTTTGCCTGTTTGCTAACAGACGTTGTTGCTAATCATGCCAGTTTTATTTTCAAAAAATTAAATGATGATGATATATCAAGTTTATGGTCCACAGGATGCTTGATGATTATGTAGATGACAAATAGCAAGAAATAGACAAGATCTGCTTTCACATGCAACCGGCTAAGAGAGACTTCAAAGACCCTCCACAGCTGCATATCAACCCTGTAATTCTGTACTCAATACTTTGCGCAGGCTCTCATCTATAAATGAAGTGCCACTCAAACTTAGAGAGATTCATTTCCACTGTTTCTGGGAGCGAGAACTAAAGTACAGAGTCTGGATCTCTCCCCTCTTCTTCATTTCCAATCATTACATATAAGTATATTTAAAAGAGTATGATCAAAGATTCTCTACCCATTCTTCTGATACAGAGAAATCTACGGCAGGGGTGGGGAACCTCCGGCCCCCGGGCCATATACGGCCCGCGAGACAGTTTGGTCCGGCCCGCGAGGCAATCCGTAAATACGTTCACAAAAAATTAATTCAGAAAAAATTATTTCAAATGTGCAATTAAATGCCCCCGGGGCGGGTGTCCATCTTTCCGGGCCATGACCAAGGTCATTGAACACAACATCAGCGTAACTGTCATCGCGTGTGATCTCATCGCGTCGTGTCCTCAGTGATTGACAGGTGACAACAACAAGACGAGACTCGCGTTGGCTAAAACGGGAGATGGCGAGTAAGAAAAGAAAAGTTGGTGCAGAGTGTCTCTCTTTCAAAGAAAAATAGACGAATGAATTCTTCTTTGGTTTGTGGGGACACTCCGGCAGTAATGAAAACTCAAACTTTGAGCGTCATTATATCGCAAAACATGCAAAACTGGATGCGTTAAAAGGACAAGTGGGCGTGGATAAAGTTGCCACTCTCCGAGTTTGATTGGCCAGCAAGCAGTTTTATCCAAACCGCGAGCAGACCAGGACAACGTGACTCAGGCTTGCTTCGTCGTAGTGAGTGAGCTAAAAGAAGCTGAAACTTCATGCCGAAGGTGAATTTGTGCCTCGTTGCCGCTGTGGAGCTGCGCACGCCAGAAAAAAATCAAGCTGTTCCAAAGTGTCAGTTTGTCTCGGAGAACCGTCTCAGATCGGATTACTGGCATGGCACAAGACACTGAGAAATCATTTAAGGATTCTGCAAGAGATTTCCAGTTTTTCTTTTCAAAACTGACTCTTGCAAAGACTCGGCTCCGCTCAAGACCGACTGATCCAAACCTGGACAACCAGCTGAGAGCAGCATCGTCATCACTGCCACCTGACATCAGACATCTCACCGAGGAGAAGCAGTTCCGGCCATCGCATTATATTAGGTCACACTGATATGATAATGATACTGATAAGTAAGTTTTCCACCTCAGATTGGCAGCAGACAACCTCATAATGTACCTCTAATCATTTCAGAACATTCTGATGTGAAAATAAACAAATACGTCCCTCTCAAATCACTTGAAAAATGACATTGGAGCTATATTCAGTCTGCCTTAAAAAAAAAAAAAACTCCCTGTATCCACTCAACAATTTCTCCTCAGATTGACAGTAGACAACCTTATATAAGACAGCTCAGATCTGTCATTTTCGAGTAATTTAAAGCTGATATATGAGATTTGAGAGCGCTGATTTTTTTTAATTTTTATTTCACATCAGAATGCTCTGAAATGATTTTAGGTACATTATAGGTTATCTACAGCTTAAACTGCTAAACATCAGTGAATATAAAAACCAACAGGAATAGACAATTAATTGTATTAAAACACTAAGATACAGTGTATCATAGTGTTTTAATCCAATTAATTGAAATTAAAAATCCTAGAGGAAACTGACACTGAGATGGATGAAATTAAAATTGGCTAAAACATTAATTAATAGTCATGATATTTATGTTATTGCAATGAAGTTTAAAACAGCCATAAAATTATGTTGTGAGCTGCTTACCTTTAAAAGAAAAAAAAAAAAAGTCATGGCCCCTGAGAGACGGTATGAAAATTGAAATGGTCCTCGATAGGAAAAAGGTTCCCCACCCCTGATCTACGGTACACTCATTCATAAACAAATTCATGCTGCTTTTGAAGGAAAAGCCACGTTGTTCACAGCTTGGTCAGCCTCCTGGAGTACTGGCCTGCAGATTTGAACATTTCGCTTTTAAGGCATCAGATTTCTCTGGAGTATAAGCCACTTCACATGAAACATTCAAGACAGTTTCAGACAATTTAGTGCGGCTGCAGACCGACTTTGACGGTAAAGGAGGGTATCGCGCTGATGCACAGGAATACCATGGAATGTGAGGTTATTCACATCTTCGACATTAAACTCTCACATCTGTTATAGTGTTCTGGTGGGATGAGTCGACGACGTCATGTCAGGATCAAGCTTTTTGGGCATTTAATCAGATTTCACTGGTGGTTGATGCAGTGTTATGTTCTGGCGACCACTGAAAGTGAAGTAACAGCTCTTTCCTGCCTGCTACACACAGCATAGAAACGGAATACGATGCCCCCAACACATGATGTCACATCATCAGACGTTTCCCGCGATATTCAGCCTCGAGCTCAATTTTTCTGTCACGTCTCGTGGTCTATCTATGTGACAAGATATGAGGTTTCAAACTGTTCAAGACTAGATTTGACAGTTCTGCTTGAAAGGAGGCCGTACGTCATGAAGCAGTTGCCCAAAGCTTTGTAAAATGCTGTAACCCTTGAGTATTTGTCTCTAAATGTAGTGGAATAAGAACGGACTAAAAATAAGTAACACATGAGCAATATCCTTTTCACTGACATCTTAATCTGGTTAAATAGGCAGTTAATTCAAGTAATCTCTACTTAACTGTTAAAAATGTTGTTGGAGCCATTCTTTTTTTATCAGGATAACACTCAAACTCAACACAATACACAGCAACCAATACTGCTTTTACACTTACATTAACAGGACATGGAGGTTTTATAAAACACGGTTAAATCTGGTAGAAATAGCCATGAAATTCGTGTTTTACTTCAGTCTCTCTTTCAAACTCAACGCAGACTGAACGGTGTTTGAGCTCTGCTTGAACAAGGACGGCTTGAAAATGTTTTAAATGCCAACGTGCATCACAGCATCGGGTGGGTAAAAATGTGTGTGTCCACCCGGGTGTCATGTTACTATTACAGCCGATAGGAGCTGGAGCCAAAACTGTGACTACTGCAGAGTAATTTGTGCCTATTGTAGCCTTTCACACTGACGACAAAAGCCAGATGTTAGTGGGGTTTTTGTCCAGTGTGAAAGGGGTACGTGTGTCATAACCACTTACAGTAAATCTCTCTGCCAAGCTCTGAGCCATGTGGACTGGTTTCAACTCTGTGTGTGTGCGTGTGTGTGTGTGTGTGTGGGCACTACAGTTTGTTGCCAAACCCTCCCACCAAGCCTACGAAGACAAGCCGCAGAGCAGTTTCCTGGCCAAAAATGTCACAACGCGCGACGCACCACCACTACAGCAACTCAAAAGTCAATCTACAGCAGCTGATCACAGATACGTTTACAGTAATGGTGACAGAAGTGAACTAAGAGACTGGTGGTCTGTTCAGATGCATTTAGGGAGACAAAATCGTACTGGCTCAAACAAGGTGCTGCTGATAGTACGAAGTTTAGTTAAGTTCTAACGTCTTACAGTCTAATACTTATGCTAATACGGACAGAAAGACAATCAGCCATTCCTCACCGTGCTGAGATAGAGACACAGCAAGTGTCTGTGTGTGTGTATGTGTGTGTGTGTGTGTGTGTGTGTGTGTGTGTGTGTCTACTGTCTGTGACCTTGAGACGAGATGCCTGTGAAAGGAAAAATACATCCCTGCAGGGGATGGCGTCAGTGTGTGTGCGTCCTCCTGAGAGCGAGAGTGAGCACATGTGTGTGTATTTGTGTCCTGTGTGTGTGTGTGTGTGTGTGTGTGTGTGTGTGTGTGTGTGTGCGTGTGTGTGTGTGCGTGCGTGCGTGCGCATGGGCTGTAAGAGGAAACGCAGAAAGAGAGAAGCAAAACTGGGAAGTGTTTTTGATATCACCAATCACGAATCTGACAGACGGTTACATTTGATTCCTAAAAAAGCCTCGTCATTATCATCAGCAGAGTAGGGCTGCACAATGTGGTGCATGATTTTGACAGATCTTTCAATATGATTCATGAGGGAATGGCTAAAATGTCCACTAAAGAAACTAATAAAACCAAGATGATGTGACATTTGTTGAGGTTTGTGTCAAACAAGCATCTGGAGAAAATCTCAGTTTCGTCACATATTTTACCTTCATCAAAAAGTTCTTCTGAGATTTGGACATTGCACTTACCCATAATGGATATTCGACAACATGTCGATGAACTGGACGGCCCCACAGCAGAGTCACTTGTGCTGCATTACCTTACATTGTTAAGTGCTAAGGGACTTTAGACTGTAAGAAACAAACATACCATCCCTGTGCTAACACCTGCCAAGGATGTCGACAGGATAACAACAGCTTCAAACTTAAAACTAACACATCCTAGATGTCAAATATCTCACAACAAGTAGGAGTCGTGTAATGTCAGTTTCACTGCAAGACTGTCGACTTCATCCTAACACTCTGGATTACGGCATCAGGTTTCCACAGGTTTCCCTTACTCATCGACTAACGATAGTAAACATTGTAGATGGACATGATGGACGTCCATTTTATTGCTTGGCCTGCTACACAAAAGGAGTCAAAGGTCAAGCCCAGCTGCAACCTGCCTTGTTTAAACACTGCCAGACTGCTCACTATATCAGGAAAATAGGAGCAGCAGTTGTAAAACACACACACACCACCACAAACTAAAGCCTCGGAAATCACCATCAAGTTCAAACAAAACCTCTGACAGTCTCATAAACAACCAACAGTGTGAGCTTAGTAAGAAACATGTCAGATCGACTCTCTGGGCCACAAATCTCTGCTACCTGTGTTGGACAACCACACCACTAATCAGGGCTTGTGTCATCATCATCAGCTCCCCACAAACCTTTCTTGAACTCCTCCAGCATGGAGTCCAGCTTGGTGTCGTGGAAGACAAAGTGGACCGGGTGGTTGTAGAACTTGGTGATGGTCTTGAGGGTGGTGCAGTCGTCCGGGTCCACGAAGGCCAGGTCCTTGACGAAGAGGATGTCCACGATGTTGGACCGCTCGTCCTCGTACACGGGGATCCTGGTGTATCCGCTCTCCATGATCTCGGACATGGTGTTGAAGTCCAGCACAGCGTCGCTGTGGATCATGAAGCAGTTGGAGATGGGGGTCATGACGTCCTCCACGGTTTTGCTCCGGAGCTCCAGCGCGCCTTGGATCATGTTGAGCTCCTCTTTCACCAGGTCGTTGTACGGCTCGGTGACTTTCAGCATCTCCACCAGCTTCTCCCGGTTGTACACGGTGCCGATCTCCTGGCCCAGGACGCAGTCGAGGATCTTGCTGATGGGCCACGACAGGGGGAAGGTTATCAGCATGAACAGCTTGGTGGCCAGGACGGTGTTCGCCCCGACAGCCAGGCCGTGCCGGGAGCACAGCGCCTGCGGGACGATCTCGCCGAAAATAACGATGCCGACGGTGGAGGCGATCACAGCGCCCACACCGGACTTGGTGAGGTCGTCCAGGAGGGTGGTGAGGGTGGTGTTTACCAGGACGTTACCGAGGAGCAGCGAGCACAGCAGGTAGTTACCCTTCCTGCGGATGGGCTCGATCTTCCGCGCATACTTCTTCTCCTTCTCGGTGCCGCAGCTCTGCACGATGCGGAGCTCCATCGGGTCCAGCGCCATCAGCCCTAGGTTGAGCCCGCTGAACATGCCGGACAGCACAAGCAGGAAGGCGATGATGATCGCCTGCAGCCAG
This sequence comes from Diplodus puntazzo, assembly GCA_963678695.2. NCBI lineage: Eukaryota > Metazoa > Chordata > Actinopteri > Spariformes > Sparidae > Diplodus > Diplodus puntazzo. The sequence continues at coordinate 20,161,981 of OZ023159.1, read as the reverse complement.
ATGGGCAGCAGGGACTTCTCCTCCTCCACCACCCGCAGTCTGCCGTCAATGTCGTCCAGCATGGACCACACCGGCTCCCTGTCATCCTTGCCGCGGACGCACAAGCCGAACACCTTCACCACCTCGCTCTTTCGGAGCTGCTTGATCCTGACTTGGAGCAGCCCGGAGGTGTTCTCGTTGCTTACGTTCATGGACCCCGACACCACTATATCCTTCGTGAGCTCGGAGCAAGTCCTATTGACGTGGACCATGATTGCGCCGAAGGTATCATTCTCTATAACACTGGTGTAAAGTTCCGTAAAACCGATGAGCTTGGAGCTGTCCGGGAACAAGTGGAGCCCGTAGAACCTGAGGAGGGTGTTGCTGCCCTCGGTCACCTGAATAACCCCCCTCTCGGTGGTCTTGGCCGGCAGGTCGCTCTTCTCCAGCCTCATGCCGAGTATCCGAGTGTTGCCCCTTGGCTCCGGGGCCGCCGCTTCGGCCGGCCTGCCCACGAAAACACAGGAAAGGACGAATAAAGTTAGCGTAAACCCCCGTCCACTCGACTCTATCGCCATGTTTGTTTCGCTCTCTGTGAACGGGGGAACTGACGTCACCTACTCGTTACCACGAGCCCGCCCTCTCATTTGCATGCCCGCATACCTCGAACACGCAGCCAATCAGCGGCGGAGACGTCACTCGACCGAGCCCCCTCAGTTTTAATTTTTAAGGTCGACTGAAATTGTCTTCTGTTAAGGTCGACTACGTGGAGGGTTTTTATTCTGCAGGATCCGTTTTTGCTTAAAGGTGCACAATGTAGAACTTTGTTAACTCTCTTCATGTTCATGACTGAATGAAACAAAATAAACAAACTGACTTTAAAGGAAAATCCAATTTCATATTGTTTTACTTTGTTTATATTTGGCGGACCCTGCCACCTTTCTAAAAAAAAAAAAAAAACAGCTAGTTTATTCAGTTATGAAAAAAAGTCTTCTCGTCGATATTGTAAATATCAAAATTCTGAGTTTGAATACCTTGAATTTTTTTTCTTATTTCAAATTGAGAAGAAAACAAATAAAACAATGTAATCTCTTGCTGTCGCTTAAAAGTTTCTTGTTATGGTGAAAAGTCCAATTGAAGTAGATTGCTGAGGGAGACGATACCAATTACCTTCACATTTAGTAAGATTACACTGGTAAGATAAATATTTTACATCATTCATTAATGTTCAAATGAATGACATCCAAATCAAATTGAAATCCCTCTCTGTCAACTGTTTCTATGATGAAATATAACATGTTAAATCTGGACATAACTACAAACCATAGAAAGCCAAGCACTACAAATATAACCTGGTAATCGCTCTAACTTACCTAAATGTCTTCAGTCAGTATCTCAGTAAACAGTGCAAGTTCACGCCACTATTGTATGGTTCGGTGGATGAAGGATGCTTTGAGGTGAAGGCAAGCAAGTTTCAAACGAGTGAGGAAGTAATTTTTTTGCAGCTTTAGTTGTGTGTGTTTTTATTTTCTCTGTACATTTCTGACCATGCTTTTAGATGTGACTATGGTGAAACATACAGGACTATATGAACCTGATACACAGCCAAAGTGTGCATCAGTCAGAAATGAAGCAGAAACACACAGAAAGACTGACATGGAGGAAACAATCAGACATTGTGTAAACTCTTCTCTGTGACCCACTCTCTGTCTGACAGGAAAGTCCTTAAACCATTTTCCTTCGATGAGAACTGAACAGAAGATGGTAGAGGACAGACTGAACACCCACCTGCTCCATCTACATCTGACCTTTGGCCATGTTGGCGCCAAACGGAAACATACTCACTTGAGAAGCACTACAGCCAAAAATTACAAAAAGATTAAGTGATGAAAAACTGTCAGAATGAAGAAGAATCACAGGAGTCACATTGCTGTGATTTTACGCTCAAAGGTCCTATTTTCCTGTTTTGGCAACATTATATAGTAACCTGTCTTTACTGAGAAAAGAGCTCCATCTTGTGGTCATATCACTTTTCAGTGCAGCCTGATGAGCAACTGTGGAAACTGAAACAGGTGATATTCCCATCTGTTTCCCCAAATACTAATAATCAGGTTTAAAATTGTGCTATATCTGGTGGATGCAGACCCAAACATGCAGCTATCAGTGTGATTTTTCTGAAAATAAAAACTGTCACATAAAAGAAAATCTTGGGCTCAACTCTTCTCTGAGGGAACTGGCTGTCTCATTTGCTGGGAGACCGAAATCAGGACCATTTAATATGTTGCTGTTTTTTCTCATTTGCTTACATGTTTATAAAAAGCACGTCAGATGGATGCTGCGTCGATTAAATCATCAACAGTTTTGATTCAGAATTGTGTCTGTGTGGTTGTTTCCAATTTCTTTACATGCTTCTGTCAGACAGTCAGGTAAGTTTATGGACTTTACAGAAAGACACAAAAAGAAATACAATGCAATAAACATAAATCTTTTAAAATAATTATACAACAAGCTAAAACAAATGATGTAGTATCTAACAAATCCTCGTCTAAAGTCTTTTATTTTTAACACCTATGGGAAAACTGTTCAGTAACTTTTCCTTTTGTAAAGTCACTTGATCAAGCACAAGTATATTAAGCAAAGGGAATAAATCATATTGGAGAAGAGTTGTGCAACTTCTTGTTTTTCTCACACTTTGTTCTTTAAAAGAAATACAATCAGAAGCTTTGCAGGTGTTGATCAACAGCATCACCTCTTACCAGTCTACCAGTTTCTCGCAGATTTGAACAGATTTAAATCCTTCTTTTCTTTGTTTTGTGAAACAAAAAATGATTATTATTTTCAGATGATACTCTAATTTTGTTGTATGAAAACACTGCCAATACAAGGAAAATATGTTGCTATGGATTGAGGGAAATAGTCAACTCTGAATGACATCCTGAAAGCTCCATCTGCTGGTGACAACATGACATGACAGCATTTATGATGGTAATAATTTAACCCAGCTCTGAGAGAGGAAGAGGAGCAGAAGGGGAAGACTGTCAGCAGAGAGATGAAGATGATTGAGGAGCAGCTCTCCTCTCTGTCAGACAGTATCTGTGCTGTTGAAGAAGCGCTGCAGAAACACAACGTGCCATTCCTCAACAGTTATAAAGCCACTCAGACCAGAGCCAGAGTCCAGTGCTCACTGTCAGATCCACAGCTGGTCTCAGGAGCGCTGATAGATGTGGCCAAACACCTGGGCAACCTGTCCTTCAGAGTCTGGGAGAAGATGAAGGACCAGGTCCACTTCAGTCCTCTCATTCTGGACCCAAACACTGCAAGTGGCTGGCTCCATCTGTCTGATGATCTGACCAGTGTGAGATGTGGAGACACAAAGCAGCAGCTTCCTGACAATCCAGAGAGAAACACTAATTATATCAATGTTTTTGGCTCTGAGGGCTTCAGCTCAGGGAAACACAGCTGGGAGGTGGAGGTGGGAGATCATCCTCTCTGGAATGTAGGTTAGGTTAAAGAGTCAGTTGACAGGAAGGGAAAGGCATTTGCTGAACCAGAAGATGGAATCTGGTGTTTATTGCATCGCAGTGGAAAATACACTGATGTTGTCGGTAAGACTGTCAGAGAGGAGAAGAGTCTCCAGAGGATCAGAGTCCAGCTGGACTATGACAGGGGGGAGGTGTCCTTCTACGACCCTGAAGAAATGACTCACATCTGCACTCACAGAGACACTTTCACTGAGAAACTCTTCCCATATTTCTATGTCGGACGTGCTGATGATGCTAAAACTGCTGATATCAAAATCTGTCCGACTGATATTTTTCTGTGATGTTCAGAAATGTAAATTAATTGTTCCAACTTTTACCTTTAATGTCACAGTATCATGACCGTTAGAGGTTAAATAGACTTTAATCTCATCATCACACTTATTATTGTGTATGAAACAGATCTGATTTGATGTTGATGTCAAAGAAATGTTTCTGTCGTCTGACATAAATGATCCAAAGTGGTTTTCATGAACAAAACTGAAAAAATTTAAACCTCACTGCTTTTAATTACTTCAACTTTTGAAAGACAATTAAGATTTTACGCCGACTTAGATCATGTTAAAAAAAAGATTACATAACATTTGAATTACATTAAAAATATACTGAGACAGTGTTGTATGATTCATTCTTAAACATAGTATGAATCAATTATTTTACATTATAACTGAATATCCTGCAGCAGCATCTTTTATTTAATTAGATCATAATATAACATAAACTGAATCCACTCACTGCAACAATATTGGTTTACATCATCTGTTTCTGCTCGAGTCATCAAGTGTTTGATTACATTTTATTTATCCATCAAAGGTGTGAACTCCTGCTTTTGATATTCTGTTTACTTTTTCATGGATGTCAACAAAATATTTGTTCATGTTGTTTTGTAAATACTGATTGCACTGATGCTGCTTTCTTTGGTTTACAAAACAAATAGATTTATGACGTAAGTTCTTCCACCTCTTAAAATAAAGTTCTGTCGACGAGAAAATGAGTCAAAATGCTGAAACTGGACCAGACGATTATTTTCAAATCACAGCTGTTTATTTAGGGTCCGGGCAGCTAAGCTGCCAAGGACCCTATTGTATTCCTAGGAATTCTTTCTTTCTTTCTTTCTTTCTTTCTTTCTTTCTTTCTTTCTTTCTTTCTTTCTTTCTTTCTTTCTTTCTTTCTTTCTTCCGAGGAAGTCATACTTCCCATGGGCGAAAACTCACCAAACTTTACAGAAATGTCCAGCCCCATGCCAGATTTACTTAATTCCAAGGACATGTCAATATTCCTCCTGGGGGGGCCACAATAAGCGTTTAAATTTAAAAACTTTAAAAATACCTACAAAATCAACAGTACATGCTACAGTTTTGAAACTTTCGCCAAACTGTAGCCCCAATACTGCTGAAACTTAAGTCCACTTAAACTCATTACAAATTATGAAGTCCATCACTCAGTTTTTTTCAAAACCTGTAAAACTTATAAAACCTATCTCCTCCCACAATTTTTGATCAATTGTCATCAAACTTGCTAGAGAGCATCTTCAGACCATCCTCCACAAAACTTGTTTCTCTGATTTTTGATTTATCAAAAATTAAGCCTACAGTGCATCAAAATGTTTGACTGTAAACAGTACTGTAAACATATACTATCAAATTCTTGCTAAATACATTTTCAATCTTCCTGAAAAAAATTTAGAATATTTTGGAGTCATGGTTGATGAAGACATTTGTCCTGATGGTGGCATCACAGCAAGCCCCTAAATCAGTGTTTTTCAACCCTGTTCCTCGGGGAACACTGCCCTGCATGTTTCAGATGTTTACTGCTCCAACACACCTGATTCAAATGAATGCTTCCTCGTCAGGCTTCTGCAGAGCTTGATGATTGGCCAATAATTTCAATCAGGTGTGTTGGAGCAGGAAACATCTAAAACATGCAGGACAGTGTTCCCCGAGGAACAGGGTTGAAAAACACTGCTCTAAATTAAATAAAAACAAATAGCTTGGACCGGACCATGGGTGAAAGCTAACCAAATTTTGCATAAAGGCCCAGTCTCATGCCAGATTACCTCAGCTGTAAACCCAAGCCAATAGTCCTGATGATGGCGCTACAGCAAGCAACTAAAGTTCAAATTATTGATAATTCATAACAAATCAACCTGCTAGAACTTCACACTTTCATCAAACTGTAGCCCCAATACTAAAGAAACTTTTGTACATTTAAACCTGTTAAAAATTATGAAGTCCATCACTGTTTTTTTTAGGTTGTAAAACTTATAAAAACCTATCTCCTCCCACAATTTTTGCCTACAGTGCATGAAAATGTTTGACTGTGAACACTACTGTAAACATATACCTGCAAATTGATAAATAAATCTTCAATGTTCATGAAAGATCTAACATTTTTAGAATCATGGTAGATGATGTTTCAGAATTTTACCTTAAAAACTGAATTTTTGAGAACATTTTGAATTCTGCTCTCATGTGAATGATTGCAGTCAATGCAAGCAGCATTTTAAATATCAGTTATTCACTTATGGAGCAAATCAATCATTTTTAAAAACAAATTACCAACATCTCCATGCTGCAATATGTGTATTTTCAGATTTTTGTCTTGATAACTGAATTTTTTACAGTGGTTTCAAATCTGCCTGCACAACAGTGAATGGCTTACTCAATTTGTGAAGCCACTGTTGTATTGCCACTTGCCAATTAGCTCAGAGTGATAGATGACAGTCTTTGGTTGCAGAAGTTGTGAGTTCAAGCCTCAAGTGGTCCAAAATGAACATTGTTGTCAACTGTCTTGTCTTCCTTTTCTCCTGTTTGTTGCTCAGAATTGCCTAAATTTGCCAAAAATAGCCCGGACCCGATCCATCGCTGCGCAGCAGCTATAATTTCCTTGTTGTTATTATCTTGTTTTGAGTCAAACAGCCTCATGTCATCAGCTTCAGTTTGGGATATTTTTGAATTTTTTATTAATTTATTTCAGTTTTGGATCTGTTTTGATTTTTTGGGAGGAAACGTGTTTTAAATTAGTTTAGTTTTAATTCAGACTCTAACTCTCACAGTGCTTCTTCATGCTGTATGTGACATCTGTTGTAGTGTAAACATGATCAATAACATGAATGATAAATGTCCAGTTTATGCTCAATACAGAGGAAATTCCAAAAGTAAAGTTTAGTTTCATCTGTTATTGTAATCCTGAATCAACTTTACATTAATAAAATGTAAATCAGATGGATGCAGCTTCACATGATGTGTCATTAAATTACAGCATTGATACAAAATTATGTGAATGAGGTTGTTTTCATTTTCTTGACACACGTCCGTCAAGTGACAGTGTGAAAAACTAAAAATTACAATAAAATCATAAAAGAAAATTATATAACAACTACAAGAAGAATCCAGTGTTTCATCTGAACTCATTGATGGTTAAATCTCTTTTTTTTTAATCTTCAAAACAACAAATTCCTCAGTGGAACTCTTCAACATCAACATTTATGGCCGAACCAACTAATTTCGTTAATTTCTTTTATAAAGTCACATGACTTGTTAACTGATTGTATATAACGAAACCTGAATCGGCCTCAAACCACCCTGATGAAACTGAACAGCTGAAAACATGTGAGGAATAAAACGTGATACTGGAGGTGAGTTGTGCAGCTTGCTTAATATTGATGGAGTTTTATTGATTGTCATGCTGGTCTGTTATTTATTTAATCTATTTATTTATTTATTTATTTATCTATTTATCATTGAGGGGAGTACTGAGGCTTGTACAGACACAGATGTAGTGATGCTGTCTGACATTATTTGCTCTGAAGGAAAATTCAGATTGTCACTAAAGATTTGCTTCTTTAAACAAGTTGAGTCAGTCAGCAGGACTGTATGATGTTAACACAGTGTATGAAGGCTGTAGACATGATCAACATTTACAAGAAGACAACAGAGTTTAAGAAATGGTTTCACTGTTACATTTGATTCATGTTGTAACAGACTTAATGCAGTTTTCAGGGACAACATGCTCACATGTGCATGATGTCATCAACATTATTGAATGTACAGTATGTATACAGGAAGTGACTGCATGGACACATTCTTCTTCCTGTAAACGCCACAAGATGGAGACAAAGAAGATATTTTGTTCACAGCCTGCTCATTTTGAACTCTGAACATTTTTTATTTCCACTTATTGTCACTTATTGATATGATGAATATTATTGTTAGCCGTACAAGTTGATCAACAGCACCACCTCTTATCAGTTTCTGATGGATGTTTCCATCCTTCACAAAGATCCCGCTGTGTGTCAGGCTCTCTGAGAAACTCATCACTGCTGTGGCTCTTCATGTGTCGCTTTATCAGACACCAGTTCAGTCAAATCATCTCAAAAACATCATTCAGACCGAAATATATCCTTTTAGTTTGTGCTGTTGTATTTGTATTAATTCAATTTATCACAAGTCAAGCTTAACAAAACAAGATGGGGTAACTCTCTAAAGCACCAGCTCAATGAAGAACATAGGCTGAGATGACACATTGAAAACATTTTTGAACATCACCGAATACTTGACACCACGAAATACTTCACCGTTAAAATACAGACCACTGACATCAGCAGCAGCGTGGTAATAACCGCTAGGAACCACGTGACCCGCGTGTTATCTCTGGCTAAAAAAGCCAAGTTATAACTAAAAGGAGGAGGGAGGAGAGGTGGAGAAAAGAGAGGAGGAGGAGGGTGGGGAGCATGAGAGAGGGAGGGGAGCCCAGAGGCGGGTAGTGGGAAGCCCAGGAGGGAAACGCTAGCCCTCCTCTCTCTCGTAGTTGAGAGATTTTTCTTGTTTATCCACAGGACCCGCTGGCGACGCACGGCGCAGCGCACGAAGCCAGCCCGGGACGCACGGTAAGAAGACGCGCCGCGGCTCTGAGTTTTTACTGACCTCGGAGGAGTCGAGGTGGAGCGGGGAGCGGGCGTACATGCTGGGATGGATTTGTTGTGTTTTTTGGAGAGAGGGGGAGGGAAGAGAAGAGATGGAGGAGGAAGATATAAAGGCAGACAGGAAGCTGAAGTGAACGGGCTCCTCACTCTCTCTGTCCCCGTCTCTTGCTCTCCAGGGAGCCCTGAGCCTCAGAAAGTAACGGGAGGACGGAAAGAAAAAACAACTCAGATTCACTTTTATTTACTTTGGTCGCTTTGGTTGGGTGTTTGGTTTAACAGAGCTGCTGTTCGAAACTTCAGCAAAACTTCTTGCACGCAACATTTTTCACCTAAACACTCTTTGGCGAGATCACTAGAGTGTGTTTTGTTGTTGTTTTCCTGTGATGGACCATTGTTCATATGGAGGCACACTTGTTAGTGGGTGTGGTGACGATGAGGGTGATGCTTAGAAACAGTGTGATCGATGGTTGTACGCACGCTGTCGTTGTCAGTAAAAGCTGTGATGAATGATGAGTAATCTGTCCAGCGGAAGACAGTGAAGTAGTCATTCATATCCTGTCTTGGTGTTGGGGCAGATCGTTTACTGTTCAGGGCCAGACAGTTAGGTGTGAGAGTGTGTTGGCTCTCAGCTGTAAATATAACACAGGGGCGTAGCGAAAACAAAAGAAGTCAGGGGCTCCTGAACCCTCTGAAATACCGAACATTTGATTAAACTAGTGAAGGAAACTTGGGTGGAGGATGAGTCTCGGAACAGACCCGGTAAATGTTCGGTGTCGATCCAGAAAAAGGGACGGATCCAGGATTTGTTCGCCAATGTCATTGATTTCAAGGGAATAATGTGTGGATCTTGATGAGAGAAATCAGGCGTATTTAGTTGGTTGGTATCCATGAATGAGAACAGTTTGAGGTGAACCCAAATACAAATCTGGATCCTGTGGATTCACATATGTTTTATATTGATTTAGGTTTGACTGAGTGGAAAGGCACTGTTGGGCCTCGGTGGAGGTATGCGCTCTACTATTTTAAAACATGAAATAAAAAGTTCCAAGCCCACAACGTAGAGTGAAATGTACACTGTATGTGTATCACAGCAGAACAATGAAAATGAACTGACTGGTTCATTTGACAGAAATAGCCTAGACATGTAAATTACTGTAGGAACTGGAATGTGACTGAACCTCTGCTGCTTCATCTAAACTGACAGGAGCTCTGAAAGGGTCATGTGAGGTAACACCTCGAATTTGATCTCGATAACTTCTCGACGTGCCCAAATTAATTTCATGTGGGCCAGAATCCAAGTTTGTGTCACAGCTTGACGGCAGTTCATTGTTGGACGATGTCGCGTCTGCCAGAGTGGCTGAGTGTGGAGCATTAAGGAGATTATTACATTTAAAAGGTCAATCAAAATGTCAGGGTTTTATCAGGTAAGATGAGAGGAGGAGTGGCTCCGTGGCCTGAGAGGTCAGGTGAATTATTCAGAGGTTGATTGTCCGGGTCTTTTCGATGCAGCGCTGGGGGCTCGATGCTGTATTGTGCCCTCGTGTCATAACTGCATCTCACTTTTCCGTTCTTGCTTTGTTAAATGTTTATCGTCTGTGGACAAAAAAGACTGAGCGGGTGATAGGCTTTCATCTGTTCACACATGCAGAGTCACAAATCAGTTCAGTTGTTAATGTTCTCAGAGGCAGACATCTCTATGAGCGGTGGTGTTATTTTTTGCTCAGGCCTCATTTTCTTCACTTTCAGGCGTGAGTCAAAGAAAAATGAGAAACTTCCCCATTTGCTTTCAGTCAGATCTATTGAGAAAACTGCCATTGATCAGTAATCCAAAACAAACTGTCAATAAATATACCTTTTATTCATTTATTCAACCGAGGTGTCGGTCAGACTGAGATCTGTCAGTGCCATTGACAGATGCAAGGGACAAGGACGTCTGATAAAAGGGAAATTAACGAACAGTTGTCAGGAGCAGGCGTCACTACGGCTGCCTGGCTGTTAAGTAAAAGTACCAATTTTTACAACAATGTGAAAGTACTCCATTACAAGTAAAAGCTGTTCATTCAAAAGTACAAGTAAATGGCCCTGTGACTGATGAATTGTCACTGATCACATTATTAGATTGATTAGATAATATTTGTTTAGATTTTAACTACACTTGAGGAGTTTAGTCCAGGGTAGGCTGACGAAAAATTACATTTCACGCCACGATTATCCTGTCCAATATAATTGCGATTCACAATGTGATCCCTGTATTCAATAAAACTTCTTAAAACTTTAAAATAAAAATTAAAAGTTCACTAAAACATGTTAGGATCATTTCAACCTTACTTAATGTGAGAAAATGTGATCATGATCACCACGATCAACTTATTGTGAGTGATTTTAATCACTAACTACAATAAAAAATATTTTTCCGTCCCTCCCTAGTCCAGGGGTTCCCTGGACTAGGGATGGGAGAGGTCGAAATCAGAGGGCTCATGAAATGACTGATGGGAGATTAATGAAGGAAAAACAAATATCGACTGCACAAATCGTTTATTTAGAACAATGCAAGCATTTCAAATGTCAATCAAATGTTTTCTGGTGTCAAACATATAGCCGCAGCTATCAATAAATGTTGTAGTTGAAAAAGTAAAACATTTACTTCTGAGTTGTAGAGAAGTACGAAGTGGCATGAAATGGAGACACTCAGATATGGGAGTAAATGTACTTAGTTGGGCTACTTTAAAGAAATCAATGTAATTACTCTTCTATGGTGGTTTTTATTTACTAAAAAAATAGTTAAAATATTCGCAGGCTGCAACTATAGATTATAATTACATACATATACATGCCACAAAGACTTCTTCTGTTGGTTTTGAAAGTTCATGTGTTTTGTCTTCTGTGGTCACAGTTGCTATCTGAGCCACAGAATTAGCAGGAAAAACCAACAAGCAAAAGCAAAAATGGTCTGTGTGGTTAAGTGACACAGAAAACGGTGAAACAAAAGGGACTATTAGCGCCCACCCAGGAAGCCAAAACCCAAAGCTGTGCCTACAAGATGTTCACCATTTAAAACAATGTAAATGATTGGTAAATGGCAGTTGGTTCACTAATCACTCGGTTATTATGTTACAGTTGATTTTTAAATTAAGTGCATCTTTGAATCTTGTGCAGAAGTATTGGTGAAGATGTGACGAGTTCCTATTTGTGGTGAGGCAGTCAAATTAGCAGGTTTGAGCTCACTTCCTGAGAACAAACTGCTGACGTCAGTTAAAGTCATTGTACCATCACTTCGAGTTAAGAACTTTGTCAAAGTGTCAAAAGTGAATGATTGATTAGCATTTAATGCCATCTTTTGGGACTTGGTAACTTTTATTTTAACAAAACGTGTATTGAGACACATTCTGGTCGGTAAGTAAAAGACCTGAGGTGTGAACTCCAGCCCTGCAACTGACCAGTATCTATTTTGGATTTGCAGGAGCAATGTGGTTTATATTTTGTGTAGTGGAGCAGACAATCTAGCATTTTACTGCTTCATTTAAAAAATTCTGTTCTAGCCGCGTGTGCTTTAATGGTAGATCTTGGTACATTCAAGATATAAGTGTCTCCATGTCGAATTTCAAGATTTTCAATTTTCAAGAACTTAGCCTGTGAAGTTATTGCTCAACTTGTCTTTGCTTTCAGACACAGACCCAGTCTCAACTAAAGGTGTTTGCAGAAAGCGAAGTGGATTTCCACCTTGCACTGGTTTTGACCACTGGACCGTTTCTGTTTACTTGCTCCAAACATTGGACGTACCAACTCTGCGTTAGCAGTAAGCTAACATTAGCTAGCAGCTGATGCATCAAACACAGGCTCAGCCTTGTACTGAACACAGTAAACTCTACTGAATTTCACTTCACTGTAAATACGTTTATACTGACAAATGAAATAGGGACCATATTATTCACCCACACAGAAGATATTCAGCAGCAGTTGGCATGCACTCTGCAAAAAGTGGGCTCTCTACAAACAGTGCCAACTGTACAGGCCTCCACCACAGGCCTGTGGCCCCGGGCTCAGGGTACACGAGTGTAGGTTTCAGTTCCACTGTGGCTCAACTGTGGGCAGGTGAAATCCAGTGGCCTATGCAATGTCAAAGTTGTATATTACTTAATGTGAGACTTGAAGAGCCCTTAAATCACTGATCGTCCTTAATGTGCCTACAGATTGAAAAACAAATTCATTCATTTTCACATCATATGTTTGGAGTGTTTTTTGCGGCCACAAATAGCCAACATGCTCAATGTGCAGACGTCATTGTAACGTTCATAACTACACTGTCTGTGCATGCGTATGTTTGACAGCTTATGTTTTGTTGGCTCTCTCTAGCCCAGAGACACTCCAGCTGTGAAGAGCAGCTTTGGAGGAAGAGTATAACCCAAGACGAGCAGCCGTAGGTTTACTGGGGAAAGGCATAATTTAAGCCTTAGGAAAGAAGCTGCTTTGTAGTCCAGTAGTATGGCAGCCGATACTTCTGTAACTCTTGCAAGATGGCGGCAGATAGTAACATTTTATGTTGACCACACTATAGCTTGGTTATGGCTTATTATTACAAAGACAAAACATTACCAGGGAAAGTTGATAGATTTAGCTCTAGTTCAGCAAAATTACTATTGCTCAAATGTCACCCCCCCCCCTTTCCGTTTGAGTGTTTGTTGGACAAGACAAGACAATTTTCTTTAATATTTTCGGAATATTTCATGGACCCAATGATCAGTGCAATTAGATTGGCAGATTAATATGCATCAAAAGTAAACATCACTTGTCTTCAGATCATTAGCACAGTTTGACGTACATGATGATTGTGTGAAGGACTTGGAGACCAAGTGGCTGCATGAAAGTTGCATGCTGGTCTAAAAACAATGTTTCAGGATTCCTCTGAATTGGCTCATGGCCCTCTTTAATGGAATATGGGCCTTGTTTTCTACAGAATAAGCTGTTAGTGGGAATAAGCAAGAACTTGTTATCACTGCTACTTCCTCCTATTGTTGTGTTACTGTAACAGATTTCTGGACCGAAATCTGATTACTGATATGGTGAAACAACAGAGACGCCCAATTTTAAGTATTTGTAAAATCAACAGTTGCAGGTGTTGTTTTCACACAAGGGGTTTCCTTGTAGAGAGTGATTGTTAAATAATTAACTTGAGTTTTTGATTCTGTGCTACTGTACAACATTTCCTCCTCTGCCTTCCTTGGAATGGCGGTATTGGTTGCATTGGCTAATGATCTGAAGTATTCAGTAACAATACAGGATGTGCTTTGTAATCCACAGAGAGACACTGTCCAGGACATTCTTAAATGGCTAACACAATAACGATGAAAGTGAAATAAGTCTGCCCTTCCTCTGGGCTCTTTTAATTGTTGATTTATTGTTTTAATCATTTATTGATTGGTCTATATAACATGAGAGAACAGGAAAAATGCCCTCACAGTTTTCGGGTACTCATAGTGACTCATCAGATGTCCTGTTTTGACTGACTAGGAATTGCAAAGATATCTCTACTATGACATAAGACAAGCTGTTGTTTAGTGTTTTTTACTGAAATTATCAATTGATTATTAAAAAAGTTGTAGATTATACTCTGTCAACTGACTGTTGTTGCAGCTCTTCTTCCGTTTGTAGAGGGATTTATTGCTTTCAGTTGATGTGCTCTGAAAAATACAGTGTGGTATGCCAGCTATTATTAGCCAGAAGCCTGATTAGACAAGTACCTGTTGAAAGAGATGCAACAGAAAACTTAGGCTGCTGGGTTTTGGAATGCACAGGACTCCAAAAGAAACCATAGCAGGACTTACTGTATATTAGTAACAAGACCAACTTGTGTTTGAAATTGCATCTCTTGTTGGAATATCTCAAAGCTCAGCTGAAGGTAGGGCTGTCCCAATAGATGACAAAGAAATATCTACAGAGGGTTGCCAAACAACCCTGTAGCATACACAAAACAACTAAAAAAGAGACAAAGCAACCACAAATGCACTATAAGGTGACACAAAACAGCTTGGAAGAAGCACAAACAACACAAAGTGACTACAAGGAGATGTAAAACATCACAACTACAAAGACACAACAATGACCACAAAGGGATGCAGGACAACCACAGATTGATGAAATGTGGATGCACAACAAGTATAAAGAGACGCAAAACAACTGCCAAGTGACTACAAGGAGACACAAAACAGCTATGAAGAGACGCAAAACAACCGCCAAGTCGCTACAAGAAGATGCAAAACAGCTACAACGAAACAACAATTATCACAAAGGGATGCCATCCAACCCCACTCCACCGCTAAGACACTCAAAACAGCTCCTATGATTTTTTTGTCCCTTCCAGGCTGGGTGTCTTGCCCTTATGTCTGATGGCTGGGGAGCCTTTAACTTGTCCGTGCCTTTAGTCTACCTGTGCTGATAATATTTGTAGCCTGAGAAGCCCCTAATGTTTCCCTAAAGCTCTTTGTTTATTCTGAGAGAACAAGATGTCTCGCAGCCACGAGGAGCCTCTCCGCTCTAACTACTTTCAGAAAGTTACGCCCCGTCGACTCCTCTCCTCTCGTCTTGGATACACAAACCTGCTTTGCTCTCCTCCTCCTTGAAAATAGACCTCATTTATCCAGAGCTGTGTTTGCTGTTAGACAAAACACACGCAGAGAGAGGAAAACATGCTGAGATCTCTGAAAATGCACCAGCTGAGCTCATTGGCTTATCTTTTACCATGGGCCATCGTGTGATTGGTTGAACTACGGAAAGTATTGTGCAACGACTCGTATCTATATATCTTTCCCTCGTTGTTTCAAGTATTTTTGGCCTTGTTCAAGTCAGACACAACACTCAACACTCTGTACATATTGTGAGTACAGAACTGTTTTCTTTTTCTTTCTGCGGGGGACGTGTGTGTTTCACGTCATTGTACAGGTGTGATTTTTGATAAGACCAGTAGTTGGATGTTGGTCACAATGGATTTAAACTTGGCTCTGTAGATGGAGCAGGACTGCAGCATGTGTGAAGGGAGCTAGAACACTTGAATCATTAAATATGATTATTCTAGTTCTCCCCTCTTGTTTCCCCTAAAGAAGCTTAATCTAACATATTCTTGTTGTTCTTGTTGCATTAGACAAACTGTCCAGAGAACGTTTGGCATTGAAAAATAACAAATGAATCTAATGCTGACGCAATCACAGATTAATCGAGCAGAATTCGACAGCTTTATTTTGATGGAACCACTGGTGGGATCCTGTGAGAACGTGGTAAAGATAGATAAGACATATGAGAGTGGGCAATGATAGTTTGCGCTTGTTTGAATGTCAGTGTGCCTTCAGCTCAACCTGAATAAAGAGAAAAGGGTACAAATGTGCATCTACTGCAAGGAATTGCTCAACCTTTTCCTTTCCTTTCGAGGGGCTCATGCCTTAAGTACAGAGCTGGAGCCAGGTGGCTGTTAGCCTAAATTAGCATAAAGACAGCCAGAGTGAAGAGGCAAACATTAGCCAGGAGTTAACGTGTCAGTGAAGGAGCCACCGTCGCCTGTGAGAGAGGGGATGGTGGCGACGATAGCGAAAATGTTCTGCATGTGTTTGTGTAGGTGAGAGAGAGCACACACATGCGTTGATACGAATGAAGTCGGTTTGTGGAGGGAGCATTCACTGGACCTTTTCAGGGGCCCAACCTTTTTCTGTGGGTGGGCCTGGATACTCAGGCATCTGTCTCTAGACACACACACACACACTCACACACACTCAGAGGAAACGCTTCTTTCTTTCAGCTACAAACAAGCAGTCAGTTTTTGAGAATAGTGTACTGTTTAGTCGAGAAACCAGAGATCACTAATCGGACAAGACACTCATTCATCCTTGTGACCTCTGACCTGTTGAGCCAGTCTCAGGTGAATGTGACACTGGGATACTGTTACCCACTTTTGTTTGCCTGGAATAACATGAATTCTAGTGTTTGTTTCCTGCACTTAAAAAGTTAAAGGTTTCACTGAAGCCTTTGTGTGTGTGTGTGTGTGTGTGTGTGTGTGTGTGTGTGTGTGTGTGTGTGTGTGTGTGTGTGTGTGTGTGTGTGTGTGTGTGTGTGTGTGGGTGGGTGGGTGGGAGAAAGCAGAGCGAGATAAGTAGGGCAAGTCACCACTGCGTGTCATAGGTAAAGGCGGTTTAGTTTACCACAACATGCCCTGATTAAACCTCCCCCAGACCCACATTTTTCCATTGTGGCTTTAAAGCTAAATGTTTTATTTTGCACACCTGGATAAAGCTTTGACATAAACCCATCCACAAAATCTACAGAATTTGAATAAATAACAGTTTGGACATTATGATGTCTATGTATTGTGTTGCAGAGACATCTACTGAAGTTAGCATGCTAACCGGCTAGCCCAAGCCAGTCCCGGACCAAAGCTCCCTTGCTGGCGCCGCTTCAATTTTGACTTCATGGGAACATCAAGATATAAATTAGAGTATCACTTAAAACAATGGCAGCCTCATGTAATCTGGTTAATTGTCTCCAGTGATTTCACCCAGTGGCTAAATTGCATTGTGGGTAATGTGGGCACCAGGTTTTGAAAAGCAGTCTAGTGGTTGAGCACCGCACTCCTTTAACACTATTGAACTGGTGATGGGCAAAATCCACACGACCGAACAGAGATATCACCATAGCTTTTCAAATCCTGCTGCTTACATTACCCACAATGCAACTTAGCCACTGAGTGAAATCACAGGAGGCAATTGATATAGCTTCTTCTGGAGCCACAAAAGACTTTATACTACTTTTTGCACATGCAGCCAAACTCCTTAAGCCCTTTAAACACACGTTAATGTCTAAAATTGGTACTTACCCTTTAAGAGAAATAAACTGTGGTATTTTAGTGGTCATTGTAATAACAAAATATGTCCTAATTCAACAACGTGGGTCTTTGAAATGTGTTTTTGTTAATGTTTGGATGGTAGCGGTTAAAGTTTAAATTGTAGATTTTTTTCAAAGATCACCATCCTTAACTTAGATACTGGTGTAAAAAAAAGGCTACGCACACAGACAATAGATGTGCTTTTAGAATAACTTTTGTTTTACTCGACAGCTGTGTTATTCTTCCCACCATCTCCTTAACTCATCCTCTGAAGCCAGCTGTGTCTCGATGGTGTGTCAGCACTAATGTAAAGCCTGGAAAGTCGGAGTACCTCTGCCAAGAGTGTGAAAATCCAAAACAACTCCTCAACATTTAACAGTCCACACCTTTTGGCATTCATAGTTAAAGCCTTGTTAAATCTTCACGATGACTGTAGTGACTTTAAATGTCACTTTTTCACGTGTTTGGCGGCAGAATGAACCGGCTGGTTAATTGAGTGGAGTGAATGAATAGGAGGACTGTTTGCTTTTTGGGGTTTTATAGTGGACTCTGTTAAAGAAAGTGCTATGTGGTGGACTGTTACGAGTGTGTATTTGTGTGCGTTTACTCTCCATACATAGTTGTGATATTAGTTGATATTTTTACACAATTGAGGAACACGCATTAAAAAAACAATGTTGCAGGCAAAACACACACTGTCTCGCTCATGTGTCACGACATGGGTGTGTTTTCCAGATCTTTTGGCATTCCATGTTGAAACACACACATTCCTCTACAAACACATGTGGGTGATATTTATAGCTCCAGCGCTTACGTCACCTTGGCAACCTATGCCGGGGGGCGGGATCTCAAAAAAAACACTGCTTCCTGTCTGGGAACCATCAACACACACAGACTTTTTCCCCCCACTTATGGGCACATTTGCACTTCACTGAATTATTTTCTCTGGTGAGTTTTGTCATACAGTTTATGGTTTTATACTGTAGTTTTCTGTGTTTTTTGATTTTTGAGATCACATGTCTGCACAAACGCTTACACAATAAAGCTAACCTTTACGCTTGATCTCCACTAGATGAAGAGGTGATGAAAAGGTTCCCTCAGTCGTGGAATCAAGACATTGTGACACAACATGTAGCTTTTAAGGTTTAGATGGAGATTGTGATTGATTTAGAAAACATCACTGACTGGCAGCCCTCAGCTTGTAAAGGCTAGAGAAGTTAAAGGCGGTTGACACTTCAAACATGTACATTTATATTTGTTTTCTGCTGCTTTGGGATAGAAGTCATCATGACCACTGTGATCACTGTTGTTCTTTCATTTGGTCATTGTGAGACAGATTAATTTTAAATGTGCTCTACGTAACAATTTGCAGCAGTTTACGTGTAATCACTTTATTATTTTGCCATACGTGAGCGGTTTGTAAACGTGACGTAAAAAATGACACCTTTCTCTTCTCTCCCGGTTGCATATACAAGCCTGCGGATGATTTGTTTCAGTTGTTTAATGCTGCTGGACGTCTCGGGTTGGATTTTTCTAGGTGTGACCTAATTTGACGTGCTCGAGTAGCCCGTCTCAGTGAGCAACAGCTAATGTTAGTTCAATCAAGAGAGATGAGCTGAAGTAAAGGAAGTGTTTATTACAGCAGATAATACGTGATAATGAGTCTTGTCAGAAAGAAGAAGCAAGCAGCAAGAAGAATCCCCCCGTTGAGTCCGGACAATGGTGGTGTTGGTGGCGGATGACTCGTATAAGACAGGTAGGGCTGATGAAACAATGAAGACGGTGAATCTGCGAAGACTGGGCAGTGACGGGGAGGTGGAGGGCGCGTGAACTAGAATCAGGAGAAAATCATATTTAACACGACAGCAGCGAGACTATAGACTCACAGTGAAGGTGTGTCGCTGTGCCATTGGATAGATGTACCCGGCTCATAGGAGCAGCTTATATGAATTGACAGCCCCAGATAATGACAGGTAATTATGAACTAAAGGATGGTATAAGAGATAAACTAAGGAAGGAGCATGGGAAAGGGTAGTCTTCCTGTTCACACTTTAGCTTGAGCTTCATTTTAGAAAAGGAGTAAGCAAACATAAACCAGCAACTGACTTTAAGCACAACATAAGTTACACATGGCCACTTTAAAAAGGTCAAATTAGATTGAGAAGCGACTCAGAATTGACTGACAGCTTGCGTTTAACATCATCATCTTACTTGATTCAGCACTGTGACTGACAGAGTCACGGTGCCGGGCCTACTACAAGAACTACGGTTGACTTCTTCTGGTGATTGATGGCTTGGTGTGTCAAAGCTGTAAGAAAGAAGCCACTAAAATAACAGCGGCATGCTTTTCGGTCTCACCATCACTCGGCTGAGACGGACCACAGGGTCGGACATGGCTCTGGATTTTGAACGCTTACTGACAGAAGGAGCAGATAGCTGAAGGAGTGGAAGTGTGGCCTGAGAGGGGAGCCTCCCTCTGAGTCACTCTGCCCTACATGGGAAAAACATTAAGAGGCTGGAGGGCTGAAGTAAGAACCTGAAGTAAGACATTTTGGGCTGAAAGGGGAAGTGAAGGCATGACTCTCTCTCTCAAAACTGGACCCTCCTTTCTCTTCCGTACATGTATCCCTCATCCTAATCCCTCAGGTGTGTTTGTTCATCATGTTCCCTATATACTGACCAATTCCTTACACATATACTCTGATACACAGAGGGTACACCTGCGACAGCAAACGTCTCTGCCATTTATATCTTCTTCACTTGGTCTCAAAACCTTATCCAGTGCTGGGACACCTTGTTTAACCTTGGTTTTTAAAAGCCGTGCGGAATGATTACCTCATAGTGCACATTATGGAAAATGCCCTGATGGCAGCTGGCGGGTACTCTGTCATTCGCACTTTTACAGCAGTGACATTTAAACTAGTGTTTCCAGGAGAAAGCTGATGTTTGACTTGAACAGTCTGGGGCATGTGGGTGTGTATGGAGGTTTATTTCCTGGTAAAGAAGATATTGGGATGACTTAGATTTATCCTGTCTTTAGTCAAAGTGTAACAGCTTTCTCTCTTTCCTCTCAGGCCGGTATGATGGATAGATAGCAGGAGGAGGACGAGGAAGAGAAGATGTCGTTCTTTGGCATGGACTGCGTCAGGAAGAAAGAGAGAGGTGAGCTCTAATCAGCACAGTGATTGAGGGGACAACATTTTTAAATAAAAAAAAAAAATGCATGATCATACATTCTGGTATTTTAAATGAGGGAGAAGGAGTGAGTGTCATTTTTAAGGGTTTGGAGAAGAAACATTGGATAATTATGATATATTCCTTAATACACGTGGGGAACTTAAAGGCCGTGATATCAGTACACACGTTTAAATTCATGTAAACTAACAGTCATAGTTTCTCTGTTTCTTTATGTCAGAGGTGGAGAGGAAACTCCGAGCCAACGACCGCGAGTACAACCTTTCCTTCAAATATGCAGTAAGTATTAACGTGTTTTTGTTGGTCAGTCTTCCACTCACATGGTTCAACAATGTGACTCGGATCCACTTAACGTTTAGACAAAACAACCTACTTCCTGATTTTGTCAGATATTTACTCTAAAACTCCCCCGCGGGGCGTGTGTTGCTGCTTGACTGTCTGGCCCTTAAGCATTTAGCAGAATGCATTTTGGTGTTTCCGGATTTGTTCTAGGAGGGTTACAGCCTGTTACATGTGCAGGATAGTTTTCTTTAGAGAGGGAATAGGAATAAATGTAAATAAACTGCTATTTTGCTAATCAGGATAATAAGATGTTTAAAAGGTAGAAAAGAACATTGATAAATGGATGGTGTGAGAAAAATAAGAAACTTTATCACTTAAAAAAAAAGGTTTTGCCTCATAAGACAATATGTTTACACTGAAATGTTTCCTATGTAAATGTTGTCCACCTATGTACAAAGACACGAGTTATATTGCATCTCTGTGTGATATTGAACACCTAAAAAAAACATGAAATGGAAAAATTGGAATTGAATGGAAAAATTGATTCATTTTATTTTGTTCCCTCACTGTTATTTATTATACTTCTGGTTAAAATCCCCCTCCACACAACTCCGAAGGGATAAAACTAATGGAAAATTCCAAAAATGGTGTAAAGATTAATTGCCCCTGCTTGTGTATTTAAACATTTACAGTCAGAACAGAATCTGTGCTCTGTGGACGGTGTTGTTAGTAAGGAGATCCAGTGATTGAGGGAAACTCGGAGTCACCGTCCGGCTGGCCAGAACTTTCAGCCTCCTGATAAGATCCACCTGGCAGAGAGCGAAAGCCTCCCACCAGATTACACTCTCATAAAGTCAGACATCTGCAAAAGAACCCTCGAGGATCTTTCACAAATCCTACAACTCAAGAGTTTAATGAACAAATATTACAACAGATTAACAAAGCTGTAACCCAGAGATGTGTGGAATTCTGTGCTTGTGCGATGAGAGGGGAAAAACCCTGCAAATTGGTTTTGGTTAGCATTAGCTAACGCTGTGTGAACAGAGGGCTGACCACACAGCTAATAATACGATTATGATACGTTGGGGCACTAAAAGCACAACGCTTACCAGCAACCTTGAGGCTGCAGACGATCTGCTTACACAACTCTGACTTTTTTGGTCTCTGTTGTGAGAGTTTCTGTCTGGTAAAGCTCAGGAGAGACACACACAGCCAGAACATGCTTCTCCTCCATTGTGTTGGTTACCGGGGTGAAGGGTGGCAAGTCCCGCCCCATTCAATACATGATTGGTTTCTTGAAAAAACGTGAAGGTGACGACACTGAAAAGTTGGGAAATAGGAGTGGTCTGAAAAGTTGCCTCTCACTGTGTGCCCTGTGGAACCCTTTCTCGGAAAAAAAATGTTTAAATAGATATAATAATTGTGTCATCAAAATACTTTCTACTATCCTTTTTAAGGCAGTATATGTTTACTTGTAATTTGGCTAATTTGGCGATTTCACGCCTAATAACTCTGGCTTAAAAACACATTGTAATGTCCTATAAGGACACCATAAACCTGGACCATTTGGTTTAAGGAAGGCCTCTGTATTATGGCATTTGTTCAGCCTGCAGATTGATTTGATTAGGCCTTTTGTCTTCTGTCTTCTGTTCCACCATATCTGCCATCTGCCTGTCTGTACATTTTTTATGACAATTTGGCCTTTGAGTATCCACAGGACCACAAACACAGGCAAATATCTGTTCAAGTCATGAATTTGATTACCTACCATGCATCTGTCTTATCATTCTGGATGCACAAAAGTCAGATTTCCATAAAAAAAAAACCCATAAAGGTTTTTTGGATTCACATAAATGCAGTCCAAAGAATGACACATGCTGCACGCACTGAACTAACATTTAGAGGACCAGACTTTATTTTTCAACTGGAGGCTGATCTCAGAAAGCGTGTTGTTGTGTTTTAAGGACAGGATATCCCAGAAGATACTCTAAATGATCCCTCTGTCTTCTCCTTCTTCCGACCAAATCTCATGATCGAGAAGTTTTGCTTCCCTTTTTGATGGCTGGGTGACCTCATAAGTGAACCAGTGAGACGCAACTCTCAAAGTTTCTTGGAAAAGTTCAATATGTGTATTCGATTCAAAGAATCGCTGCAATTTCTTGAAACCCTCAACCCTGTGTATTTCAGTCTTAATCCCACACTGATGTAACACTGAATCTTGTTTGGCTTTTACTCATTCTCCTTCCGTTTACAACTCTTTCAGACAAACGCCATCAAGACCTCCAAGTACAACCCCTTCACCTTCCTACCTCTTAACCTGTTTGAGCAGTTCCAGAGGATTGCTAACGCCTACTTCCTGTTTCTGCTGGTGCTCCAGGTGAGGAAAACAAGCGCACACATGTCAGGACACATGCAGATGAGACAACCATCCAAGTGTCAAGCTGATTTTACTAGCTGTCAAGCTAAACACAGTTTTATCAGGAATGCAAGGGCAAAACAGAACAGACGACTGACAAAGAGAGAGGGGAAGACAAGGGCTTAAATACACAGAGGGTGATTAACTGGTGGGACACAGGTGAACACATAAAAAGGGTGGGAAAACAGACAGAGGGAGGAAGTGGGAAGTGAAACAAGATACAAGGATAGATCTTCAAAATTATACAGGAATTAGCTGAACCACAAACCATGACAGCTACTGAACAAGCACACAGCTGCTGGTGCATATACTAACTTTAATCTGATCACAAATCGCTGCTTCGGCTCTGTCGAGTAGGGGTGGGCGGATCAATCCAAATATCGATACTATCGATACCAAGGTGAGTATTGGTATCGGATCGATACTAACGTGATGAGATCGATATTTTTGTTGTGGTTTCTCTTCTATAAATGCAGCAAATCACTTGTATTTCTTCACAGAGTTTGTGTGAGTGCAGCGTCTGTCTCAGTCCTTAAGCGCAGCGCTCCTCTTCACCTCTCCCACTCCGCTCACTCACGTTCACTGTAACTGGAACTCAAAAATATATACTTATATTCAGATATATAGCCTACCTCAAGAATATAATAACTCTTTTGTGTATCTGTTGAAGGAACATTAGTTTTCCTATTTAGGCTACATGCAGATAGGTTATAGATTTAATTATGTTAAATAGAATTTTCTTATTTGGCTAAAATCTTTGTCCTGTGTTTTATCATTATCATAATCATGGTCAACTAATTAAAGGCAAAAGTACAAAATCATTCATTGATCAAGAATTTTCAAGTAAAAAGTATCAGTATAGGTATCAGCAATACTGGCCCTGTATTTACTTGGTATCGGATCGATACCAAAATTTGCAGTATCGCCCACCCCTGCTGTCGAGAGCTTCTCTCTGACATCGCTAACAGTGACAGTTACTAGGCCCATTCTTTCTTTCAAAAATTAATGCCCCAGAATACCCTTTCATTCCCACTCCTGGACCCCAAGCCCCCAGGAACAGCGTCAGGCTTTGAATCCAGCTTTCGTAGTGGCCAAACCATGTAATTACATCCTCATGTGATGCACTGGGTCCCTAAACCTACTTTTTCCCATAAGCTTACGGCTGTGAAATAAGCGCCTGTAAAGCGGTGGAAACATTTTTTTGAGCATCACAACCCCTGCGAAATGACTCGTTTCCCCCACAATTTTTAGCCATTAGGTCCAATAACAGTTGGAAAGCTTAGAAGAGTCGCAATTTTTTTTTTTTATCCCCATTCAGCCAGCTATGTTGGTGAAAGTCTGTAGTGCGCACACTCTATAGGCCGCACAACGCGGAAGATCAACTGAAGAAGGCTTCAAAATGCCACTGAACAGCTTTTACATGAATAAATGGTGTATGTCACATCCCTGCTGGACCCCCTAACTGAATGGTATTGAACTTAATTATGTTGGATCAGAGACTATAGTGGGGGAAGTGCTGCATCAAAGTCATTAGTTGATATGTTTATGGCTTGGATTAAGAGTTGTGTTGAGCTCACATAAGCCCTCGATACACTAAGTGTGTTGTGCTAGGAGGGTAAATGTAGAAATGTTTTGATTTGTAAAGAAGATCACGCAGACCATCTTTAGATCAAAGTGAAATTAAGCTATTTGTAATATTTCTGGAAGCATCTGAAACTGTCATGAAACCGCTGAGAATTCATGTGAGTCACACGTACAGTAGCAGAGTCGAACACGACACGTCGACAGCGAGGCAACTGTCCTTTCTCATAGTGAAGCTGTGCGTTAACCAAACAGGATGTGGACGAATCAAGCGCAACGAGATTAAGGAAGTGTAATATCCAGCTCAGGAAATTGCCTCATGTGTGCAAAACAGTTGTGTTGCACCACCGAGGTCGTCTGCAGTAGCTGCTCTGCTGACAGACAGGGAGGAACCGCAGCCGATGAATAAATGAATGATGTGCAACAGTTTATATTATCCAGCCCATATGAATCAACGTCAGTGGACCCTGTCAGTGCGTCACAATCTGTCAGGGTTTGAGACTTCATGACGGTGGCAAAAAAAAATCCTATTTGGTTTCATCTTGTACATTTAATAAAACAGCTCAACTGAAATCTAATCAGTGGCTGAATTTGCGCGTCATTCCGACTGTGTGCTGTTCTGCTACTTCATTTCGACAGCATATGAATTCTTTGTCTTTTATTGTAAAAAGTGTCTCTTTTGGCTGAAGTTTCTTTACATTCCTCTGTGTCACACACACGGTTTCCTACCCTATGTCCTCTCACTGTTACCAGTTTGCAGCAGCTGCTGTATCCAAAACTAAACTGTTTTTTTGTTTGTGTGTTCTTCAGGTGATTCCTCAGATCTCCTCTCTGTCCTGGTTCACCACAGTCGTGCCTCTGGTTCTCGTGCTGTCAGTCACCGCTCTCAAGGATGCCACTGATGATATTGTGAGCACACTTGAAAACATTTTGAATCCTAACTTTCAATTAAGGTCAGCCTCAAAATACACATACCGGTAGAGAAGAGTCAGGCATTACATGCACCAGATTTTACTTTGCAGATTTCCCTGCAGTCTTTACAGCCTGTGACAAGACTGTTATAACCAGGAAATATGATTGTGTTTGATGATGTGTTTGAGATTTATACGCATTAACATTGTTATATTTAATATGGTAATTGTTAACTCTGACGTGTACAATCCAAAGTGATCACAAGAAGAGGTGCTTCATGTTCTGTCTGTGAGCTCATTGTCTGTGACAACGATTGAATAAGTAGTCTCTCTGTATTTTCGATGCCCTCAGAGCAGCATTTTTGACCTGCGGTGACAGACTGAATGTTCTTAACAGCGGCGTGCTATTTACACACTATCCCAAGAGATCATGTTGTCTTCTCGATTTGACATCCACTGGATTAAAACTTAACGTTTAACCGGCAAAGGAATCTCTTCTGGGATCTTTTTTTAAGTAGCCTCTGTATTCCCAAAACCACACCTTTAAAGGTTTAAAATATAAACAAATTTAATCATTTACAGTAGGTATGAGTAAGCTTAGTATACTTAACTCCTCTTGTCTGTCATGTGAGAGAGAAGCAAAGATAAGATCAGGGGGGAATTTCCACTGAATCTGAAATAAACTAAGTTGGTGATATCTAGTTTTAATGATCCCCATCACCGCATGAAATACAAACAACCTAATGTCCCAACTCTTTTACTTACGGGCATGGTAGTGTTTAGTGTGCTTATCTCATCCCGCTGATAATAACCATTTACTCTCTGACTGTGGGAAAAACAGTTTCACTCACATCTGCAGTCAAACGCTCACTGCACATAACTCGTGATATCATTTTCCTCGCTCTTTGTCAAACATAACGCACATTTGTTTGCTGGCACAAACGGTCTGCTCAGTGTCAAATTAAGGTTGCAGTGGCGACTCTGTCTCTGTTTAATGTTGATCCAAGCAGACTTTGACCTCGTTCGACCTCAGGATATCATTTCTCTTCCATTATTTCAGGGAGCTTCTTGGCAAATAGAAACCTCACACTTCGTTCACCTTGCGAGTGAAAGGATTGGGCCCTTGCCATTAAATGATTGATCAGTAGACGGTGTCATCCGTGCAGTGTGTGAAAATGTTGTGACGTATTTCTGCATTACTGACAAAAAAGGGTGTCATGTGGTAGAGGAGGTTGATTATGCAAGAACAAAAATTCCCCTCTATCGAGGCCCACGCCCTGATCACAGCTGACCTTTTTGTTTTTCAGTGGTCAAACTGATTTCTTTCTCTTTCATTGCTGTGCGGGAACCGAAACAGGACAAAAAATTTCTCCGAGACAAAGAAAGGAAAATTACATTTCAGCTGTCAAGGTCAACTAAACATTACTGTATGTGTGCGTGGCACCCTATCAGCTAATGCCAAACCACCGAGAGGAAGTTAATGTTGTCATGGGTTAAATATTAGCTCCAGGAGAAAGAACAAGAGGCTTTTTGTTTGGGAGATCTTGAACAGTCCTGGCCGCTGGTACCCATCTGTTCCTATAGTGAAGTCATCGCGTTCAGGCTTGGTTTGATCTTAACAGGTACACAGCAACTCCAACCTGACCATGTATGGCGGGGTGGATGACCTTGCAGAACAACTCTGAAATAAATGTTTGCAATGTTGTGAAAGCACAGCTTTACCAGCCACTGCCCCTCCGAGCTGTATTAATGTTCCATTCCAGTAGATATGTATTGTCTTTTTGATATTATACTGAGCAGAACTCTTCATTTTATGTTCAAGGATATCATTTCTGCTTCTGAAAGGGGCAATTTGTTCAAATTTTAGTTGAAAAACATAAAAAGAAAAACATCAACAGAATTTAAAGAGATTACAGCTTTGTCTATGTATTGTGTTACGGAGATATCTACTGAAATTAGCATGCTAACCAGCTAGCCCCGGCCAGTCCAAGTCCAAATCTCCCTTGCTAGCGCTGTAAAAAACATCATTACATCAGTGCTCTGAGCTCCAAGTACAGACTTCTAGCTGCATTGCTAACTGAGCTAAATAGCTAAAGGCATCAACAGGTAGCAGCAGTTAGCAGTTATTCTCTAACGTGATATGCAATATATTTGTTATGAGTATGAATAAATCCGAATATGAATTTGGCAGGTGGGCAATTTTTACATATTGCACTTTTAATTACAATGATAATTTGGGGGATTTTGGACTCTCCCAGTTAGAGACCAGTAATCATCTCATTTAGTGGCTTTTCATATTGACGTCATAATAAAAGCGTTTAAATTGCTAAATAACAGAGGGCTTTTATTGTGAAGAAGTTATGGTAAATAAAACGTGTTTGTAACTAATTAAGAGGAGCCACTTTTTTAGCAGTGATTCTTCGATAGTACTGCAGGAATCAGGACAAGAGTGTCATTGGTTTAAGACTCACTTTCTAGCAGGCAGCCCAGTTGTGGTGGAAATGCAAAATCCTGGCCACATGATATGCTCACAAACGGCACTAGTCAACCAGATTTCAAAGAAATCAATATTTGATTAAGAATCAACAATCAACTATCTGTCTCTGGAAATGCCTTCCCAACCTGTAAACCCCAAACAGAAATAAGTGCAAGAGCTTCTTTTCTGGGCAAAACTTTGCTAACTCTCAATATCTGACCTGTGCCATGGTGATAATTAAAACATTGTTTGTAAATTGTGTTCTATATCTAATATCTTAACATTGTCTTGTTGTGTCTTAACATTGTGATTTTATTCTTGTTGTTATGTTGTGTTGTATTGTGCTTTGAGAGTGTGAAACTGTGTTATTGTTGTTGTTTGAAAGGCTGCTTGTGTGATGAGTCGTTTTTTTGTTTTTTGTTTTTTGTATGTGCTTGTCTGTGTTAGATTTATGTTATTTGTTCCTTCCCAGGGACTACAGATGAAATTTAGCTAGTTGCTAATTCTGGTACGGCTGAGAGCTGTGCACTGTCCCTGTAAAATAAACAACTAAATAAATAAATGAAGCCTAACTTGTCCGTTAGGGAGGATAAACTGAAGTTAAAATTGCTTCTGAAAGAAGAAATGAAACGCTGCCCAACTTTCAAAGTTGTTTTGGCGATAACAAAAGGGAAAATACCCGTCAGCCCTGACTGTCTCTGTAGTCGCCTCTGTGTCTCACTCACAGTAATAGATAGTGATCAGGGACTTCACCTGAAACAGAAACACAAAGGAGGTGTCATCATGGTGGTGTATAATTAGTTGTTAGAAGGGCAGTTGAAGTTTCCAGAAGGATCTAATTCAGCTAAAATCTTTAATGAAATCTCTATTGAAGGTTCCCGTACGATATTACAATACTATACTCGACAGCGTATTTCCTCACACGCATTGGCTGCTCTTTATTTACCTACGCCTGTTGATGACACAAAAGTTTCACAAGATTTTTCGTCAGAGCTCATCAGCGATTCAGTGTTGAAATTCAGTTTCCTGTAAACTTTAATGAAACAGCACTGTTTCATAGTGTGTGTGTGTGTGTGTGTGTGTGTGTGTGTGTGTGTGTGTGTGTGTGTGTGTGTGTGTGCGTGTGTGTGTGTGTGTGTGTGTGTGTGTGTGTGTGTGTGTGTGTGCGCATGCGTGTATGTGTGTGTGTGTTTTGCTTCATCTTTCCAGAATCGCCACCGGAGTGACAATCAAGTCAATAACAGAAAAGTTCAAGTCCTTATCGATAGAAAGTAAGTTTATGTGTGTGTGGATGCAAGTTTGTTCACTTGCTATGTATGATGGGAAATACACCTGTGCTCACGTATCCAAAGTATGAGGTAGCTACGCGCTGATTTTGGTGTATTTGCAGATGCGCCATCACTTCTGGACATGTTGATGGTCCTCGAGAAGCCTTCTTAGGGGCCCTGTAGCATTATTACGAAGAACTCGTGAAAAAATCATAGTATTTGGTTGTTTCAAGGGTTCAGTAATGGCATCAGATCTCATGTACAGATCAAGCATTGCTCACATATTTGAAATAGCAGACGCCCGGTCAACAGGATACAAAACAAGCACTCCTGACCATCCTGCAGCTGCTTCCTTTGGCTGTACTAGAAGGAACTTTTGGAAACAAGGAAATACAGGAATATGCAATAAAGATACCAGTTATGGCCAAATTATCCAGTGAGTTTGTCTACAAACAGAAGAATTGAAAGTCATGCAAATGTGAAAGAATGTATTATAGGGTGACGAGGTGAAGAAACAATTGTCTTTAACTATGAAACATGCTTGTTATTCAATTTTAAAGGTGCGTAGTTCTGGGATAATAATTTTAATCAGAAGAGATCTTCACTTTATGCCTAATAAAAACTAAATAAACAAGCTCTGTTCGTTTTCATGACTGAATAAACAAACTGACCTTAAAGCACAACACAGTTTCATACTGTTTTACTTGTGGCGGACCCTGCCACGTTTCTAGCTTCAAACAGTGTTCTTGGGGCCTTATTCGCCTCTGACAGCAGCTTTTTTTGTTCCGTTATGGAAAGGAAAAATATCTGAAACACACCAGAATCATGTGCAATCTGTGCCTGTTTGTGATATGAGTGTATATGAGTGTATAGTCCCCAAATTTCAAGAAACAATACTGAGTGCATGAGCTCAGTCTCCTCAATTACGACTACAGCCCCCTCTGAAGTGATGTTAAAATGCAATGGAAACAGTTTCTGATTGAAAAATGTTCAAGAATCGGTCAATGAATTCTGATGAAATCAGTAATTGCTTCAGCTTTTCTGTACAGACAGTAAAACAAAAACAGTACATGATGTCAACAAGTTATGAATTGTGGATGAGCCTTTAATCTACATAACACTGTGAGTAGTCCCCAACTTTACCCTAAACATTTGGGATATGATTTCCACTCTAGGCACCAACTCTGTTTTCAGATATTTATGGTGCACTGGATAGAAATATTTACATGGATGTCTGTGTCCTCCCTCCTGGGTAACCACTTCAAGATGCTCTGTGCCCACTTGTTTAGGGCGCCACGGGAAGCAGCTGCAGAATGGCAGGAAGAGTCTGTTTTCTTCCTGATGACTTGATGTCTCAGTTTGTTAAATATGTAAGGGTACTTGATTTGGCACGTGTTGACTTGGTGTACAGATACAGAATTTCTTTTCTCTTTTTTTTGGCAGGGTTTTTTTTTTATGAAAAGCTTAAAAATGTGTGTTTAATGTGAATACATTTTCTGACCATTGAATGAAGCAGATTTTCTATCAAAAAAGACTGTGAATGTGAGTATTGTTACCAGAAATGCAGGTTTGGCATTTAAAGGACTGATGGTATGGAAGCGAATCTGTTCCATAATTCAAATTAAAATGCATTAACAGAAATGCTTTTTCATTTTCAGAATATAGCTGCATTATGTGACTCAAAAATAAAATGAGTAATAAATTATCCAAATTGCATTTTCATTTTCTTCTTCAAGACTGCTCACTTTGTAACTAAATTAAAATGATAAAGAAAATTACATTTAAGATTTAATTTTCAAAATATGCCCCAGCAAAAAGTTGCCAAAATTCAATTTGAAATGTCAAATTTGAAAATTAAAATGCATTAGCAGAAATGCTTTTTCATTTTAAGGTCATCGTGCATTATGTGACTCATAAATAAAATGAGTAATAAATCATCCAGATTGCATTTTCATTTTCCTCTTCAAGACTGCTCATTTTGTGCCAGGGCTGAAAAGTAAACTGCTTTTTCGTTTTAAAGCCCGCCCCCCGCAAAAAGTGTTTCAAAATTCAATTTGGATTCGCAATCCCAAGCGGCGCAGGAGAGTGACGTCAGAGGCCTCTCTTCTTCTTCAGCCCAGTCTGACCGACCGTGCTACGCATCTAACACGTTAGGGGGCGACAGTGTGCATGTTCGACGCTGGAGCAAGAAGAGAGACAGGGACAGTGTGAAGGCTGTGTTGTTGTTAGCATAGACTGTGGTACATGTTGTCAGAAACAGCGGGGAAATCACCACCATGTCCAGTTCTGTACTGCGGTCAGGACTGCTATGGTTCGCGTTTGCTTGGTCAAATCAGCCGCACATTTTTTCCAGTGCGCAAATGCTCTAACATTTACGGTGATCGTAACGAAGCCGCTCTGAAGAGCTGCTGGTAGTGAGTGATGGGTCCGCTGCAGTCTCACAGTCAGACCCGTGAAACACACACGGTACTGTACAGTCAGTACTCCCGGTAATAAACTGAAGGTATCAGCTGGACTGTACGTCGACGTCGCCCCCATATTGGATGTGGCAGCTCAGCCCCGTGAACTGATACAAGCCAATGGAGTGAAGTTAACAAAGTGCTATAATGTCTGTCATTTACACATTCACACACGTAGGGATACATTCAGGAAACAGAGAGGAACCAAAAACAACGTGTGCAACGTTCTCTGATTATTATAAACGTTAACTACTCCTCATATGTTCAGTATACAGGTCGGCACAAAACCACAGGATGTGTTTTATAATGTTTTTATGAGTGTTTACAGCTGCTAATGTATTAACGTAACTGTGATGATACATGACAGTTAAATATTTAATTTGTGGCTATAATAACCGGATCCTGACATGTAAATGTGACGTCTGTCCACCATACTGTCAACCATTTAATTCAACTTTAAATATGAACAACTGACTTCATGATATAGGATGATAAGAAATCAGAAATATTTTATTGATAATAGTAGTAACTATATATGGTGCATATTTATAATAGTAGCCTACTTCAACTTTACTCTTGACCTTTTTTTGTTTTAACCATTACATGTTATTACATACATTATCATTTGTTATAATGTTCTGTCATGGAGTACATATCTTCACTGCTAAAGGAAAAGAAACATGCAGAGTTTGAGTCTCCATGATGTTATTATTAGTAAGATTATCAAAAATCACTGTATTTGTAAAAACGACGTTCTTCCACAGACGTCACGTTTACATGTCAGGAGGTTATAGACACAGAACTGTCATGTATCATCACAGTAACAACGTTACATACTGTAAACACTCAAAAACAAATGGTTTTGTGCCGACCTGTATACTGAACATATGAGGAGAAGTTAACGTTTATAATAATCAGAGAACGTTGCACACGTTGTTTTTGGTTCCTCTCTGTTTCCTGAATGTATCCCTACGTGTGTGAATGTGTAAATGACAGACATATAGCACTTTGCTAGCTTCACTCCATTGGCTTGTATCAGTTCACGGGGCTGAGCTGCCACATCCAATATGGGGGCGACGTCGACGTACAGTCCAGCTGATACCTTCAGTTTATTACCGGGAGTACTGACTGTACAGTACCGTGTGTGTTTCACGGGTCTGACTGTGAGACTGCAGCGGACCCATCACTCACTACCAGAAGCTCTTCAGAGCGGCTTCGTTACGATCACCGTAAATGTTAGAGCATTTGCGCACTGGAAAAAAATGTGCGGCTGATTTGACCAAGCAAACGCGAACCATGGCTGTCCTGACCGCAGTACAGAACTGGACATGATGGTGATTTCCCTGCTGTTTCTGACAACATGTACCACAGTCTATGCTAACAACAACACAGCCTTCACACTGTCCCCTTGTCTCTCTTCTTGCTCCAGCGTCGAACATGCACACTGTCGCCCCCTAACGTGTTAGATGCGTAGCACGGTCGGTCAGACTGGGCTGAAGAAGAAGAGAGGCCTCTGACGTCACTCTCCTGCGCCGCTTGGGATTGCGAATCCAAATTGAATTTTGAAACACTTTTTGCGGGGGGCGGGCTTTAAAACGAAAAAGCAGTTTACTTTTCAGCCCTGGCACAAAATGAGCAGTCTTGAAGAGGAAAATGAAAATGCAATCTGGATGATTTATTACTCATTTTATTTATGAGTCACATAATGCACGATGACCTTAAAATGAAAAAGCATTTCTGCTAATGCATTTTAATTTTCAAATTTGACATTTCAAATTGAATTTTGGCAACTTTTTGCTGGGGCATATTTTGAAAATTAAATCTTAAATGTTATTTTCTTTATCATTTTAATTTAGTTACAAAGTGAGCAGTCTTGAAGAAGAAAATGAAAATGCAATTTGGATAATTTATTACTCATTTTATTTTTGAGTCACATAATGCAGCTATATTCTGAAAATGAAAAAGCATTTCTGTTAATGCATTTTAATTTGAATTATGGAACAGATTCGCTTCCAT
The DNA here is from genome assembly GCA_963678695.2 of Diplodus puntazzo. NCBI lineage: Eukaryota > Metazoa > Chordata > Actinopteri > Spariformes > Sparidae > Diplodus > Diplodus puntazzo. Next base: position 20,128,072 of record OZ023159.1, on the reverse strand, counting down.
ATGATGGAGGGTACAATTTTATTTTTCATTACAGTAATTAAAAATAGGATGGGGCTAGGAGGTGAGATAACGTGAGCAAAAATCTGGTAATGAGTAATGTAACATTGATTTAACTTGTTATCTTATTCCGTTGAGGTTAACTTGTTAATTTCTTTTGGACAAAGAAGACAAAATGTAAAAATAAATAAATGAATACTCATTGACATTCATTAACATTTAGCTATGAAGACTACAATAAACAATGTCTACTGCTCACATTCGAACTACCAGCCTGGAAACTGGAAAACATGACATGGAAAAACCCTAAAAAGCATCAAATATTTGTATTCCTGCCAAGTCTTTAAAAAACTCTCACATTGGCAGACAGATAATACAGGAAACTGGCAGGAACATGCAGTGAAGGAAAGTGGCTAAAATTAGGATGACCTTGGTGTCCGGCGCTTATTTTTGGACCCTCAGGCAGTTTATTTCCTGACAGTCCTCAACGAAAAGGGAAAAGAATACCTTTCCTCGGAACATCACATTCAAACCAGTCTACACACACACACACACACACACACACACACACACACACACACACACACACACACACACACTGTCCGAACATCCACTCACCAGCCCGTTTCCTGTTCTCAGACTGCGGAGCGAGAAATGGATGGACGTCCAGGTTGGAGACATCATCAAGCTGGAAAACAATCAGTTTGTCACCGTGAGTAAACCAGTGAAATATATAATCTCCTTCTTCCATTTTATTCTGCGTTGCCCAACAGATTTCACCATTTTGACTAATTTTCTTTGCATTTTGCATGTTAACTTTTGAAGCTAAGTTTACATATTCCTGCAGTAATTCTGCAACAAAACCTTCCAGAGATTCTTTAATATTGCCAGAAATCACTGCATTTGTTTCTGTTATACTTACCCAGATAGTATATACAGTAGTTCTAAGAGTCTGATGAACAAGAAAACTGACGGCCGCATTCTGACAGCAGTGATGAATCCCTCTGTGATTTCAGGCGGACCTCCTGTTGCTCTCCAGCAGTGAACCTCTCAACCTGGTGTACATCGAGACAGCAGAACTGGATGGGTTAGTCTCTTTTTTTGTGTAACATTGATGTGAGCTTGTTTAATGTAGAAATAGAGCATCAACAGGTATGCACACTGTTATTCCTCCTCCATCTCATCCCTAATCCTCCCTTCTCATCTACTTTTCCTCCCTTTTGTCTGTTTCTTCCTCCTTCTCCTCCTCCTCCTCCTCCTCCTCCTCCCCACCACTTTCTCTGCCTTCCTCTCATTGTGTCTATTCCCGTGTTTTCTTCGCTTTCTCTCTTCTCTTTTTCTCAGAGAGACCAACTTGAAGGTGAGACAGGCCCTGACCGTGACAGGAGACCTGGGAGACGATATTGAAAAACTGGCAGATTTCAACGGTAAGAAGACAGACTAGAGGAAAACTGTTGGTTTGTGAAATTAGAAGCATGCGCCGTATGCAGACATTCGCACACAGTGATGCAGTAGGTGCCTTTGCCTGGAGAAGCTGCGCAGTCACAAATATTATTGTGTCCAGCGCTTTGCACATTGAAGCAGCAATTTTTGACTTGTTTCCAATGAGGAGCAAGCCTCTGCAGCAGCAGGCGGCCGCCTGAGCGCTTTCTCAGCTTTTCAGAAAGGTGCTGGTGATGTCACTGTTGCTCTTTTTCTTTTTCCTGGCTTAGGCGATAATATTCACCACATTTGTGTCTCATGTCATGCACCGACATCCTCCTTGCTCAGATGTTCTGATAGCAAATTTTTTTAAAAAAAGATAGTAAACCGCAAAGGGGTAATGTCGATCATAGAGTGGCAGTTGTGTCATTGAGACAAGACGCACATGTGCCGTTTTTTTCCCTCAGCACACAAACGCATCATCCAATGTTTTAAGTATATTCTTCGTGGTACTATAATCATCTCCCAATCAAACCCAGGAATGCTATGATGAATGTTTTGAAAGAAACACAAAGACACTCCAATTTCACTCATCAAAATCAATTGTATATAAACATGCTTTTGTCATTCTGAGCACAACCTCAAACCTGCCATGTCACCTCTCTCTCCCTCAAGGCGAGGTACTCTGCGAACCCCCCAACAACCGCCTGGACCGCTTCACGGGAACGCTAACCTACGCCGGTCAGAAATACCCGCTGGACAACGAGAAGATCCTGCTGCGTGGCTGCACCCTGAGGAACACGGAGTGGTGCTTTGGACTGGTGCTGTTCGGAGGTGGGAAGGACACGTATAAATGGAGAATTAGTGGAAACTGTCAACATTGTAAACCTTGAGGGAGGGATGCGAAAAGCAAATTCACAGTTTTGATATGAGATCTTTTAAAGGTCAACATGTTTCTGTTCCTCCTCATCAGGTCCAGAGACGAAGCTAATGCAAAACTGTGGGAAGACCACATTCAAGAGGACCAGTATAGACCGTCTGATGAATTTCCTAGTCATTTGTGTAAGTTCTCAAATTATTCACCTCTCAGTCAATTATTCAACCTAGCAGTTTTCTCATTGTGTCCAGTGCTTCAGCTCTTTATCCCCCCTCTGTCTGAAATGCTCTGTTTTAGCTCATGTCTCTTTGAGGCCCCTCCTACTGCATGCCCAGTCTTATCTGATTGGTCAGCTCACACATCCCTGAGCCAGCACCGCTAACAACAACAGAGCAGCTGTGCTAAATTAATTATTGCATGCCAAACTAGTCGCTAGGCAAAATTAGCGGAATTAAAGGCAGGACTACTGACGAGTCATTCTTGAGAATGTTGTCCCTTTTCTGTATTAGCTCACCTTCTGTTACGCCCTTTCCATGCAGATTTTTGCCTTCCTGGCCTTCATGTGCATCATCCTGGCAGTAGGAAACTACGTCTGGGAGCTGAACGAAGGTTCACAGTTCACAGCTTTCCTGCCCAGACAAGATGACAATGCTGCTGGCTTCTCCGCCTTCCTCACATTCTGGTCCTACGTCATCATCCTCAACACTGTGGTGCCCATCTCTCTCTATGTTAGGTAAGAACGGGCGACGAATGACTATTAGTTTGATTGGAAACAAAATGCGGTGTATGAGCTTATATCTGCTTTTGTCAATTCCTGTACCTACATCTGTCGGCAGTGTGGAGATCATCCGGCTGGGGAACAGCTTCTACATCGAGTGGGACAGGAAGATGTACTACGCACGGAAAGACACCCCCGCTGAGGCGCGCACCACCACGCTGAACGAGGAGCTGGGCCAAATCAAGTACATCTTCAGCGACAAAACAGGGACGCTCACCCAAAACATCATGATCTTCAACAAGTGCTCAATCAATGGAAAATCTTATGGTAAGATTGAAGACGTTAACCCGCAGCTCTGCGCATTCAGTACGGGTTTCATCTATTTTCTTTTTGGTCTTCTCAGGGGACGTGTATGATTACATGGGTCAAAGACTGGAAATAAATGAGGTGAGATTAACCTGGTGGTGTATATTCAGTAAGTCCTCGTACTTGAATAGCATATTCAGTCATTTTTAGATGCTTTTATGTTATGCATTTCTTTCAACAGCTTCCCCTTCTGTGTGCTACTGTGTTTCTGCATTAACTGAGAATCCATGGATTAAATCAACACTACAGTTATTCAACCAAAATGTAAGCGTCTGGGCAAAAATAAGATTTTCTCTCTCCCACTCAACAGCACACAGAAACGGTGGACTTCTCCTTCAACCCGCTGGCCGACCCACGCTTCATGTTCCACGACCACGCCCTGGTGGAGGCGGTGAAGCTGGAGAACCCAGAGGTCCACGCCTTCTTCAGGCTGCTGGCGCTCTGCCACACCGTCATGGCCGAGGAGAAGAAAGAAGGTGAGGAGGGGCGAGGTGTCTCCATTTGAGCATGTGGAAAAACAGCCTCTGCCTATTCAATAAATGAATGCAAATCTCATGTCAGGAACAGTAAAAGTTTGAGACTTAATCAGTCGCGGTAATAGTAATAACAAATAAAAGGACCCTTTCGTACTTTCAGGAGAGATTTTCTACCAGGCCCAGTCTCCAGATGAGGGAGCGTTGGTAACGGCGGCCAGAAACTTTGGATTTGTCTTCCGCTCACGTACACCAGACAGCGTATCTATCATGGAGATGGGTCAGCAGCGCAGCTATGAACTCCTCGCCATCCTGGACTTCAACAACGTCCGCAAGAGGATGTCCGTCATAGGTACAAAATCCACTGAACACAGATTGTTCCTATTTTTTGCAAAACGAATATTTGCTCTCATGTGCAGTCTGTGTATGTTTTTGCATACAGTACGGAGTCCAGAGGGGAAGCTCTCTCTCTACTGTAAAGGTGCAGACACGATCATCTATGAGAGGCTGCATCAGTCCTGCAGCAAGCTGATGGACGTCACGACAGAGCACCTTAACGTCAGTAGTATTCCTAATTACACAGAAAGAAAAGAAAGAATGTTTTTTTAGATTTGATTTTCATTCCTAATGCAAGTTCTTCCAATTCTATTTCTGCTTTTTTTCTTTTCCTTTTTGCTGGATGTTTGTGTGCCTGTGCGCCGGGTCTTTGTCAAGTGTGTTTGTGTGTGTTTATGCATAAAGATTTCATCCCCATGTAAATGTACTCCAGCAAGCTATAAACATAAAGTTGGATGAAATCCACAAAGAGGTCCTCCAAACACATTCTTGCTGTCCTGGAAGCATAAATTATTGAATTTGCGTGCTCAGATGTGAACTTTCATTTGTTTAGCACTTTTGACTTGCCTCAAATGTTTCATGCAATACAAAGAAGAAGAGGTATGATCTTTGAAGATGATCCAAATTAGAGTTAAAAGACAGAACACAGGAAGATTACTTGCAGAAATGAAAGTGAAATTTTGAAATAAGTTCTCCTTTGGTTTAAAACATTTTCATTTGATGAGTACTGACTGTCACAGTACCAAAATGGTGGGGATCCAAATTCAGGTACGGGACAGGCAGATTGAAACAAAAGCAAGCTTTAATGAAGCTGAAAGACAGTTGAAAAAATATGAAATCCAAAAAATCGAAAAGGCAAACAACAAAGACAGGCAGAGAAAAGTACGAAAAAGCAAAGGCAGGCAGTCAAAACTCAGCAGCAAAACCAGAAATCAACAAGTGGCAAACTAAGCAAACCATGGGGACACAAGGAACACAGGAAGCAACACAGGTAGAACACAAGACCGGGGGAATGATGAGGCACGCAGATGAACCAACGAAGTGTGAGGAGAAAACACAGGCTTACACAATATACAGGGAGTGATGAACTAATGGAACGCAGGTGAGGAGCAAAAAGGGCGGGAAAACGGACAAAGGTAGGAGTTTTTGAGTTTTGCGCTGAGGATAATTTCAGGTACAAAGTCTCACAAATTCATGCATGAGCTAAACTTTGGAGGGCTTTAAAAGTAATGAGTATAACCTTAAAATCAACTTAATTAGAATTTACTGCAGAGGTAAAAATGTGGATTATGTTTGACATACCACATGTCTGTAGCTGGCAGTATTTTTACATTTTTCCTGTTGTTGATAAATCCCATAAGGAGACCAAAACCAAAAATGACTTTTCTAACTTCCCAACTGTCAGTCGGCCCTAAAATCACCGACTGAAGACATAAATACATGTCGCAAACAGGCTCTGGGATCAACAGACTACATGTAACAGGATTATGTACTTAGGATACACAGAAAAGAGATAAAATATAATTAGATTACAGACACATTTAGTAAAAAAGGGGGGATTACTAACAGGTTTATCATTTTTAAATAAAGAATGATATACTTGCAAAATGTACAGAGCTGGGCAGCTTTTCCTTCACTTTATATCTTCAAATCCCCTCATCGTATGTGTCTGTTGGTTCTTCCAGGATGTGTTTACATATATGTGTGCATTGTCCACCCATAAAAGTTATATTCATGCCGACCCGCAGGAGTTTGCTGGCGAAGGCCTACGGACTCTGGCGCTGGCCTATAAGGATCTGGATGAGGAGTATTTCAACCAGTGGAAACAGCGCCACCATGAGGCCAGCACGGAGATGGACGACCGAGATAGCAAACTGGACCAGCTGTACGAGGAGATAGAGAAGGATCTGTTGGTAGGAAAACAAGGGGGGGAAAGTCATGTTTCAGTGAAGCTCGCACAGTAAAAGCATAACTGAGTATTTGCCAAATGCATGACAAATGATTATGTGTCTGAATGTGTGTGTCTGCAGCTGCTTGGAGCAACAGCCATAGAAGATAAGCTGCAAGACGGAGTACCTCAGACGATTGAGCAGCTGTCCAAAGCCGACATCAAAATCTGGGTTTTGACTGGTGACAAGCAAGGTACATAAGACAGAAGTTAAACGTCCTATGTGCTGATTCTTTGATTTTGGGTGTTTGCTAGAAAATATTTTCATGCTTTAATGCTGAAGAAACTCAAGATTGTTCTCATGCTGCTGCAGCACCTCTCTCCACATAACTTCACTGAGTAGCAGATCACAGGGTAATTTGAGAAGGAAAGATTGTGATTAAATAGAATGCAATGTTTTTTTTAGCTGTCTAGTTACTGATATTGTGTTAATGTTGTCGTGTTGCAGAAACGGCAGAAAACATCGGTTACTCATGCAACTTGCTGCGGGAGGAAATGAACGACGTCTTCATCGTCTCGGGCAACTCGTCTGAGGATGTCAGACAGGAACTGAGGTCAGAGGAAGTTTTGTTTGTGATAATTCAAATTCCGACCGAGTGATTGTCGTTTTCACACGCTGATTATTTAACGTCTCCGTGCTTCCATCCATGTTTTGTTCTCTTGTGGAGCAGGAATGCGCGGACCTCCATGAAACCGGACGTGGTGGAGGATTCAGTGTTTCTGTCAGAGAGGACTCTGGGTAAAAGTGTGAAAGTGGTGATGGACGAGGTGGCAAACGGAGAGTACGGCCTGGTGATCAACGGGCACAGCCTGGTAGGATGAGAAGTTTCATCATTACAGTGCACTGTGCGAGATGCAATATGTCTGCTGATGCAACCGCTAGCTGTATGGTTATCTAGGCTAACAGCAGCTACAGTTGGTAGCAGTTAGTGGTCACTCTGAAGATATGCTGCAAAAATCTTGATCTTAAAGAAAATATGACACCAAACTTTGTTGTTTATCATTGATTTGTCATCATAAATATTAAGTTGTTATTCATTTTTCATACTTTCACCTGATTTAATTTCATCAAGTGTACAAACCACAGCCAAATTGTGAAATTCTCAGCTGTTGCACTCTCATATTTCCCCCACGCTCTCTCAGGCCTACGCCCTTGAACGCAGCATGGAGCTGGAGTTCCTGAAGACAGCGTGCATGTGTAAGGCAGTGATCTGCTGCAGGGTCACTCCTCTGCAGAAGGCTCAGGTGGTCGAGCTGGTCAAGAAGTACAAGCAGGCAGTCACACTGGCCATCGGAGATGGAGCCAACGATGTCAGCATGATCAAAGGTATCAGCAGGACGACGGAAAGCGTTGAAGACGGAAAGCGTTGTTTTTCATCCTACATATGAAATCTGCATGGGATTGTAAATTGTTGCTTTAGCAAAACAAGCAATTTGAAGACATCACCTCAGGGATTTTCTTTTTTTCCATTTGCCAAATTAATCAAGAAAAAAAACTAGAGATGAATTGAGGATGAAAATAAGCATTAGTTACATGCCTGACACTGATTGTATGCACGATTTGAAGGCTGCCAATCTTTTTTATAAATCAAGGTTGAGTGATTAAAAAATTGCAGTCAGTTTGCAGGATGTATATGTTGCGCAAGTGACAAGTTTAGTGACCAGTCGTCTGCAAACTAGAGTTGAGTGGAGCTGAGGCTGCAGTGAAAACGCAGCAATAATGGAGCATCCAGCAGGTACGGAGCCAGGTAGACTAAATAGAGAGGGAATGCATTTGTTTACGAACAGAAACATGATAGAAATGATGATAGTATTGCTCTGTGTCTACTGCTAATATTTCAGCCGTAACATTTTAATATGCAGATGTCATGGTGAGCATCTCTCAGCCCTTTTTGGCGTGTCTGTGCCCTCTTGTGGCCAAACACTGATTGAAACCAACCAGAAAAATGCACATATAGCAAAGATGCGCTTTTTTTTAGCTGTTTGTGACTTTCTACAGAGAAATTCAAACACCCCTTTCTTCTTGCTCTATTTGTCCACCCAGCGGCACATATAGGCGTGGGCATCTCAGGTCAGGAGGGGATGCAGGCCGTGCTGTCCAGCGACTACTCCTTCGCCCAGTTCCGTTTCCTTGAGCGCCTCCTGCTGGTGCACGGCCGCTGGTCCTACCTGCGCATGTGCAAGTTCCTGCGCTACTTCTTCTACAAGAACTTCACCTTCACCTTCGTCCACTTCTGGTACGCCTTCTTCTGCGGCTTCTCTGCACAGGTGAGAGAGTCAAGTAAGATGGAGAGAGGGAGGAGGGTGGACGGCTGACAGTTGTGTGCGGGTGGATGGGGTCTGTTCTCCTGCATTTTATACGAGTTGTAGAAGTTGTTCAAAGAGTTTCTGCATTTGATTTTGCCTTTCAGACGGTGTATGATGAGTGGTTCATAACACTCTACAACCTGATGTACACAGCACTACCTGTCCTGGGGATGAGCCTGTTTGATCAGGTAACTATGTGATGTGTGGATGATCTCATGAGTGTTTTAGCCTGAGGACGAACAAGGTGATGGATTTGATAATAAAGTCTCATACTGACGCTTTGACATGCCAGTGGCTCTGTCTGTTTACCAACCCAAAGTGTCAGTAGGCCAATTTGACAATCTGACAACCTGAGAATGAGACTCAGCAAACAATGTTCTTTCTTCATAATTGTTTTATTTAGCTTTAACTAAAAGAATGTATGTATAATCTGGAAAACTTAAAGTATTTCAGGTCAATTGGTCCCTGCGACTGTTACACATTTCTATATAATATCTAAACTATTATAATTAATATGATATTAGATTATTATTATTATTATTATTATTATTATTATTATTATTATTACAGTTGCAGGATGTTACTTTTGTAATTGGTTAGGGTGGATTTGTTATGTCCAACGCACACTTGAAACCATCAAATGTTTTTACACAACAAACAACTCGAACGACTGTCAGAATCATTTTCTAAAACTCAGCTGATTGACTAATAGATTCAACTGTACATGTTTAAATTGTTGGGTTTACTATATTAATGAGGTTATGATACAAACTCAGAAATATTTTTTTTTTCAATTAACTGAATAAACAAGCTGTTCTCAGAGCAAAATAAGGTCCCCAGAAAACAGTTTGAAGCTAGAAAGTTGGCAGGGTCCGCCACATATAAACAAACTGTGACACAGTATCAAATCATGCTGTCCTTTAAAGTCAGTTTGTTTATTCAGTCATGAAAACATAGAGTCTGTTAGTTTGTTTGTTTGGGCAGTGAAGATCTTTATCTTCTGATTAAAAGTTCTTTACCAAAACTACATAGTGCACTTTTAATTTAGTTCAAGACATCATATATTATATGCTTTTCATATGCTAACAAGTACTCAAGGTGTTTAAGCTGACAAACAGGAAACATGAACACACTCACACCAGGACCTAACGTCTTTGTCTCTCCCTGTTGGTCAGGATGTAAACGACATATGGAGCTTCCAGCATCCTCAGCTTTACGTCCCCGGTCAACTCAACCTCTACTTCAGCAAGAAGGCCTTCTTCAAGTGTGCCCTCCACAGCGGCTACAGCTCCATGGTGCTCTTCTTCATCCCCTACGCAGCCATGTACGACACCGTGAGGGACGACGGGAAGGACGTCGCTGACTACCAGTCCTTCGCCCTCCTCACCCAGACGTGTCTGCTGTTTGCCGTCAGCATCCAGGCATGGGGAAACCTTTTCTTTTGGGGTAATCTTGTCTTTTACATTTTTCAAGTTAAGAATAAAAAGAATAACGTGTTTTCTCTCTTTGTCCGTAGTTGGGGTTCGAGATGTCTTACTGGACGGCAGTGAACACTTTCTTCGTGTTGGGCAGTCTGGCCATGTACTTCGTCGTCACGTTCACCATGTACAGTAACGGCATGTTTCTCACGCTGCCCTCGGCCTTCCCTTTCATAGGTGAGTGCTAAACTCATCAACTCACCAAACACACGCACCGATGGCTGGCTGAAGGTCATTGAAATTCTGTGAGAATTTCCAAATTTCTGTCGCTGATAAGCATGTCTGCTGTGAAGGGAAAGCTTTGTTCGGTCCTTTACACAAGGCTCTTCCAGAGTAAAGGTGGCAGTATAATTCAAACGAGTTGAATCATTCTGCCAGGTGGTGTCTGAATTGGTATGTTTGCACAGGCAAAATGTCTGGTTTACATCTAACCTCAACACCAAAACTGGCTTGGATCTCTGCAGTGCGAGCAGTTGGCCAACCCACTCCTGTTTTTAGTTTCATCTGAATATTTAAGGTGCAATATGTAAGAACTTAAATCATCAAGAGATTGTAAAGAAATAACCATTTTTACAATATGACATCTGTGTCCAAGGCTCCTTTGCTAGCGCAGTAAACATCAACACACGCTCCTGCACTCCTAACCCTCAGTCTGGACTGCTAGCAGCATGGCTAACTAAACTGAGATAACTAGCTAACTGTAGCTACAGTTAGCAGCAGTCAGTTGTAAAGGTGAAACGGTGCCCCCCATGTGTTTTGAGTTTTAAATAAATTCTTACATATTGCAGCTTTTAATTCATCAAGTTAAGTAGTTAAGAGTACTGCCCATAAACGAGTCAATAAAGATCCTGTGTTTGTGTTCATCCAGGAACAGCCCGAAACTCTCTGAACCAGCCCAACATCTGGCTGACGATCCTCCTCACCTCAATCCTGTGTGTCCTTCCTGTGGTTACCTACCGCTTCCTGTTGATTCAGCTCTGCCCCAGCATCAATGACAAGGTACAGATGGAACTGTAGACTTCATATGCACGCTTGCTACGACACCGCTGCACTTGTTACAAATGAACTGTTTTGTAAACTCACACCTCCCTTTTTGGATTTGTCAAGTAAGTTAACCTCGCTCTCTGAGGAAATCCTCATCTCCATTCATTGGTAATCAGCTTCCACATTTGTAACTTTTCTTCAGTATCAAAGTAATCCAGTAATAACTAACCGTACATCTGTGAGCACAATGCAAACAGGAATGCTAATCAATAATTTGGCATGTTGTGTTGTTTGCCAAGATGTAAACACATACAAGCTCGAAACAAAAACTCAAAAACATACTGATTCCACAGCAACTGTTTGCATTAGTCTGTCTTTATCCAACATTCTGACTTTGTCGCAATTTGCCTGAACTTTCAGGTGATGTTCAAGGTGAGACAGGCCAAAGCAGCACCTCCTCCTCCAACACGACGAACCCGCATCCGCCGCACCAGCTCCCGCCGTTCAGGCTACGCCTTCTCGCACGCGCAGGGCTACGGGGACCTGGTGACATCGGGCCGGTTCCTGCGGCGTCCCGCCGTGCGATCTTCAGGTTTCACCCACGTGGGTCGCACCACTACGGGCTTCAGTCCCATGGGACGATCGGCTGGGTACAGCCCGACAGGACGCCCCCAGACTGCCAAGGTCCCGGATGTGGAGGTGACATCGCTGCAGATGTACAGGACTATCAGAGATCCTGCGCTCTGACGGAAGAAGAAATAATGCCAACTGCACAGCTGCATGCGGCTGGCAGTCAGAGGTGTCTGAGGCTCTCATTTTTTCTTGTGTTACCACAAGGAACTTCATGTCGAAGATTTTTCATGATCCATCTCTCATTTGCTCCATAGCCTAAGACAAGGGTTGAAAAATGCATGACGTTTGCTCTAAGCCTCGTATTTTGTAATGGTTTTATCAAAGGGAACTACAGCAAAAGTGTGTAGCCGCTTGTGATTGGATACTCCCCTCAGACTATGAGTGTTCATGTAAAACATGCCTCATGCAGAGGTAACACATGAGAGGTTTGACTAATGAAGTCTTTCTGACACTAGAAACAGTAACAGGGTGATTCATCTTCAAACAGGAGCTACCACAGAATGACAAAGTGTCATCATGTTTACAGACTACCCAGACCCCTTCTTCACTCTGGGAGTCCAGATGCACAGCAGGCTTTGCACAGAGGATATAACCAGCAAAGCCATTTAGATAGTAACTTCTTAAGATTCTTAAAGTGTTTGTTTTAAAGCATTATATTTCCCTTTCTTGAAAGCTGTACCAGCAGTTAGCACTTCAGCACATGGCAGTTGGAGGTCACTGAATGTTTAGATCATGAATATGTCGCTCGCAGCAATTGTCTTCACAGTTGGTCGGGGGAGGAGAAGAGCAAGGAAACATGTTTTTTTGCAGCAGGATTTTGGGCCCATCTGGCTTTTGTTGGACGTTTGTATGTTGTGTTACCACCTTCTGCATGCTTAAAGAAGTTTATGCAACCTAAATTCATTTGGGAAAAATGAAGAAAATCTCCAGGGTCGTCATTTGGCCGAAGATGAGTCTGTGAAGCAGAATATTTTGGATTTAAACTTAGAAGACAAGGGCATTTAATTACAATCTTCAGTACCACTGTGCAATGAGACACACTTTATACTTCAAGGGTTTATACGTTGTGAGTAATAGTGTTAGTATTAGTTAGAACATGATGCATTTTTGCTTTACAGATAAGAAATAATCTATTAACAAGAGCAATGTTTGGACTGACGGGTTGAGAAAAGCTCCATTTTGAAAACGTAAGTCATGAAGCAATATTCTCACTATGCTTTCAGACATCAGTTTAGACAATGATTATTAATAGTAAGTAATTAATAAAAAGGTTGTTACACTACAATAATACATCAAATATGCCATCCATTGAACTACTCTTAAATTGAATGCTGGTTGTGCTAAAGGAGGACATACATTATCCATCCATCCATCATCTACACCCTCTCATCCTGTCCCAGCATGCACTGGGCGGGAGGAGGGGCTCAACCCGGACAGGTTGACACTCAACTTCAGGCAATCCAGAGTCACCAGTCAATCTGACTGTGGGAGGAAACCAGCCAATGTTTCACAACCTCACAACCCAAAAGTTGCTCTTCTGACAGGTTATTATTTATCTGCCTATTAGCTTTCGCTAAAGCTTTTAGTTATAGCTAATAAACAATAAAGAATGCCTCATGACAACGTGGTACCCGATTTTCTACAGCGCAGCTATATAGGAGCACAACATATATAAAACAAGTCTCTGCAAGCAAGTATAAGGCCGACATTGTACGTGGATTTAGCCAGATCATGTTTATATCCAGTGAAGAGGTATTTTTCTCCAATAGCTTGTGTCTACGACTGCTGGAAAAACTAAACCAACTGCACATTTTCATCTCATCAAGCAGCAAGAGAGGTGGACTGCACCAGCTGTGCAGTAACTACATGTAATCTTGAATACAGAATTCAAAAAGTTTTTGTTTGCTGGAGGAAAGTCGACCACAACTTCCTGTGTTGGGAGGTTTATCGCACCGTACACACGCTACAGCGTCCACATGTCCTCAACTAGCGGGTTTTCTTTTTTGGTGCAGTTTTTGGTGCGTTCCCTCCTGGAATATTCTCATGGGTTTTTAATCATTACGATTTGTATCTCATTTTGAAATGAGTTTATGAGATACAGCACTGCATTGACAATTCTGTGTTCACTGTATAACTGTTATCTGGCTCGTTTCCAACATCTCTCTCTCTCAATCTTGTATCAGCTTACTGAATATAAATATATGTGTGTGTGTGTACATATATATATATATATATATATATATATATATATATTATATATATATATATATATATATATATATATATATATATATATATATATACACACACACACACATAACAATAGCTACCTTCAAAAGAAACAGAGAAGCTGCCCTAATATTCAAAGCCAAGACAATTCCTGTATCATGAGAAAAAGAAACAGTTGTGACAAGAATATTTGATGGAAGATAGAGATGTTCAGAAATCAGTTTTGAGCAGCTACAGTTGGGAGGTCTCTGAAATGTCATGTTTGTTATTTCAACCAGAGGATGACTTCTGTAGGTCTCTGGGATCAATCTTAATTTATTATCTGGTGTGTGAAGGTTTAAAGAACATTTCAGATGGAATTGTTTCCATACTTGTACAATCATATTATTTACCTGCTCTTTCTTTCCTGTATCTCACGGATCCATGATTGTGTTTTTTAAACTTATACGTTTATCATCCACAGTTGATTATAAACCATTAAGACGACTGATGGATGCCTTGAAATCATAAACCTGTTGAGAATCAACTGTGTTGTTTGTATCTGATCATCTGCTACCGCGATGTGTTTCAGTCAGTTGTTGCCCAGATTTGAATGTATTAACACATAACCTGCTGGTGAACCAAAGATTTATTCAAGGCCTTTTCTGACTTGGTTTCCTCTAAAGTAAAATTGATGCTCATCAAAAAAAAAAATCTGATGCTGGAGGTCAGGGTGGTGAAGCTGGTTTGTGCCACTGACAGAACAGTTATTGTTTACTGTACATTTAGTGTATGGAAATATTTCAAGGCTTGAATATGCAGAGGAAACATTAACAGCATGTTTGTAAAACTGCTGCTAATATTCGATCTTTGCCTAAGGGTTTATTTTTTTCAATTAAGCTCAAAGACTTGTTTTGTTAAGTCTTTTCACTCAATGGTCGGATAGCTTGTCTAGTTTTGTGCAAGATGTGACCATTTTCATTATACTGGGGCCAGTTTCACACAGATGTCAGTTGTTAATAGCAGATACATGTGCAGGGCTCCTCCATGCAGATGTTTGGGTCACAACTGTCTCAAAGTGAAATATCAAAGTGAAATATATATGAGCTAGAGGACTTGAGCTCATGTTGCATGTTGCATTTTGCAAATTTGGAGAATTCAACCAACAGAGCTTTTTCTGGCAATTAAATTCCGAATTAATTCATTAAGAATGCAGTCAGAACCGCCCACTAATGTATTGCGTGTATTATTTTTTTTCAGTATTTCTTCGGTACTGTCCAAAATGAAGTGTAGCCTCAATAAAAAGTTAAGATATTTATCAATATATTACTATCAGTATATCTCCATCCCTGAGGACTGAAATTGTAACAACATAAGGGATTTTTGATCATTTCTCTTCCTCAAACTTGACTAAAGAAATCCTGCTCTTTTTCTGATAAGCATTTTGTACAGTTTTTTTACTTAAAAGAGTTTTTACTGCAATAAAAACATCTAAAATATCAACATGTCTTATCTGTGCAGTTGTGCTTTTTTACAGTCCAAAGAAGATTTTTCTAATCCTTTGTGCATCTGGAGTTGTTCTGTTATCATCTAGGGCTGAATGTAGGCGTATATTAAACTTACTAAAGCATGTTAGATTCAGATTCAACTTCATTAATCCCACTAGGGGCGAGTTGCATGAACAGCTTGCCTTGCACACACTGAAACATACTGTAAGATGTAGACAAAAAAGAAGAGTAATAAAATAATCAAACACAATACAATAAGACACGCCAGGGAGTCAGTGGATTAAAGAAATCTATATTGATGGAAGATATTAGGAAATAATTTGATGATCAATTTATAAAAACAAAAGAAAATCTATTTAAAAAAAAAGATCTATTAATATTTAAAAGAAGAATTGCAGAGGGAGTAAACATTTTCAAGTAGTGGTTAGCTTTATAAGCAGGTAAAACATAATAACGCCCTGACAGTTACAGAGAAAATTCACTCTTTTCCAGAATTGTCCAGAAAATTCACTCGCGTCCAGAAGAAGCTGAGTTAGTCGTCACTTTCTGGAGGATTTGTCAATTGTAAAAAGAGGTGATTTTAGAACAGATGGTAACAGTGCTGTTCAGACTGCTTCTGTCTGTCAGTGTGAGGCTGTGTAACCAGCAGATTGTTGATATTGATATAGTAGCATACTGTTTTTTCAAAATGTTAACTTTGTTACTGACTAAAAAATGTCATGTAAATGTATGTAGATGTAAACTTTGTTACCGAGTTAATTTGTAGGATATCTGCAAATAACGAATCAGTGTGGACATGCATATGCAGGAGGCACTGGACAAGAATTGGCGTCTCTGCGTCTCCAGCATAGATAAACAACAATGGAACTTTACAGTTAAAGTCATCCTGCAGAAAAGACATAGACTGCATAGCTTTCATGTATCAGTGTATGGGGGGCCCATTTTCTCATAATGCAACTATATGTCCCTGTCTCACTGAGTTGAACACAGAAACAGAACATTATCCTGAAGGTGAAGTTATATTACTATGTGAAATAAATTAGGGAAGGAACTTTTACTTGTAAAGCACAATCTTTGTCTAATACAACCAGAAAAACATGCAGAGCAAAGTGACTCTGCTGTCAGATAAATGCTGGTCTGACCAGCAGATGGTGTAATAATCCTTTACTCCTCAGAGGTAATATCCCTGCCAAACCACACAACACCAGCCTGATGTTTCCCTTCATTGTGCAACACTGGAAGAATATCTGGAGCACAACAACTGCAGGAATTTATTATGGCTGAAACAGCACATTTCCCGTTTACTATTAACGTGTACTCGCAATAATATGTGCAGTGTGTAATATAATATGATTTATGAGACTGCTCTGCGCTGCCTATCAGGCTAACAGTCCTGGTGCATGGAGGCTATTTATGATGTGGCTGGAAATGAGCGCAATGTATCACTAGAAAGCTCTGGCTGTGCTCTCTGTAGGGGCCAAAAGAGCACATTTATGATCATAAAGAAGATTAAAATGAAAGGAAATGTGGTGCAAAGGTGTAGCTTCGTGTTTGTTGTTTGATCATGCTGTGAATTCTGAGATGGGGACCCACACATTATAACTTCTCCTGTGAAATAAAAAAGATAGAATACACGAGAAACTAACCCCCTAGAACATAAAGGGAAGATGTTGGAGCTATAACTGTGGATGAATTCATTAAATGAATATTATCTCCTGTATATAAAGCCTCACAAAGGATTACTTGATGCATCTATTGTTCCCTTTGTAGTAGCTCACTGTGCGGTTGTTACTCTGTTGGTACTTGTGTTTTTTTTGTCTTATGATTTTGATCTGGTCCTGATGGAGGGGACAAACATTTACAAGAGGTCGCAGGACTAAATTAATTTAGTCATCTGGAGATGGTAGAGCTCATCAGACGTGGGGAAAAGTATTTGTTTGATCCTAAACCAAAGTATTGGACAAATTAAAAATAAAAAGTCATAGGATCACCAAACGATCGCAGAATAATGGAAAACTGTGACCAGACAGTGGAACCAGAAGATGAACTAGGTTATCTCAGTCAGTATGTTTTTTCTTGTGAAGACCATGAATGCCTGTACAAAATATCATGGTAATCCATTCAGTAGTTGTTGAGGTAGTTCAATCTGGACCTGCATGTCTGAAACCCATCTGTCCCCCCGGTTGTGATTAAAATCTGTCACCGCAGAGCCCATTTTATTCACTTCCTCTTCAGTTGTAAGGTGTCAGTTTTTTCCGGCTTTCTTTACTAAGTGCAAAATTATGTGGATCTGCTGCTTCACTGAAGTGGATGGACAAATTATTCCAGCTCTAAAAGCCCTGTGTGAATCTCAACATCGCAGCCCATTCAGAGCTGGGTGTGTTTACTCCCCTAAACTGACACTTACTGGAATTAAATCACAAATGTAATTTCAAGGCAAACGCCTCTCACTTAGCACGTTTTCCCCACTGAAGTGCTATATCTTAACACAAGTTATTAAGTCTTTGATTTAAACAAGCAGAAATCTCGAACATTGGCTGCTTTTATCACATAATATACGTAATATATTTACATCAGGGGTGGAATATGTAAGTGCATTTACTCAGCACTGTACTTCAAGGGTAACTCAACCTATTTTACACATTAACATGACAGATCTTAGGGAGTACTACTGCACATGTAAAAAAAAAAAGTCGTATAAAGCGCTTTGTGGCTCCAGAGGAAGCTACATAGTCTAATGTATTGCCTCTAGTGATGTCACAGTGGCTAAGTGGCTAATATTGAAAAGCAACCACTGGTCTAAATTTGCACTCCTGTAACACATTACAAGAGAGTTAAAAAACAAATGATCCAATGGATACGGCAGAAACAGTGATGTCGCCTTTTTTATTTCATGCATTCTTCTTCCCTTTAAAAACCTGTCACCTAAATTACCCACAATGCAACTTAGCCACTGTGACATCACTGGAGGCAGTAGTCAGATTCCATGCAGCTTCCTATGGAGACACAAAAGGCTTACTACTTTTTCCAGGTATGTAGTTGTACTCCCCAAGACCTGTGAACACACGTTTATGTTACCTTTTAAGAACAAGTTTGAGATACTTTACTTGATCCTTTTTCTTTTCTTGCTACTTCTCCTTCACATGTCAAAGGTACATATTGTATATTTTACACCAAGTTTCATCACAGATTAAGATTTCACTTACAAAACAGAGAAGCTTATAAAATATGGTACATGGGTACAGATTACATTTTGATACATACATTTTATACTATATGTTTAAAATAGCTCCAAACCAACTAGCTGCAACAGTAAACATACAGCAGAATGCATCTGTAACAATATTTAATTTACATGATATAGTTTAACACTCACAAGGGCTATTTTTGTGTCTTATAAAAACGTTTACCTATTATGTTAAATAGAGTCATAAAAGATCTGAATAATTCCTCCACCACCATTCGTCAAGGCTCTTAGAACTTGTGATGCAGCATTTCTATCAATATTCTGAAATTTTATTGACAAATCATGAAGCATTAATGATTTAGACAAATAATAACTTAAGTGACAGCTCTCGATGCCACCATAGAGCTCATATCTGTACAGTGTGCCATCTGAAGGGGAGCAGAACCGATCAGATATGATGGTCACACAGTTTCACACTTCACCTTGACCGAACATGTACAATACAAATCAAAGTCATAATACGTCTCAGAGAATGAGAGGTCAGCAGGGGCCTCCCGGTCTAATTGTAAAGTTTGTTTCTCAGTAAATTGACCAGGGTGTAGCCTGCCTCTTTCTCAGTGCATGCTGGGATTGGCTCCAGCCCCCCGCAGCCCTGAAAGGGGGTTTATCAATGACCCAAAAGATAAACGGATTGATGGTCTCTCTGTGAGTCATTTATTCTCACAGTCTGAGATCATTGAGGATGATAGCGATTTCTTTCCCACCAAACTATGATCATGTTTAGTCCAAGAAAGGAACACCTGGGTCGTATGTGCTGTCTTTACAGCTTCCTTATAGTTTTGTCAGTGGAAGCCACAGAAAACGGATGTTATGAACCTCAAACTGAGGCTGGTGGACTTTGAATTTAAATCTGATAGCTTCCAGTAATGTACGATAATGATTTACTTACAAAACAGACTCAGCCTCAGAATCGTTTTACTTATTTCAAGTTGTTTTGTTGTTGTTTTTTAATATGACATCTACAAAACACGCTGAAAGCACATAGATCATCATAGACAAACGTGTCACAGACATTGTACATTATATCCTCAAAGATGTAGAATAATGCAGATTCCACCGACGTCTCAGCTGATCTACATGTGAACTTGATTAACTCCTCACAGCAGCATCATGTTGCAACAGAGAACTCTGGATTGTTGATGGACAAAAACACTCAAAACTCTACATCACAGCTTTTTTTCTTCTTAAAAACCCAACAGAGCTGTTTTTTTAGTCCTTTTGAAGACTAAAATGCAAAAATAAAATGTTTTTTTATTTGGGGTTTTTCAAATTTGGGAATTTTCTTTATTCTTTTCTGCTTTTGGTCAAACTTTGTATCCACTCTCTTTTGTGTTGTGTGTCATGTAGGCTATTATCATCAATGTTTGTATGAATATCTAAGGTTAAATAATCATCATCACTTTTTTGTTGACGGAAGCAATGTTGAGGAACTAATGGATCAAATTCATACTAAATAACGAAAAATGATATCTGTTGAGTGCGTGTGTGTGTTTGTTTGTGTGTGTTTGTTTGTGTGTGTGTGTGTGTGTGTGTGTGTGTGTGTGTGTGCGTGCGTGCGTGCTTGCGTGCGTACTAATAAGATTTTAAAACTTGGTCAAGCTTGTGCACTTTATTGCCTGAGATTACTTTATGTCTACCATTCTGATGATATTACAGAGAAACATGCAATATATCAACAATTAGGATGAACCTCATTCTGTCAAAGACCAAGGAGAGGTGCAGAAAAACAATAAAAACCTGACAAAGTAATGAACGATTTACACTGCTAAATCATCTAAAATGTTAGCAGGCAATCTATTACTATTAATTTATCAAACTATTCATATAGAATGCAGTATTGCTTTTAGCCATTATAAAGTGAACACCTTGGCTTTGTGGTTATGATCTTTGCCAAAATAAGATATTCGATTTAATTCAAATTTATATTTTATTGATAGAATAGCGAAATCTGCTTAAATGTGATTAAAATAAAAGTGACAGCTCTGCTGCCCTCCTGCGAGAGAAGCGGCTACTCCAGCTGCCACACACCGATGCCGCATTCAAAACAGGTGAAAAATAAGGCAATTGCGCTTTCCTCGTTGAAAATAGCGTTTTGCCAAAATTTCTGGTGTCAAGCAAACCCTGGTTTCAGAGCGAAAATTTGCTTTTAAAAGAAAAAAAAGATATACGTGATTTCCTGTTGGTATTGTCGTGCAGTACACGTTTAAACTGCCGGAGCACGCGGCATTCTCGGAACTCAGCTCCCTCTAACATTCATTCCCACATTTCCCACAGGCCGTGAACGCACCACCAGTACCAGGCTGCCTCACATTGTTAACGTTGATTTCTCCTGTTCCAGTCAGCCGTTTTGTCTTCCGTGAGCCAAAAACCGGGGTCACACGCTCCCGGAAAAAAAACCCGCATGAAATCTCGGCTACGTCTGGCAGCGGGACACACACACCGGCAAACTGTAAGATACTTTACAGCGTATTCATACGATTTGTCTCAGTTTTAGCAGCAATGTGAGGGGAAAGAGAGGAAAAACGCTCGCTTTCAAACACACAAGCTAACGATAATGTTCACGATTCTTGAATATTTCACACTGCGGAGGAATATAACAGGGTTTTTAATTTAGGGAACCATTAACTGTACGGCTTGGGAATTACTATATATTTTTAAGGGGTTTGACTTTTTTAGCACGCCGTTGGACCTGGTGAAACACCTGTCCGGGTGCCCCCGGGTCATTATTTACAGGAGATAGGCTAACGATATGACTACTCAGCAGTCATTTTTCGAGGTGGACTCAAAGGAGGAGGGGGAGGAGGAGGAGGCTAGCGTGTTTCCCATGGCTACACCAAGCTTTCATAGGAGGGGGTTATTTGCATTCCTAACCAGCCGGTGGTGACACACTAATGGTTATTTCACTATCATCTTAAAAAACAAACAAACTGGCAGCTGTTAAAGCCCGACATTTCAAAACGGCTGCCCGGGAAAATGATAGAGATAGCCGGGGCTGGGAGGACAGCTCAGCTCCAGGAGTCGTGACGTCGCCCTGGAGGTGCAGGTTCATTGCTCAGTCAGTTTGGTCTCCTTTTGTTGACTGGACGCGCACCCTTTTTTTTTTTCTCTCACACACACTCACACCCCTCCTCCTCCTCATCCTCCTCATCAGCTGCAGTCAGGTTTCTCAGTCGAGGTCTTAATGTTTTTTCTTTCCTTACCTCTGTTGATCTTTTCACTCGGGTTGGAAGCGCTAACATGAGGAGGACCGTTGCCTGTAACCCTGCCCAGACCGGAGGCTGCTGGTAGGGATGGTGCCGCTGTGAAGAAGCCCGGAGGGGGTGCCGTTTCGGAGGACATGCCTGTGGTCGGCGGAAGAGGGAGGAAGTGCCCGGACAACATGACTGTTTTCAGCCAGGAAAATGTCGAGGAGTTTTATGAAATTGGAGACGAGCTGGGGAGGTGAGTTTTTGCCGAGATCTATGCTTATTCCTCCTGCGTATGAACTTCTTCTTCTCGTGGTGGAGTTGTGAGAGGGAGGGTGGGAAAATACCCGTTTTCAATTCTGATTTTAGAAGATATTGATATGCAGGTGCAGCATCATAACTCACCCATAGTCAAAAATTTGTGTTTCCTTATCATTCTGCATTCATACATTTGCATACATATGGGTTTAGTCTATAAACACACACACACACACACACACACTAATGCATGCACTCTCTCAAGCAAGCATGCCTGCACACGTACTCTGCCTGTGAGGAGTCTGCAGGACAAGCATCCCCCCACTACGAATGTGTCTGATAGGTTCTGATTAATGCAGTCCATAATGCATCTGTGTCAGTGATGAAGAGGTTAGCGTCTGTTACTGCAGATTTATTGCAGGAGGGGGGCTGACAACATCTTTGCAGTGGGAGGATTTACATTGTGGCACAGCCTGGATTCATTTCATCCGGACTGTGTTTGGTCAAAGGTGAACGCTTGATCATGGGGATACAGAGGGTGAATGCAGACGAAACAATCTGACAAGACAGGGGTTTGTCTGGAAAGTTGTTTGAACAACAGAGAAGGATGAAGAGTGAGTGATGTACTTAAATGCTGTGCAGTCTCGTGAATATGAAAACAGCTTAACTATACTGCTGCACAGGTCAAAAAGTACATGACGTAATGGTAAAGGTAGAAATGACACAAGGTAGGGCGCATTTATCTCCACAATGGATCGTAGATGCCTTCTCAGATCTTTGTCAGAAACATGGATCACTGTGAGTTTCTGGTTATCAAAGAGACACATGTACCATCGTGTTGGTAATAATCAACCAATTGTTTTCTACTCTCCGGGGCCTGTCTGGTAACACTACTTCTCCTTTTAGCGATCACCTTCCCGCACTGTGGGGGAGAGCTGGAGTTACTCTTGCTGCTTTACTATGCTGCTTTGGTAATAGAGACGATTGGGGAGCTTTGTGTAATGGGATTGAGTTTCTGGCTGGAGGTAAAGAGACAGCTATGCGAGTGTGACAAGTCTCATTTTGTCGTCACTCCAGCAGCAAGGTCTGTTCTCTGTTGTGGTTGTTTAAAGATTTGAAATATGGTTGTCCACCATCATGATCATAATCATGACTTTTCTGACATTTGGAGAAAGAAATATGTGAGACTTTTGCTTTTCTTGTAAAAATCATTGCTGTTCTGTAATAAAGGCATCCATGGAAGCTTTTATTTGGAGTGTGACCCCATGGAGACAAGCCCAAATAGAGTATTGCACAAGCCTGCTTTTGGAAGGATTGCATTTCTTTATGAGGCAGAAGACTTATGTCTGACTTTGGAGAAGCTCAAGGCTATTGCATAATATGAAAAAATAAATCCAGCCTACTTTATGGTCAGCCTGGTTAATCTATAAAAACTAAATTAATGCCAGTACAGTTGATAGTTAGTATCAGCCTACTTTTAAAACCACACCTGACTAAAATCTACTCACTTTTTGCGTTGCTCGTTGCTCTCGTACCTGCAAGTCTTAAAGGGGCACTATGCAACAATATTAGCAAAAATTACCCTAACTATGCAGGCTGAAAGTCATTCTGAATGTTCTGTGACACTTTCTGGGTCGTTTGGTCGTTGCTACGACTCCCCCTAGCGCTTCTGGGCGGAGAAACGGAACATGCAACTTGCTGCCACCGGTCCGAAGTCAACCCGGAAGTGAGCCGGCGAAAGTATCCGGCCGCCGCTCGAAAATGTAGTCAGATTGTAGTTTCGAAACTGCTTTACGGCAAACACACCCCCAAACATGGAACCGGGTAGATATAAACTGCCAGTTGCAAGGCAATTGTTGTATTCATCATGGATCAGTCGACTAAAAAGAGACCCAGGAAGCCACAGTCAGAGGAACAGAAGAAGAAGAAAAAGGAGCTTGACAAAAAAAGAGACCAGACACGAGTAAACATAGGACGAGCTTTTGAGGAGTCCAAAACAGACGCCGACTTGGCCGTGTTGCTGTTGAAATTGTAAGTGGATGAACTTTGTCTTTGCAACGTGACTTGATAGTCATTTGAACAACGTTATTGCTTGACTGTTTTATTGTGAGCCCTATATGTGTTTAGCTTGGTTTCTTGATGGCTAGCTCGATAGTTAGCGGGTGTTTAGCGTAGCAGTCACTTGCTACCAAACACGTTTGTTTGCGTTCTGAATCCAGGTTCTTGTTGGTATTTAGATATCTAGTTCGGTCTTTGAATGTCGCATGATTTGTCGCCTGTATCTTGCGATATGTCCGGCTAAACATAGAGCACGAAGTGCACTAATGCAGTGCCAGACATGACTCGCTGTTTAGCCGGCCGGCTTCTTAGAAAACAGATGCACATGGTAACGTAGTAGCAGCTAGGTGGGCGGGGGAGGCTCGTCAACAAGTCTTTTCGACAGTGTATCTGCGCCGAAGCTGTAGGGGGAGCCCTGTAGCGAAAAACGTATGCACAAATCTGGTGCAAAGCTAGAAAACGGCGAAGGAATCTGGTCTGGAAACTGCTGCTGCATAGTCCGGCTTTAATGAAACTAGTTAGACAGGCTTGGGACAAGAATACGTAAATGTTCTTGCATGAGGCCCAATAACTGTAAATACCACCTTGTGTTTTACAAACATTTTTCACACGTTTAACTTGTTTTTTTAGCCACAGTTAGTTTATGATGAAAACTGGTGAATCCGTCTATTCATCGGCTAGATTGCAGCGGCATGACCTGCACTGTAATGCCTCACACGCTTAAAGACAGAGAGGCTTTTGATCCAACTGTACCCAAGGCTTGACTCTGGCTTGAATTGGAATGAGGCCCATTCGGTTTGGCAAAATAGGAAATCACCCGAGCAGTGACGTTATTCTTTCACTGACACTGACACCGCCTGCTTTGGTGTGCATGCATGGCAGACCTGCATCCTGGTGAAGCCAAGCATCTAACCTTCATTAGTATCCAAGCACAGTGAGCATGCAGGCAGTATAATGAGAGGCAGCAGAATTCAGTACATACAGCCAGAGGAGATGTATAACGCTCATTTTAGGGTCAGGTGTGCTTTCTCTGTTTCTAGCCACAGGGATCGCCTGCTGAAGCCTTTCAAGTCTTCACCATCCAGAATGATTTATTCATCATGTTTAATTTAACCACCTTATTACCTGGACCCGTCTGTCTCAGCCTTGTCAGTCGGTGTGTATGTGTGTGGGATAACCAACTAGGCGTATTTCATACCCTGCACGGTGTCCAGAGAGTGGTGCAAAATGATCTTTCATTCAGAGAAAAGCTGAAGTCACGGAAAGTTAGCTTTCAAGCCTCCATGCTATGAATCAAATTGTTGCCCGCAAAGGTGCCCAAACAACATTAAATTCACCCCTTTGAACTGGGTCCAGAAGCCGTCCGGTTTGTCGGTGTATTTTCTTTAAAGGGCCACTTATAGAAAATGCCACTGCTGCTGGTCTCCTCCAAACCCTCTCCTCTAATAAGTCAAGCTCTGGCCACATCTGTGCTCAGTTGATCTCTCTAATTGCCTCACCAATTGGCAGAAAATTCTCACTTCATGCCTGAGCTCAGCAGGGGATTACTGAAGACTTTACAGCTACTGGCATCTCAAAGGATCTCCTATTTCAGACCTCCTCAAAATGATGGTTGAGTGAAGGGGGAAGCATTATTGAAGTGTTTAAGGGAGTCACAGTGGCGATTTGTGGCAGTTTGTCGAGACAATACACAGCACATTGATTTATGGTTGAAATAGTTATTAGTTGAATCCATAATGTAAGTATTTATAACCAATTTGTTGTTGACAAATATTTAGGTTTATTGCCATGTGTGACATAATTTGACAGAGAGCTGTAAGCTAAAACACATACTCTCTAGATTCTAATGTGGACAAGCAACTCTCAGGTTACTTTCTCCTGTTTTTGGGGGGTTGGGGGAAATCTGGGACACTCTACAGCCTTTACAATCAGGAGTATTTTTCCATTGCTGCAAACACATTTGAGAAACCCCCATCACGTCAGCGCAAGACCACACTGACTGGCTGATATCTGATCTTTTTAAAGTATCAGTCTAGAATATCAGCAAACCTTTATATTGGTCTGACTAAAGCGTGCAGTCATTTAAGGTTATCTCAGCTGGATTCTTCTTCACCAAAGTAGAGCAGCATCCAAGTCGAGAAATAAGCAGAGCAGAATTATGGTTTGGGTCATGAAAGTTGAGTTGATTCTTTTTTCCGTCAGTTTCCATGTTGTCATTTGTTTAGAGACCCACTGACTCAGCCACTTTCTGGCTGACTGGGAGACACACAGATGAACTAAAACATTAGCTGACTGTGGAAGGCATTTTGTGTGTGCCTTTCATCTGGTCCACAGGGCAGTTTTACACTTTGCATATTTTTGCAGTGCCCTGCCTCTGTCATTAGTCTTTATTAATGTGACCGCTGTGTGGCTGTCTACCAATTGCCCCTCCTGTGTGTGTGTGTGTGTGTGTGTGTGTGTGTGTGTGTGTGTGTGTGTGTGTGTGTGTGTGTGTGTGTGTGTGTGTGTGTGTGTGTGTGTGTGTGTGGTTGCCATTTACAGAAGAGGAGGGGTCCGTGTATTTCAGCAGGGATTTTGCAAGGCAAATTAACATTAAAAAAAGCATTAAACTGGGTCTGCATTTGGGTTATTTTTCTGCAAAAATCCCCCCAAAGCTAAATTTCTATGAATACAAAATAGGATTATGTGCAAGACATTCACTTGGGCTCCTGTATTAAATGGTGTAGAATTTCTTTTTCCCTTCAAAAAAGTTCCAGTCTTTATGCAGACCATTAAAAATAAATCTACTAAATATTCACTACAACAAACTGAAACATCCTTTTTTCAGACACACCAGCACCAGCTTATGCCATGCATGCACTCGGTGCAGACTGTGCCCCAGCTACTGACCTAGATTTACCCCCTACCCTGGGTTATTGGGTGGAGGGGTTGTCTGGGTAGCAGGAGTGGCCTTGATGAGGCCTGCCACTCACTCAAACCCCCCGACCCCCAACCCACCCCCCTCGACCTGAGGGAGCGGCAGTGCTGTCACATAAATACAGTGTTGCCACTTTTTGGCTTTGAGTTCATGTGTTTTAGGGTATTATATTGTCTATTGATAACATTTTATATTGACTAATGCTTATAATGCCTTTTGATCTGAGGTAGCTTTATAAAGACAGGCCCCTAGAAAAGGAGGAAATGCCGAGTTTACTCAGTGTGACTGAATAATGTCATAGTACTTCCTATTTTGACCCTAAACTTAACTCGATTGCGATCTGTAATGGTTGTCCCCTTATGTCCCACCAGATATGGATGTAATAACTATATTACTTAATCCTGTAGCTCACAGGAGGCAGTTTCCTTACATGTTTTGCTTTATTGCATTTTAAATCAAAAGGCATGGGTGGTGATGTTACTGAAAATCCAGGCACATGAGGATGTAGTACAAAAACCTTACAACAACATATCTGCTTGTTGTTTATCGTTGGCTGCAGATGTGGGGTCTAAAGGTCAAATTCATAATAATTAATATGGAAGGATCCTTGATAAAGAAGACACATGTTTCTTTGGTTCCCAAATTTCTGTATTTACATTTTAATCATTTAGCTGACACACTTATCTACAACACTGAGTACACTGAGTGCAAAGGCACACTAAGCTTCAGTCTGTGTTGCCAACACTATCTAGCAGTAGTACGGAGTGTATGTGTCAGAGAGGCCTGCTGATATTCCTGTGACGGAGAGATCATCATCTAAGAGAGAAGTGCCAGAAAAAGAAAAGTGAGGAGATTAGAACAGTACATGGTTTGTTTGACTTGAAGACTGTGGTTCTGACAGTATTCCTGCAGGGTTCAGGTTTGAAGTCAGACTCTCATTGTTTTAACTGCTCTCTGTCTACGTCTCCAAGGCAAGCCTCTCCATCTTTGCCCGGGTGGTTTAAGTCTTGTGACCGTTCCAGTCAGACGTCTTCAAATTGCGGTCAGCTTACCAGTCAAATTGAAATCTGACTCATTTGGAATGTCCTCGAGGAGCGTAATGAGTTATTTTCAATTAATCTCTGCAGTCAATGGAGGATAATTGGATCCCTGCCAACTGTGTTAGCGGGTGAATGGCAGGGGTGTCATGCTCCGTGTGTGTGTGTGTGTGCGCGTGCATGTGTGTGGGGGGTGGTGGGGGAGCAACCCTTTGTGGTCAATTAGGAGAGATCTGCAGGCAGTCACGCGTGGAAACTGAGGAACTGTAATCGTCAGGGAAAGTCAACTGTTCTCTTTTCTGTCTTTCATCCTCCTTGTAGTACTTTTGCATTCTTGCTGATACTGTCACAAGATGGTCTCCTCTGTAATTAACACTAATGAATCTCATGACTGTACAAAAGTAAACTGTACCTGCTGTACAATAAATCTATGACCTGTACATAATAGCCAACAACATTCTAAAAATGTATTAGTTGATCAGAAAAAAAACGGTGAGAAATGTATTATTTTCGAAAGGAGTTGTGTAAACATATATTATATTACAGTCAAAAGATGCAGGTTTGTTATGTAGCACTCCTTCCAATGTGATATTTTTTGGAACATCTATTCTCTTATCACACATGCTCACCCACTTATGTCCAAGACATTTCTCTGAGAGGATGCAGCACTCGTTGTTGGACTATATTTACTTGCAAACATGAAGCCGTTTCTATGATTTTTTACTATCAAACCCAACCTACTTACAGTAATAACTAATTAAATTATAAATGAATACAGTAGGTAATTTTCTGTTTGCTGTTGTTGATTGGTATCTTTGCTGTTAATCATTCACCCTCTGATGCATAGAGGGTTACTAGAAAGCACCATTAGCTCATTTGTTTTGAATAAATAAGAAAAGTTTTGCGTAGTTAGCATGAGCACTGATAGTGACTTTAGCTAAGCAAGAAAGAACGCGTCATTAAAAAGTTGACTGTAAAAGTAATCTTGCAAACTCCAGTGATGGATGAGTGCTGTGTGTGCTCGTCTGTATACATACATCAGAGCGTCCATGTGGGTTTGTTATGGGGTGTTAAATCTCAAAGCAGTGGTCATCTGTCAACAGTGTTTGGCCTGCAAGCAAATTTACCTTTCAGTTAGGACATGCAAGTACTCAAGACGTCAAGACATATGCAGCTTTCAAACTAACACACAGCTGAATATACTAGAACACCTGCATCTGCTATCCCACGTCATGTTTTGTTTGCCATGTCATTGTTTGGGTATTCACAACAGGATGAACAAGGAAGGAGTGCAGACACATTTTCTACACATGCATTAATGTACATTCATTCTGACACACTGATCATTTCTTTGTTGGAGGTCTTGTGCACCATTTCTAAAAATGTGTCTTCATTTTAACACTTAGATATGCCTGTCTGCTGCCACTAAACCTCGCCTCTCTCATGGATGAAATGTTCCTCTTTTTTTTTGCACTATTAAAATATCACCCTCCTCCAGAGAGGTTAAAGATCATTGTTGAATAAATATTCTGGAGGCTTTTCAGTATGACTGTTGTCTGAGCCTCAGTGTGGCTGAAGCTTGCCTGGCTCGAGGAACAGTGCAGGCTGAGTGACTGATTCTGCTTGATCTGAGGTTGTTTCAAAAACTACAGTAGAGAAAAAGCCAGAGTTTCCAACCTAGAGCTCATTCAAATAACAATGTCTGTACTGAGCATCAGGTTTTAGCCAAGCCTCAGAAAAAGAAAACATATTCAACTGGGATTAGAATTGTAATTTTAACTTCAAAGTGTGACCTTTGCATGTGGCAATGGTGCGGTTAGCTGCCTCACTGCCTCATTTAAGTAAAGGAACCAAGTTCTTTGCATTCATCATCTGTGTTTGGGGCAGGTTTCCAGCTTTTCAAACATCACCAATCTGTTTCTTTGTCGTCTGGCCCTGTTTGGGGCTGTCTCATCCATTTAAGAGTCAAACAAGGCTTCATGTTGCCAGTAGTTTCTGTCTGACTTTCAATATAACATCATTAATGATAAGAACACAAAATCAATTGGTGTGTTCAGTAAGTAGCTTACCTAATTAATTACAGTATCTACACAATATTAAGAGTTTGTTATAAGCAAAGATTTTTTTGTATATTGTTGTATTAATAGGCAAAGTTTATCATCATATATCTCTTATATCACTCAAAACCCTACCTCGCTAAAGGGAGTGCCTCTCAGTTTGGGCTGGACAATATATCGATATTCTGTCATTATCCTTATAACAGAGTATATGAGGGGTCAACCGACATGGCCATACCGATATTATTAGAAATCAAGGACACCGATAACCGATATTTGGGACCAATATTGATTTGCAGTAAAACTGAAACTCTAAAAGAAGTTTGATGAAATTGTATAATTTACTCAAGCACTGTTCTTAAGTAAAATTTTCGATACTTTTTACTTACTTACTTACATTTACTTCAACTTTAATCACCAAGTACTATGCAGATTTAATTATTCAGTGTTTATAGGAAATTAATTGTGACTTGTGACAAATCATAGTGTTATGGCTGGGAAACGTGACAGGATGCTGCATCAGAGCCAAAGTAGCACACTTTAAAATTTCTTAGTTTTATTGGCAGTCTGACAAAAAAATCAAGGAAAAATGCAAACTTTGTTATAGGGATTTGGCATTTGGTCTACTGGTTGGTCTTTGCGGCGTAAACGTATTTCATTTGGCTGGGAATTAACTGATCACATGCACCATATATCTGAGTGACTACTAAGAGTGTTTTATCTGCTGCCCAAGAGTTTTATCTCTCTCACACTCTTATAGATTCATCAGGAAGTCAGTTTGAGTAGTGCTGAATGTCAATAACACTAAATTATGTTCTAATGTGTTATATAAACAGGTATACAACTGAAACTAGGATTTTCTGCTCCTGTTAGTCCTCAAACACTTTTAGCCAATTGTTTTCTGTTGCTTGGTTCTAGGTGGAGCATTTTTGTTGTTCTGCGTTGCCTTAGCATTCATACTCCTACACTCTGTTATGTTTGGTTCCCTTGAACATGCTTTCCTTAAGCATCAGCCTTTTGTGTTGTCTGTAATATGTTTCTACTCTGAGATCATCAAAAGAAAGGGCAGGGGCTTTCATAACTCCGCTCAGTTTTTAATTGATGTCAACAAGGTCAGACTGAAGGTTAGGAAAGTAAACTCTTCTAATATCGCAGTCATTACCATAAATCGTAAAGTGCAGTCCTCTTATGTCATTTGATTGTCATGTTGTGCAGACTAGTCATTTTATAGATTTCCTCATAACACCAGGGTCACATCAGCACACACAGCAGCGCTTTGCGAAACCTACAAAACCAGTTTGCATGTCTGCTAGTTTTCCCCGAGTCATGACAGAGTTAACCATCTCGAAACCTGCTGAATGTCAGTTTCACCAGACATATAGGGGCCCTGGTTTAAAGAGCAAGCACAAAATAAAACAGGAGACGATAGATGGGCCAGCTGAAGCACAGGCAGCCCCCCTCCTCATCTCCTGCCAACATCTCCTTGGTTGTCAGAACGACGGTATTGCACCTCTCTCAATTTGTATGGACAGCCTGACATCAAGTTGGTTTCTGTATTTTGTCTGTGTCTTACTGCGTGCTCCTATTCAGCTAACTGAGCACATTGGTATCTGCAGACGACAGGTAACACCAAAGCTTTTCCCAGCTCTGTGAGAGCCGTCTGACAGAACCAACATGATAAAATATCGGATTCAATGCCAACTTGGAAGAATGTTGTTGTTGTTGTGGTTGGCATTGTGCTGTTCAAATGATCGAGGATATGTTATTCAGCTACATAGATTTAGATCAAAATATTAGAATTGAGGTAAGGTATTGTAACTCAGTTTTCATCTTATATTTTCATCAGACAGTTTTGGTTATTGAATTAATTTGCCATGACACTTTAAACATTAATGGCTCCCAGAGGCGAAATCCTTCTCACTTGCTTTGGTGACCCCCCTAACTTTTTCTCTTGCACCATCATGAGATTGAATTTTGGTTCTTGAGTGAAAACTCTCAATAACTTTTGAACTGCCTTAACATTATTTGGTTAAGACAGCCATGTAGGATGAATTATAATGACCTTGATGCTTTTCTGACTATTTCCTTTACCATCAGGTCAAAGATATAGTTTGCTCACTACTTTGATTTATGACCAAATACCCACAAAGCAAATGACATTCCCATCAGGTTTTACTGTACACATGGTAATGTTAAACTTGCCAAACATCCGCATGGTAGAATTGACATTGTGCGCTTTTTAACATGCTGTTGTTAGCATTTAGCTCATTGTTTTGCTATAAAGATATAAAGATTTGGGTTCCCTATGTTCAGAGAAAGGCATTTTTCAGAAGTGTCTTGCTAATGAAGAGAAACATCATTGTCATAGGCGCACTAATTTTTGAAAAGTGTTAAAAAATATATTGGGCCAAATTAGAATAATATTGACCTGGCTTGTCAGTGTAGTCCAGCTGTCCACGAGAAAAGGTGACTAAATAATTTCACTCTTTGACTTCATTGTCAGCAGGGTGTGAAATCTGCAGTGACGTGTGCCTCAATCTGTCTCAAAAGATTTTAATCAATCCTATAGGAATATCGTTTATGGGCTGCAACAAATAATTAGTTTTTACCTCAGCATTTTCAACCAACCAAGAATAAGAATTAGAGATGGACACACAATCCTAGTAATTTACAAATTTAAGATAATTTTTTGGCATGTAAATGGACAGATTTACAGAATATGTGCATAAATTATGAACTATTGTAAGTCTTAGAATAAGCAGGGAGGATAATCGAGGGCTTCACAGTTCATCAACTCATTGCATTGTTTCACATTTAATGTTTAATCAGGCTTTCCCAATTATCTTTCCATGATTAGTTGATTCTCTAGGAACACTGTTAGAGAAGGTGGCACAGTTATGACTATTGTTCATTACACTTGGCCAGATCAGTCTTTCTAAAACTAGCACAGGGATCATTAGAGAGTAAAAGAATGATTTTCTTCTAATACTGGCTACAGTATATTTTTAAATCCACAGCTGTTTCTGTAATGAATAATACCAAATCAAATCTGTGGGATCATAATAATGTTGTCCTCAGGCTTGAGGAATCTGTTCAGTTGCTCTTGGCAGTGAAATGTTTGGGAACCATGGTGGCTGTAGATCATAACAACCCTGAAGATGGTAAAGGGAACCTTTCCCCTCTTTTTACCTCTAAGCACAATGTATCCATTGTTGGGGCTGCCTTTAAACCTTGTAGCTGGGGGAGGTGAATGACATTCCTCTGACATGTTGAATGGCTTTTCACTGTGGCCACTAGACAAGGGCAAATACTGCCTGCTGCTCATTTAGCTGTCTGTCATTGATCTGTCTGTCAGTGCTGTCACTTATAGTTTTTGAAACCGCAACTAGGACTCCTCCCTCCTGTGTTCACATTGGCTGCCAGACTGTAGAATAGTCTATACACACCTGTAGAGAGACCTCAAGTAATAGAAGGTCCCGGTCCATGTCAGAGGTGTTGACAACAATATCTAGATTTCAGATTAATCATTAACTCATTTAGATATTTGGCATAGATATTATAAAAATTTGTTTTGTTTTTTTCAATTTTCCTGATACCTCTAAAAACTTTTGGAGCTAGAGCTCTGATGATTAGTGAGTTTATCCAGTGAGAGTCAGCAGGTAATGTAACATAAATTACAGAGGCCTACCTGTGTTCACCTGTAGTATTTTACAGTTTATCTTCAGTTAGTGAGCTAGTGGTGTCCTGGTGGTTGACAAGTTTAAGATGCTGACCATCTAATCTTGAGCAAAAGCTTTAGCTTATAAGGAATAAGGAAAACATGTATGGCAATGATTAATTTTCATTTTCATGGGCTACAAACCAAAAGTAAAATGTAATTAACAAAAAGTTTAACTCTTGAGTCTCATCAGTATACATTTATATAAATCCTGCAGTATGAGAGAAATCTTTAAGACCCAAGAGTTTGTCGCTCTGTTAAACTTATTCGATTGAAGCCTTCATTTTTATTTTTAAATATGTATTTGCACCATATCTTTTACATGTACATATTTTTTGGTTGTCTTTAGGAATGTCAGACCAATAAATTATCAGCATGATATTGGAAAATGTATTTATGGGTATTGGTTTAATTAGAGCCGATAATACGAAGAACTAGAACTGAAGGAACTACGGTCTCCCAGGACATCCTGAATGTAATTTAGCCAGTCAGAGACCAGTCATGGCATTATTCATATTAAATACCTTGAATGGGGTGTGGGCTCGGAGAAAGAACTCCATCAGGAGAATTTGCTAAATCCATATCTGTACACTCATACACACTGTTTATGGCCAACAAGGACTATCTAACACACTTTTCCTTCCTCCATCCAGCACTAGTTCCTCTGCTCAGTCTCTGAATCCTGTTGCTGTGGTTACCCTTCCGCTGTACACAATAGCATGGTGGTTGCATAATGTTTTTCTGTCGGTGCAGTTTGTGGCCCACACTACAGCTGAGTGGGCAGGGAGCACTCTGAGGCACCCTCCCACACCTCGCTCTGTGCTAATGAAAAGCTTGGCCTCACCGGGGAGTTTTCACACTGAATCATATCGGACAGCAGAGAGCCTCAGAGCCTGCGGTTGATGCCCTGCTGCAAAGGCAACGTCCTTTTGACTTCTTTGCCATTGGTTGAACTGCACTCGAGAGCGGTCAGTTTGATGTTCTCGTCTGAACTTGATGGGACGCAACTTGCTATGGAAAATAGACCAGAAGTGGAAAATGTGCATGAAATGGATGAAAATGGGCGAAACAGTGTGGAATCACATTAAAGGTCTCTGACTGAGTTAGGATCGATAGCCATCATGCTGCAGGAATTGGACAGATGCTTAAGGAAAATTGCAACTTGTTATTACAAAGGACCAACATCTGTAATTCCAGGACCAATATTAAAATAATGTTTCTGATGTTGCACTTATGAAATATATTAATTATTTACTATATAAACTCCACCAGACACACAACAACATTCAGTAACACAGTCAAAGAAAAGCAGTTAAATCTCTCAACTGAGAAGCTGGAGCTAATGAATATTTGGCATTTTTAATAGAAATATAGTTACTGATTAATGGTCTGTCGATCAACTTGTCTAATTTAGTAGTAACTTTGATTTTATGGCATGTTAAATGACCTATTTTGTCAGTTGAGACTGTTAAAATGTTGCACTTGTCAGCAGAATGCAGTTTCTGTTCTGTTTTTTATCTGCTGTGTCATCTACATATACCATTTCCTTTTGCACATAAACACCCAAGAAGTATCAAATGAGCTGTTCTGGGGGAGTAGACTGATCTGGTGAATTTGGCCACTGACAAAGGATGGTGTGTGCAGTGACCTGGGACTTTGTTCATTCCCCATGAGCCAAAGACAATTTGATTAACTAGAGAAGCAGAACTGTAATTATAGTGACCAGGCAGCTCACACAAAAACAAAGATTGTTGGTTTCTTTTCATGTGAAGATGTGGTTGGAAGATGACCCAAATTCTAACTGGGGTTTTCGGTTTAGGAACTGAATAAAACAAAGAAAGGACCAGATATCAAAGTTAAATCAGCACAGAAAGTTAGTAAGATCTATGAAGACATGTGATGCACATTTAAGCCACTTCTCACTCTCACAGTTGTACGGCTCCATTTCTCTCACTCTCACTTTTTCTCGAGTTTTTTCTCTCCTGAGCAATTTGCCAAGCAATTTGGCATTGATGCAGATCCTGTTTAAACATCAGGTCCATCATCAAATCCATTAAGGCTAGTAGCTGCTGTCTTTTCCATTATATATTTGGACAGATGACGTTGACTGTGTTGCTTCTTGTATCAGTATGGAAACACTTAATGAGTCAGAGTCATTCCCTGCAAAGTGAAAACGACGACAAACTAATGGACTGACTAGCCTGAGACTCTAAGTGCTAATTAAAGTGGGGGTCAATTATTTCAGTTTACATGAATAACCTTGCAAACTGTTTCACTTATGCACCCTAATGTGTTAAAGTTGTAGCACATATTGTATGATGACTATTCATACTGTACATTCAGATTTGTGTTTCATATTGTTAGGGTTGTGTAAAAACCTTAAAACAACATTTACAGTTTCTGTCCTTCACCTAATGAAACAATCTTTTCAAGTAAGCACTAGTGAGGTTGCTAATTTTCTTTAGAACACACATATTGATTTGCTGAGGCTTTGCTGTTGTTGGAGTGCTGCGAACTTCGTGTGAGTGGGCACATTTAAGCACTTCAGCCTGAAATAAGTTGAATAAGCGCAATGCAGGCAGTTGAAAGAGAGGTTAGTGCTGTATCTCTGTGTGTACTCCACTCACCTGGATCTCTAAGCTTTAATGTAAACTGGGGAGTGATATTATTTTAAAAGAACAATTTTAACTCCTGCAGGATGTTGTAATGGGTTGGATCAGATGTAAAATGTGTATCCCACTCACTTAACCAGGGTTTACTTTGTGATATATTGGTCTTTTCGGGACCTACGTAAGTCCTGCTGCACTTGATCGCTTTTTCCCAGACTGACATGGTGATGACTGATCCCATCATCCAATCACTGGGCTGCATAAAAGCTGCTTTGTCACAAAGCTGACATGGATCAAGACTCGTGCCAGATTACAGCACCTCTCTTTTATCAGATGGCTGCGTTATCCAACCTGAGATGTAGACCTGTATTTAATGGCATCAAATCCTCTTCAGTACACCATTTCCAGAAAGTGTGTCAGACCATAGAGCAAATTTAAGAGGCAGATGTGAGGCAGCAATATAGATTAGGTATTTGCTGATATTATCACAGGGATAACCACACTGATATGCAAAAAATAGCCTTGGGTAGTAAAAGGCAGTTGAGCAGACTCTAATAACAACATTGTGTTTCATTATTTTGTAAATAGTCTGTCTAATATTGGTGAGTACTTGTTGAGCACTTATTGAGTGTGTTTAGGAGTTAACTTTGCACTTCTACCTTTTTTTTCTTTTACTCCTTTTCAAGAGGTAAAATTAACTACAATCAATGGTTTTCTGATAATGTTTCAAATGGCGATTGGCAAAAAACAGTGTGACTTTGTGAGAGGGCCCGCCTGTGTTACCTGAATCTGTAGCTCCACTCAGCTTATGGGGA
This sequence comes from Diplodus puntazzo, assembly GCA_963678695.2. Taxonomy (NCBI): domain Eukaryota; kingdom Metazoa; phylum Chordata; class Actinopteri; order Spariformes; family Sparidae; genus Diplodus; species Diplodus puntazzo. The sequence goes on along the minus strand of OZ023159.1, from coordinate 20,090,916 downwards.
GCTTTATAGTAAGTCTCAGCTCATTGTTTAGCAAGCTCACAACTTTACTGTTTAGGTTCACTCTCACTATTCTCATAGTGACATTGTCAGTGAAAAATCAATAAAAACCCACTGTACTCTACCTGTTGCGCACTAAACCCCAGACACAATCAGAGGCTAGCTGATGAGCACAGTGTAGCATTTAGCAGCTAAAGAGTGAGATATTTTCCAAATGAGTTGGTCGAATGGAAAAACAGCATTCGCCAGAAGCGAGATTCCAGATCTATGATAATGTTGCTCTGTCACTTCTGGTTGTGTTATTTTTTATTTTTGCTAACAACTTGATGATATGCAATGATGATACATCAGTGTTATTTTCACAACTTGTTTCTGCTTCTCCCAAGCGACATCAGAATAAGTTATTGCAGATTTAACCAAAGTCATATGAGTTTACAGCCTATGACTTGCAGTTTGTGTTGCTTGGGCAGCATAAACCAAAATGAACAAAATCCTGTAAAAAAAGAAAAAAGATCAGCAAAGCAAGCTTCCTCTGTGGTTCGCACCAAAAGAGACCAAACTGTAGGTGAGATCACACTGGTTGTGTTCCCACTTGTTTGTCATCGTCCATCACTCGATGTGCATCAGTATCAGATTTGACGGAGAGGCTTTGTGTGTGCGGTGTGTGCCTTCCCGGAGCATTGCTAGCCTGCCTGCTATTGTACTTAACACTTTTCAGCGTTTCAGCACCCTCTCCTATTTCACAGTAGTAGTACACAGAGCCAATCAATAGCTGGCTCACAGTAGTGGAAAGGAGATGATACACAATGTAATACTGGCCTCTATAGCACAAGGGCAGAGCTACTTATCCTTGGAAGCTAATTCAGATATACTGTAGGTACCTTGAAGTGCTGCTATTATTAGGAAGTGTCTTGTTTTATGATGTGTGGTATTTGCCACTATTTTTGAGATGAGTGAGGCAAAGAAATCTGTCATCACAAACCTGATAACTACATCCATCTTGTCAGCTTCGGCCTATATTGCTTTTTGTTAACATGTCGTTATTTAATGGTTAATTGGCTGGTAGTTTTAGTTGATTGTTCAAGTTGCCAAACATTTTCTGCTCCCATCTTAAAGAAATGAGAATTTGCAGCTTTTCTCTGTTTGATATAATTGCTGGATTGAAAATCAGTTTGAAAATGTCATGTTTGACTCTAGGATCATGTGATCAGCTTTTTTCTGTATTTTGTTGGATTGTATAGAATACATGATGAATTGCTTTCTCAGAAAATAGATTAATTAAAAAATGTACAGATAAATCACTACTAAGAATACACAGTCGCAGCCCTAGCTGGTACAGACCAGGAAGTCACACCTGATTTCTGAGTTGGTTGTGTTGCCTGGTGAAACAAAGTATATATGCTTACGGAATAACAAGTGAAATGGAAAATAAATGGAATGTGCTTTTTGAAAAATATGTTTATTTGTTTTAAATGTTTATTGTCTTTAATCTTTTTCCAGCTGCTTTACTCTCCTTCCGTTGTTGTCCAGTCTAATTGTTTGCACAAGTTCTTGGTACCATGAAGTTAAACTGACATCATTGTCTTGAATTTAAAACCTGATGGTCAAGTAGTTCTGGAGGTTAAATTTTTACCTGTGTCTATTTCTATGTGTGGTTGGTTGGTTTGAAAGCAAGATTGCACAAAAAAAAATTCTAACTGCAATTTGGGTGGAAGATGGGTCTTGGCCTAGAACAGACTGTATCAAGCTTTAATGTGGATCCTGAAAAAGGGACTGATCCAGAAAAAGGGACTGATCCAGGAATGTTTTCTCACTTTCTTTAACATTGCGAGATAGGGCAAAGCTATGGTTAAGCGGTTAGGGGGGTTACAAATTTAGAGTCATACAAGGCCATTGAATTTGATAATAAGATGTTGCTTGATCGAATTAAAGGGGACTGTTGGACCTCGGCGGAGGTATGTGCTCTACTGAGCGCATTTGTAGTATTTGGCAAAGATCTATTAAAGAGCAGTCAGTTGATTTTCATGTGATATAAAGGAGATGCAAAATTTGGAGATTAAATCATGAACATGGCGGCTTCAGAGGCTTTAATCAATGACATGATGGATGCATTGTGATGTAGTAATCCATTAGAGTTGGTAATAGCTTTTGAAAAATCACTCATGTAATGGTTTTCGCTTGACAGGCACTATAACTGTAGGGGAAAGATAATGCAAGGAAAAAGATGCATGCGTTTCATGTCATTATCTTACAGGAACAGTGTGTATGCACTGTGTTTAATATTGTGCAGTTGATCTGTTGCAAGTCGGGCTTTTATTTTATCCCTATACAGTGTGAGGGATATGTTTTTGGGGTGTGTGGGCAAAGCAGTCTTAAAATGTCATGATATACATTGCAATATACTCCCACGAGTGTAGGCTCTTTAACAGGCTCTGATGTATAGATGGATTATGGCAGGATTGAGGCTAAAGATTAGAAGGATGAGTAACATAGTTTCCTTTTTACAGTTAAATCTCCCCAGGAATGACTTGCATATTAGATCATTCTGCAGTAAATGATTTACATTTAATACTCTCCAGACAAGCATAGCTTGGTTTTGGAGAGGGCTTGGTCATGCACCGTCTGGCTGGGGAAAAAAATGCCTCTGTTGGTGAAACACCAGGTTTATTTTGTGCATATTAGTATCCGGTGTGCAGATGCATAAAGATATCAAGCAGATTTCTCCCTGCCTCCGAGACCATAAAGCTAGCTCGAGGGACTTTCAAGGAAAGTAGTGATTTGTTTGTGTGTGTGTGTGTGTGTGTGCGCGCGCGTGCGCGTGCGCGTGTGTGTGTGCGTGTAAAGTAGCTTTACGTGTGTCATCTTCAGCTGCTATCAGCCCAAGCTGTGCCAGACACCCTGCGATGATGACTTGAGCTTCAGACTGAGCCTGTTATCACCTCATTCTCACTGAGGATATTGCCTTTTCAACACAACCCTGTGTCCACTTCTAAAGTATATAAAATATAAAATAAAATAAACAAAATGACTGATCAAAGTTAATATGTAAAATGTGCAAATAATGATAATTCAGAAATTGGTGGTTGTAGATTGGTACATTTAACCATAGCCCATCAATAAATCTGAGACACAGGTCTGCTCCCAATCGAAAAGACATCATATATATATAACTGAACTTTTTGCAGTCTCATATATGATTGTGACCTTGCAACTATAATAAGCTACTTTCTATTGAGGTGTCATAAATCAATGTTACTTGGTGGAGTCAGTGAATGCCGCAAAGGATACTTAGTGTAAGTGTCCACAGAAATGATAAGCCATTGTAATAATAATGATTGTCATTCAGTGCTTTATGATTCTGAGGAGAAAGTCTCTCTCGAGCTTCAGAAAACAGACTTGATGCGATGCTGTCTTGTTGCTTATATTGCCTGCATGCTTGACATTGTGTGCATGAAAAAGTCAGAAGATTAAGTGTTAGATACAAACAAGTAATTATTTATTCAGTCATGAAAAGGAAGAGTGTTTGTTTGTTTAGGCATAAAAAAAAATCTTTAAGAATTCTTTAAGTCACCATCCAGTGCATCCCTCCAGTTAAAGTTGCCCTAATCTGATCATGTATACAACAGCTAGGCTGTACAGTGCTGCAGTTCCAAAAGCTCAAAATTCCAGCACTCAATGGACCCATTAAACTTTAATTAATATAATATCTACTATTAAATATTTGTAGCCTTTTAATCTACTATTTAAAAACTTGAAGATCCAATGTGTAAGAAAGTTGATTGTTCAGTCTCCAGTTGGACATTCAATAATTTTGAACCAAGAAGAAGAAGAAAGTTCAGGAAGCTCATGAAATATAAGGTGAGCCAAAGTGAGGCTGCAGCTGTTATTCAGTGTGTCAGATATATAATTAATCAAAGTTTAAGCATTGGATTGAACTCTGTATTGGCAGCTACCAAATATTAAAGGGCTTGGATCGAGACATCCCTACCTCCAGGGTATTTTCCTTTTGTCTACCGTGTGATCTTTTATATTGAAATTATAAAAAAGCTGCTTCTGCCTCTGGGTTTGTCTGTATTTCCCATGATGGTTCACACAATAAAAATGTATAAACATCTACAGCTGCTTGTTCTATCCAGACTGTTTCATGCATTGCACATTACACATTGACCACTCTTTGTGTTGTGTTGCCCACTCCTACTTCACTGATTTTTGTTTACAAGGCCGTTCTGCTGCTCATTACCACCGAGCATTGTTTTTTCCAGGGCTGCCTCATCTTGACAAGGCCAGACTCCCAGTCAGAGCAGCGACCTCGAACTAACAGCAGCCAGTCACCCAGGCGAGGCTATACTGATTTGACAGCTCACTACTGTCTAGTGCTCAAGCTTCTTACTGAGTAGACACAAGACTCTGTGCTATCACAGCTCAAGCTGTCTTATTTATAGGAAAGTCTACCCTGTAAACACCTTTTTTTTAAATTGAGTTATCTTTTATTTCTAAAACAACATTAAAGCAAAAGCATCTTATTTTATTTGACCATCAGAGATGATGATCCTGAGATCATCATCTCTGAAAAGCAGCAACTCCTTGGCATTTTGGCGTTTCTGATAATTTAACAAAATACTTGTACGTTTTCTGTTGGTTGACTAATTCATTATTTTACTTGTCGTTTTCATCTCTACCTTACATTCATTTAGCAACTGTGTTTATTATAAACATAACAAGTTACTTAATTCACATAGTGTTTCTCCAGCATTAGAGCTGTGTAACCAAGGCCTGTCTTCAGCTGGAGCTTTGAAGCAAGACATCTAATCAAATTTGCTGTGTTTGCTCTGGCTGAACTGATTATCTTAGCCTGGCTTCTGTGTGGCTGTTTGCATGTAAATTGACTGAGATCAGGTCTGTTTTATGAAGCAGAGTCAGTTACATTGCACTTTGTATATGCAACCATCCTTACCTGTGTGTATATTCAACAAGCAGGACTATACTGTATATAGTAAAGCATCAGGCATCAGTTGATGAGCGCGGAGTACTGAACTGTCTCTGTCAAACAGACCCTCTCTTTATCAAGGGTAAAGAGAAGCATGTAGTAATACATCTGTTAACGCTCGCAGTACGTTTCCACAAATAAACACTCTAGCCAGCAGTGTTGGGTAATGCAAGGCTCTGCAAGGCATTGTCACACACCCAGGCAGCTCTGATAGACACAAACAAACCTCTCCTCGTCTTTCCCAACCAGCTTCTTTCCCATCTTCCCCTCCCCTCCCCTCCAGTTGCTTTAGAGAGACAAGTAGGCCAAAAGTGGGAAGCCTTGTCTCTGCTTTAAGCGCAACAAAGGGAACCAAGCAATTTGATCCTGCAGACTATCTGAGGTTTTGCACTGCAAAGGGTTGAGGAGGAGAGCTGTGCTTGAAAAACAATTCCTTGCATCTGTTTGTGAGTGATTCCCAGGAAGGGTTTTTTCTTCCCTGTCGGCTCATTATTTCTGCCCCATCTTTGTGCTTATTCAGCAGCATTCGTGCAAGTCAGTGCTATCCCTCGACTTCCCTGGAGGATGAGGGGGATTTCCCATCTAGCTTTTGCTAGTCAGTGAAGGGTCCATCATACAGGGGGAATCCACCACATTAACTCCTGTTACCTTAACTCTAAGCTAGCTTTTCAAGAGCATAGTCTCGGCTCTCAGATAGAGAAACTCTACCAGGGAAAGGGTGTTTGATTTTCACAGCAGCAATGGGTTTTGGTTTCCCTCCACTACCTCACCAAGGGAAGAAAGCTCAGTTGAACCACTGCCATTTTCCCCTTGTTTGTAAGTGCAGCTGGTGTTGTTAACAAAGGGTGGGCTCACTTTCCCCTCTCTTTATGTGTGTACAGTGGGAGAGCTATGGAAATAACAGAAGTGTGGAGTTTGATTCCCACAGGCTACATGTCATCACTGTAAACATGTAGTTGTTTTTCTGACACACTTTTTAGCTATATTATTGTCACCTGTATTGTCTCATTTAGTTAGAGGGTAAGTTTTTTCTTAATGAAAGAGTCAACCAGTTTTTTTGTATTCATATTTCTGCTCAACCATCACAGATATTGACTAATGCTGATTTACTACAATGCAGATAGCAAATGCAGTTATTTAACTACACTTGTAAATAAACCAGTTTTGCAGCACTGCACATTTTGATACATTCTTGTGCTCAGATTTTTGCCAATAATCTGTTTTCAAGCTGTGTTTTATGTAGCACATCATAACTTGATTTTGATTTCCCTAGCCATCTTGCTGTGTAGCAGACAAAAAAGACAAGAAAGTACATTACAAACATCAGTGCATTAGTTTTGTTGAGTGTTGCCAAAATCTCATCACACTTCAATTGTTTTACTGTCAGTCACAGCATCAAAAAGTTAACTTCCAACCTTGGAAAACTGACTACAAAATGAAGTAATTATTGTTTAGTTTTAAACATTTGCGTCTTGGATATACCCAAGACAATTTTATGTTGATAGTGAATGAAAAAGGAGAGCATGAAATGATTTCTTCACTTTGTTTTGTCATTCCTAAGCCTCGCCCCTTGCCTGTATTACTGTAACCACCCTCTTAAGTAATGGCCTCTTAAGTAAATGGCATTGCTGTGTGTTTCCCAACTTTAGAGTTGCAACTCCAGCTCATTTTCCCTTGTCATAAATCAAATCTCCAGAGTCACTGTTATGCTTCGCTGCAGTCTTTGTCAGAGCATGCTCAACCTGACACCTAACAGGTGCTTTAACATAAGAGTCCATGTAACTAAGTCATAGCTGTCAAAGTGTATTTGTCCAACAGACATAACAACGTTTGTTTTTCTTTGAGATCGCCATCTAAAATTCTTCCTCTTGCTGTAGTATGAAGTCCTCGGAAATTAAATAGGATTAATATCCACTAATGTAGGCATTCATCAAGCAAAGGAACAAGCATGACATGACCATAGCAAATCACAAAATCATTGATGTTCAACACTCTCAATTACTTCAAAGGTGTTCTCTACAGAATTGAATTAAACCCTTTGTAAGGACTCAAGATCGCTGCACTGATTAGACGAGTAAATGTGAAAAAAGAATAACATTTGGAGTGTCACTGGATGTCTACAACACTGCACAGATGGTGTATAATCAAGAACAGGAAATCAGTTGTGTTTTCCTTCTCATCCTCAACTGTATTTTCACACCAAGTCCCACGGCTTCACACTTTTCCTCTGCATGAACTTTCAGCATTGGAAAGTTTGACAGCTCAGGAATGAGCTGAAGGATGTCCAGTGAAAGCTGCTTGCTTTTGTTATAGTTCTGTTAACTGTTGGCATTTCAGTTGATTAATTTGTCGTCCTACTTTTCTAGTTTCAGTGGTTGAATTCGCAGTTTACTGTTCACCTGAATGTGTGAAAAATGGTTACCTAATCTTTACAAACTACACAACACTTTACCATTTACTTATTACTTGTACTATTTATTTATTTATTTATTTATTTATTTATTTATTTATTTATGCGAACAGATCATATCCTGATGTTTCCATCTTCTCTGTCTACACGAAGGAAGCCTGACTGACAAGAGGTGGGATCCACAATACTGAATGGGGGTGGAAGTGTCATTAACATGAGAAAGCCGTCATGCTCAGCTTTCTTTTCCTCTTCACATTATCTGCGTCGTTTCTCTGGCTCAGTCACATGACAAGTCACTTCCTTAAAGATATAGCATTCCCCTGAGTTGGTCTGTAGTTTAGTTGTCCGCAAACAATCTTTTAACTGTCAGAGGAATCAGTTTACTTCCATTAACTATCACTGCAATTTGTTTAGAAATATACAGCTCGAGCTATGTGGCTGACAACTATTTATGACCTCCAAATCTGCCTATAATTGCTAATTTTGTGTTTCAGTAAAGTGAGTTTCACATTACACATTAAGTGTCAGTGAAAGATATTATTGTTATTATATTATACAAGATATTATGTGACAAAGAAAAACAGCATGTTGTCACAATTTAGAAACTGTACCTAGAATTTATGTGTTTATGTAGTTTTCAATTAATTTCCTTTGCACTGACTGGATTGTGGCAGATTTAACTGAAATAAGTTTCGACTTGCTTCGGGCTTTGTCATATTACCATTTACAAAGGAAATCATTTATTTCAAAGGCACTTGCTGCAATTAATGGATTTACTTGTGGACACAGATAAAATGTGTGTGGTACTCTTGCATAGAGATACACCTTGATGGACTGTCTTGCAAATTAGCACAATAGACCAATTGTAAACCACGTTGCCGACTTTTGAGGAAACAGAACTAGACAGTCAGAAATGAAGAAAGCTGTATTGTTGTGCAGTTCAATTTTATTCCGTGTGACCCTGTTCTGCTAATAGCAGCGCCGCCAATAGAACTTCCCTCACATGTGGTTGGAGCAGTGTTTTTGGACTTGAAGAAAGCCCCTGACACTGTAAGTCATGAGATACTTGTCAGTAAATTAAGACATGAATTTATTTTTTCTGCTCTTGCTGTTAGTTGGCTTAGCTCATATTTGGAATATCGACAACAGTGTGTTCGCCTACGGAATGTGAAAACATCTTTTCTGAACAGTAAGACTGGTCTGCCACAGGGATCAGTTTTAGGTCCTATTCTTTTTTGCTTATACATAAATGATTTGCCTACCATTTGTACAGACACTGAATGTCAGATGTATGCTGATGACGCAGTGTTTTATATTTCAGCAAAGAATCCCTGTCAAGCTGCAGAGATCTTAAGCAGACAGATGGTTACTGTTTCAGAATAGCTACAAAGGAATCACTTAACACTTAATCACAAAAAAACGGTGTCCATGTGCTTCTCAATAAGAAAGAAAGCCCTAGAGAAATTTTACATCACTATTGATAGTAAAGATATTGAGGTGGTAAATGAGTTTAAATATTTAGGTATAACTCTAGATCCTCAACTTAAGTTTGACGCACATATAAAGAAGCTATCTAAAACTGTAAAAACTAGTCTGAACTGCTTTAGACTTATCAGGTCATGTCTTTCTTTTAAGGCATCCCATCTATATCTGCATGCCATGGTTCTGTCCAACTGCATCACTGCCTGGGGCCAGGCCACTAACTCAGCTATTAGACCTCTATAAACAAGCTTTAAAAATTTTAGACCAGAAGCCACAAAAATGGCACCATTGCAAAATTATTGAGAAATATAATTTGTTGACTTTTTCCAATTTTATAAAATTCTCTTTTCTGAGAGTTGCTTTTAAGTGCGTAAATGGACTGGCCCCACAAGCGGTGTCTCAGATTTTTAAAAAGACAGACAACTGTAAGACTATGACAAGGAGCATAACTAAGCAAAACTGTAAAGTTCGAAGATGCAGGACAACATTTGGCCAATCATCTTTTTTAGTGCAAGGTATCCACCTATGGAATTCTTTACCATCAGAAATTAAATCCCAAACAGAATTAAAAACGTTTAGTGTTTAGTGAAAGTTAAACTGTGGCTCAAGCAGCAGCAGAAATGTGAACATTAACTTCTTTCAAGTCATTGTCCATACAGCACTGTATTTAATGTTTAATGCTAAATTTAACTTGTGTTTTAATTTGAAATTTATAACTGCAGCTGTGTTTATTTGTACCTATTCACTGTGTTATCCACTGCCTTTGTATAATTGCATTTATTGTATTCAGAATATTTTATTGTATTCTAAAGCCTAACCAGGGACAAAGACTGCAAATAAGCTGAAGCTAGACGTCTTATATGCATCACATTTTCCCATTTTCTGTGGCAATGTTGTATGTATCGTCCCTGTTAAATAAACATTAAAATAAAAAATAAAATATAAGAAGCTGTAACCGTTGAATGTTTGACATTTTGGTTAATCATTAAGGTTAATCAACTTATTGTTGCAGCCCTTTTGTGTAGATGCAATGGCTTTCAAATCTAAATAGTATCGTCAGATGTGTCCACATGAACATGGACATGGCCACAGACATCACTGATGTATTCAAGGGACATACTGCAGCTACAGATCAGAGCAGGTTGGCGTTTTTTGTTACTGATAGTTTGAAGCGAATTTACTCTTGCCTTATTTGTTCTTTCCTTTAAAGCTCCTCTGCAGCTGGTAGTATTGTAGTCTTGATTTGCATTTACTCATCAAATATTGGAGACCCATTGTGGAGAGAGGATTAGGCCGACAACATATAGCTAAATGACTAAACTTCTTCCTGACAACAGTGCACACCAGTGTTGGCACTGTCGGAGTCAGATGACAGTGCAGGGCTCTCTCTCTTTTTTTGCCAAGGCAGAGGAAGCTTTTGCCAAAGAGCATCCTCTCTTCAATAAAGCTGGGTGAAAATCTGGACATGGAAATTTTGAAAAATTGAGACAGAATGTGGCACTCTTCCTCTCATTTTCTCTCACCCCCCACTCTCTTGTTCTCTTCCTCCCTCTGTGGGTGTTTGGTACACTAAGTGCCTCATGATTGCCAGGGCCGTGAGGAGGCACAATCGGCGGAGGCGTCAACAGCCCTCAGCCAAGTGTCCTTGCTTCCCCAAGTGGTTATTCTGGCAGTGTTTTGGTCAAGTGACAGTGGAGTCAGCGTTATCCAGTCAGATAACAGTGTTCAATAACAGTGCTACATGGCAACATGATGAAGGATTTCCATAACAACTCCTGTGTTGTTCATACATAGAGTAAATTTTCACACCAAAATGTCACGCAGGCTGGCCACATTTGGTTTGCCCAGACAGTGGGGGTTTAAGTGCTTATGTGTGCATTTTAGCAATCTTGCATGTTTTTTCTTTGTTCCACTTAGCTCGGAGCATGTGTGCTGCACCCTGTGAACCCTGTAAACTATAAGTGGACAACACTTGGGCTGGAAAGAGAGCTGACATGTGTGCTCAGGAACTTATTCTAAAAAAATTGTAAAATGCTTTTCATTTGGATTCAAATCATGGTCAAATCTGGACAAAACCTATATTTGCTGCTAAAACTGAATATCCAAGACAGGAAACATTTAGTCACATTGATGCTTTATGTAGAGTCTCTGGAAAAAAAAAATGTATAATCAAGTTACAATCTTAACTAATCTTATCTATAACCCCCAAAATACTTCATTTTTAACAAACGATGAAGACAAACCGAGAAATATTCCAATTTGAAAGAGAAATTTTGTATTTTTAATCTGAAAATACCTAAAACAATCATCTGAATTGTTGCAATTAAACTGATCTATTAAGTCATTGTTTCACCTCTAGATTTAACCAATATTTGTTGTAGAATGTCTGGAAAAATGTGAATAATAGATGTGGTCATATGTAGGGGTTGATGGAAAAAGGATTTACACAGTCTTTACTAAGTCTCTAAAAGTGTGATTTTGTTTAGATCCTAGAACTAAACTGTTTTAATTTTGTTTGTGGGTAAAGGTGCAGATGTAGCTGAAACATCATATAAACACATCAAACTTCAGCACTCAGTCTTGTTTATAATGTAAGGTAATTTTAACAGCAGAGGTACCAAGTTTTATCTCTGTTAGATATTAACTCTAGCTTTAGTTCCCCCTGTACAAAATACTAATATTCTGAGACTGACATGTCTTGATAACTCGGTTGTAGTGAATGGTGTGTTTTATCTGCAGTGAAGGTCTTTGCTTTCTTCTGAAATAAGTCTAGAGTGTGTGGTATAGGATTACTGGTTGGATGTTTGTCAGCTGTGTTGATGTTGTGCTGAGCTGTGATTCTTATCAGTGTGCTGCTGACAATGTGTGAGAGCTGTGCTGCCTGTCTATAATTTACACACTGTTGTCAAACTGATAATGATGAGGGGTTGTGGAGGGTGAAGGCAGGTGTGTTTTTGTACTCCGTTCGGATGCACTGCGCATTCAGTTTGCATGTTTTCTGCTTTAAGTTAGAGATGGATCTGGGAATCAAAAGAGGAAACAAGAAAAGACAGATGGATTATCATTTTATATATTTAATGGACGAACTGGGTTTTGATATTGGCGTAAGTCTCTGAAAACCTCCAAAGGTCTGATCTGATGGTGGATCCAAATACAAACGGATGTCTTTATTCAGCATCCAATGCTATTTCTGTATCCAGGCAGTGTTGGCTATGATGCACCAGCCAGTTATTAATTAAAGCCTTTTCTGATCAACAGTTTTAATGCCTTATAATCCCGCCCACCCCTTTTTGGCTCAGATGTCTGTGTTTACCACTTTGAAACTGATACATATATGGCCAAAAGTCTGTTTTTTAATGTATTTGTGCACGGTAGTAAACCCCTTGGGAAGGAAACACTTGAGCCTCAGTGTCCTAGCAGCTGATTGATGCGTTATCTATTTCTGTTACACATCTCTATTGTCTGTTGTTCATTTTGACAGTTTCTAGTGTGTGCTCATCACTATTTGTCATCAAATTCTGCTGTCTATATATTGTATTTTGTTTCTTTGGATGCGATCATTGTGTAGACGGGTGTTGGTCATGGTTCAGTCTTGTTTATGGTAGAAATGTAATATTAACCTGACAGTGTTTAAGGAGTAGTTTGATATTTTGAGAAATGCACTTATTAGCCTTCTTGCAGAGAGTTGGATGAGAATATTGAGACCAATCTCATCAAACAGTATGGTAATGTGTATCTCTAGCCAGAAAATAGTTAGCTTAGCTCAGCAACTGGAAACAGGGGGGGAACAGTCAGTTTGGCTCTGTCCAAATGTAACAAAATCTGCCAACCAGCACCTATTGTGTTGTAAATTAAATGAATGAGATGGAACGTGTTAATTGGTGAGCTTTGGAGATACTCTTTGGTAGTTTTTTATGTTGGTTTTACTGTTTCAAGGCTAGATGCACCTTTGACCCCTCTGTTCTTCTTCTCCCCTTTCTAGCGGTCAGTTTGCTGTGGTCAGAAGATGCCGGCACAGGAGTACGGGTGTGGAGTACGCCGCCAAATTCATCAAGAAGCGACGCAGCAAGTCAAGTCGACGAGGGGTGACGAGGGAGGACATCGAGCGCGAGGTGAACATCCTCAAGGAGATCCAGCACCCCAACATCATCACGCTCCATGAGGTCTTTGAAAACAAGGCAGAGGTCATCCTGATCCTCGAGCTGTGAGTTGCTTTGCCATCTTTTATTCTTCTGTGCTCATCGCAAGTGGGGAAACTGAGTATATATTTTGCACAATGGGTATTGGGAAAAAAAAATTCTAATTATTATGGCCTTGAAGGTATTCAGCTCAAAAATGATTGTACCCTTTAGTCCTCTTTTGCTTCTTATAAGAACAGTGACTATCATGACATATCATCTTGTTTTTAACTATTTTTCAAACTAAATCAGTCAGATGGTGATCACAAGTCCTCATAGTAGCCAGTTTTCAGGGTAGCTTGTAATAAAGCGTGACTGTAACTCGTCAGAGGTGTTGTGTAACTTGAAGCCCCTTTTTCACTGGCACTTGTTAGACCAGTTTTACCAGGTTACAACATGGAAATCTGCTCTAAGATCTTTTATGTTTACATTACAAGTATCCAGCTGACAACACGCTTATTCTGAACAAATAAGCACCAAAGCACAATACACTATACCTCCATTAGTAGGTCACCTTACAGCCAGCAGTAATGAGTGTAATACTGAGAGCTGCAGTTGCTGGACAACATTCCTGACCGGTGATCATATATGATTGAATTACAAGGAAGAAACAACAAACGCAGAATCAGTCAAGGCCCACATTACAACGCGTGTGTGAATACTGTTACAAGTCAATGGCTCATTTCCAGGTCAGTACAGTAAACTTGTCAAACACTTAACTGTGGCTGGAAATAACATCTCAGTGTTTTTAAGGCTTGATTAAATTAAAAGAGAAAATTTATTGTCAGAATCAAAATGAACACTGTGCAAACTTCAGTGAATACCATTGGCTTTTCAAAGGGTAGTGCAAAATTGTGGTTATTTATCATCATTAAGCTTTTGAAATTATGTTTAGACAACAAAGAATTTATATTTGCATTAAAAAAATTCTGGTGCTGGATAGATGGCTGCACAGCACTGCAGCATCCAAAGCGTGTACCCATTAAAACAAGCTGTTTCCATCTATGAACTTGTTGTCTTTCTCTGAAATATTTGTAGAATGGATCCAATCTTTCCTCATTCCTAAAGCTCAGAACATGTGCTGTTGTTCCCAGAGACATCAACACGACCCCTTCCTGCTTCTCATTAGATAAATGCACATATCTGGTCTGTTAAGTTTTACTTTCAAACTGTAAAAACATGAATAACCGCTCCCATTTCCATATAATAACCGCTGCAGTTGCCAGTTATTTGAATGCATTCGTATTAGACAACTTCAGGGTTTGAATTAACGCTCCTGAGATTCGAATGGAAGGCAAGGATATAAGAATAGTCCAGAGCATCAACAACCACATGTACAGTTCAACCATATAGCACATTCGATTTGCAATCATGCCCAACGCACGTCAGTGCTATCAATACTGTCTGATTAGTGACAGTAAGAAAGGAGAATACTGTGCTTTTTTGGTGTGGTTTGGCAATTAACTGTACAGTGTACAGTGTACAGTTAATTATCCATGGTTTTATGATACATGAAATTCATGTACATTATCCATGAATTTCATGATACATATTGTACATAACAACATATCTTGCATGAATCTCAGAACTACTGTGAAGTATGTAAATGAATCCATTTGAACACAGTTGCTTAAGAGCTGACAGTTTTCAGTCCTCTGCTGAAACTGTATCATTCATCCCATAAGGGAGGATCCATCGATTATCTTTTCCTTTGAGTTGATCTTTGTCTTTGTGTGGGTAGAATGAACCCAGAAGATATAGAAGTGGGCTTGTGAAGGTTGTCAGTTCACAGGTTTGGGGAAATGTGGCTGAGAAAAGTCCAGTTACCACTGAGGTCCATTTAAAGCAAAGGCATTAAAGCCAATAGGTTCTACAAAGAGCAAGTATTCTGAGTCACTTCTTCCACAATAAAGGTCAACGGGAACAAGAAAGCCCTCACTTTACAGAGCACTGAACACTTTCTATCTATTTTGTGTATTTTATTGTTATTTGTGACCTTTTGTTAATGGTTTTATGTCAGTTTTGGTATGAAAATTGTTCTTAAAGCAACATTATATAGAAATGTGTGCGATTTGGCGCCGCCACAGTTTCTGAGTGCAACACCACTGTTGTATATCCAAGGTATGTAACATATTTTCAGGAGTAATGTTGGTGCTAAAGACAAAAAAAGCTCATTAACCAAATGACGAGGCATGCATGCAAGTCTGGATTTTTTTTCAAATCAGAGCTAAAAGACTCTTATTTGTGTTATTTAAGTGATCAGATCCGATTTTTGGGTGCAGGCATCATGAACATATCTGCATGGGTTGCTATGACGAGGTAGTCGTCAGTAACTCTATATACTGGTGATGCGACTTTCCAGTATGGAAGCATGATTGACCATCTCGCTCTTCCAAACAGTCACACTGTCGAGTTGCGGTGCTGTGTATTTCAGTTTGACTCCACAGACTGTTGTTCTCTGTGTTGTCAGGACCGCCCTGCTGGTAGCATCATGGATTCTGCTCAGCTGCTCCAAAGCACATCCGTCTTTCTGAATTTGACAATGTCATCGTGTGTTGTGCTGCGATTGACACAAAAGACACTTTGAAATCAAATTTGAATGTCCTAGGCAACCAGACTGAGAAGCATCGGTAGAAGTCCAACGTTAATCAGATGTTTTGATGATTTGCAATAAAACACATTTCACGTGTTTTTTCGCTGTCCAGATTTCCGCAAATCAATCTGAATACAATCTTGACATGCCAAAAAAACAGATTTGGGCTGGAAAGTCCAAACATAGCCAGAAATTTCTGTGTGGATTGGTCCAAGTTATCACGGCTGTTTTTTGGTGTTGGGATGGTCAGACTCAAACATCTCAATAGGGTCATCAGTGATCTGCATGGATCATAAAGCCTGTATAATACTGGCCCATTAACTCTCCCGCTCTTCCAGCTGGCATCCATCATGTATGTTGTTTGGCTTAGTTTGGCTCCATGCAACACCTCCACAGCAGCACATACTGTGCCTCACACATTCAAGCTTTGTTCTCACTGATCATGCTCACTTCTACACTGCTTTTTCTAAATTGTGTCAAGTTAAATTTAAATGAAGGATTTTTTGTAATTAACTTCTTGCAGGACTCCCTTTCTGTTGCGCTCCCTGAGCTGTTTTATGACAAGGGAAACTGGGCCTTATATAGTGGTTCGTTCTTCATTTCCCCACTGCTAATGTTTTTCTTAGTTTGAAAGAGTAGAGCAGGTCTGTCTTAAGGTTTTGATGGCTACATGTCCAAAGTTGAGGCAAATATCTCAAAGGTGAGGGTTTACATATAGTAATGGCATGATAATTATGATAATTTATAATCATGGCTTCTGTTCTGGGCTGTGGATACATTGGTTTTTATTTCCTTGTGTGTCATAGTGATTTATAACTTTAATTTAGTATTTATTATTTTATTTATTCATTGCTATTTACTCATTAATTCCCAAACATATCTGGGTCAAGCACTCCCTGAAATATGCACTCTGAGCCACTGACAGCCATTTGATAAGATCATCTAAGGAACTCATATGACCAGATATTTGTCATTGCTGTCAGTCATGCTTGGTTGTGTGGGCATGTTGATATGGGATACTGATAGACAATGAAATATGAACAAGGAAGTATAGTCTCAAGACACTAGCAGTCCATACTTCCTTGATTGCCATGTTTGATTGTATAACTATATGAAGCCGGCACAACAGCCTTCACTGTCTCCGCTCCCTTGATGCTACAAGTCCCATGCTACAAGTCCTTCAACCTGGTATGGTTTCTTACATATTTGACTGTCCAGTGCAGTTCTGTGTAGAACCAGAACTGACTTTTTGGCTGGACAACTCTGTCTGTAATTGCCTGAACCCCCTACTGCGGCACCCCCATGTACTATTATTAGCTTAAAATCAGAGTTTATGAATTAAGGAGATCGTATTTTGTTGATCCTATTTCAGCAAGCAGCTGATGACTCAGTGATGAAGCCAAGCTTATATCACTAATGCTCTGTGTCTTCTGACACACAGCAGAGTACATTTTTGAGAAATTGATTTACCTGATTTTTCAGCCTGGGGGTCTTGTAATGGACTGAGAGTTGTGACAGGGTGTGACATTACAGCTAACAAAGAGCCAAAGCTGTGAGAATTTGTATTGAGGAGTTTATTTAAAGCTACTACAAGGAACTAGAACATTTAGTGTCGGACCATACCACTAGACTACAGAGCAGCTTCTTTCCTCGGCCTGTGAGATTCCTCAGCTAATCCTCATCACTCTGTCATAAAAAATAGTTTTTTCATTTTGTGATTTATTCAACATGCGTAAATCAAAATCCAACCCGGTGACAGGCAATAAGAACAGAACAGAAATCGCCAATCTTCTCACTCATGCTCTTGTTTGCATATGTAGGTCACATAGAGGCATCAGTAGTATGTTTTTATATGACATTGTATTTACTTTTTAAAACCAGTTAAAGATTACTTGTAGTATTTTTAATGAAGGTAATCTTTTGGAGGAGATGGTAAACGTTGGCCTGCTTGAATAGCGAATCATTTTAATTAATTTGCATGTCATGGTATAATTGATAATACCAGAAATATGTTCCTGGTTCTACATAAATCACAATTAGCATTCAGAGCTGGTAGGATGACAAAATACTGTGTTTTATTTGTACCCAGCCCAAGGCAGGTAAAACAACAAGTTAGACGTGAATGCTAAAAATATTAGGCTTCATGTTGTGCTCCTTTGTCCTCCACATCCTTTCCTCCTCCTGCACTCCGGGTAAATGCAACAGTGACAGCGACTGTCCTTTGGCATAACACATTGAACGACCAGTGCTAAAAGAGGCAGAGGTGGCATGTTCGGGCAGAAACCGTCTTTCCTGTCTGTGAGTGTGAGTTTACACCCTGTTAACCACTGAAGCAGATGATGAAGTAAACATCAGAGATATCCTGTAGAGTGGGTGTTTGGTGGGAGGAGGGGTGGAGTTCCCAGCTGTGCAGCTGGTGTGGTGTTTCCTCCCTGAAGGGTGTGTGTGTGTGTGTGTGTGTGTGTGTGTGTGTGTGTGTGTGTGTGTGTGTGTGTGTGTGTGTGTGGGTGTGGGTGTGTGTGGGTGGGTGGGTGGGTGGGTGGGTGTGTGTGTGTTCTATCCCTGCCGATAGATTTAGCAAAAGCATTAACAGATGCAAATTCTTGTACAGAAATGTGAAAACATTTTTTTTTTGGGTAATGGTTGAATAAACCTTCACTGAAATATGGAGAATTGGCTGCTAAAATGATTAATGAACTGATTTTTCATTTAACTGTTACTAATTCTTCACATACTGTATACTGTACAAACACGTGCTTTGATGTGTGTTTGGCTGAGTGAACGCTTGACGACTGGATAAGCATGGCTGTAATTACACTTATCTGCACATTTGCTCTTCTTCTCCTTTCTCTGTCTGAGTGCTTAATGCTGAATCATGCTCTGGTTTTATTGAAAGATCTTTACTTCTGATCTGAAATTGACACGAACCGACCTTCATAAATTTCGATAGATAAAATGGTGGGTAATGTCTTGGCAGTGATGAGCAAGCACTGATACTGATATTAACGGGCTTAAAAAGTGGATTTTTATGAGAAGCAGTATAATTAAATCCTGATAGGAGAAAGTAGCCATGACACCAAGAACTGAATTAATATTAAACCTTTTTCAGTATTTTGTTGCGTCTCTTTTGTCCAAAAGAGAAAAATTGCCCTGGGTCAGCATCGTTCATTAAACATCATGGATCCAAGTGATATTTAGTTCCAATATTTCGCTGTCTGTGTGTCGTTATAAGTTTAATTTAGACAAACGGTGTTGATTTTGATTTGATAAACAAATGTTTTTCATGATTCAGTAAACATTTCCTTTCTTTCTCCTGTTAATGTCATCCATACCCTGACTATTATCCTTGCGAGGTCTTTTTATTCATTTTAAGATCACATATTAGTGAGACTAAAACAAACGTTAAATGTTCCAATAATACAATCTTAGCCGAAACGTTGGGGCATATTCATTTTTCCATATACTCCTTTGTATTTAATGGAGAGTTTTCATTATTTAAACAGCGCTAGTTAAAATGCACTCTGGACGTGTAAATTGGTCGCGCTCTAATGCACCGGGATGATTAGATTACATCAGCTCAGCTCTGCTAAGCAGGGATTTGTAGCTGGCTCTGATCTGAGAAATCTCGCATTTTAATTCTCTCCCTCTTTCTCTCTCTCTCTCCTCGTCCAGTGTGGCCGGCGGTGAGCTCTTCGACTTCTTGGCAGAGAAGGAGTCGCTGAGCGAGGAGGAAGCCACTCAGTTCCTCAAGCAGATCCTGGATGGAGTCTTCTACCTGCACTGCAAACAAATCGCTCACTTTGACCTTAAGGTACTGCCGCAACTGAAGATGAAAGAAGTCCAGGAGTTTGTTCAACTTTTCGACATATTATCCATTTTCTCAGCTTGTATTAAATACAGTGATATTGTAATTTACACCTACACTGTGTCCCAATTCTATATTACACTAGTGCTACAAGGATTTTGAGGATAAAGTACATTGTCATTGAAAAATGAGTTTGAAGAGCTTCAGAAATAGAATTAGTTGATTATTTGATGAATCAACTGACAAAAATGAAATGGTGCTTATTTTGATAATTGATTAATTACTTTAGTATTTTAATAATTTCCAAACTTATGTTCCAGCTTCTTAAATGTGAGGATTTGCCACTTTTTTGCCTTTTGATAGTGTAGATATGATAGAAAACTGAATACCTTGCTGTTCTGGATTGATGGTAAAACAAGGAATTTGGGGATCCTACCTTGGGCTCTGGGAAATAATAATGTACCCAATACTTTCAGATATCTTATTGACAGAATGATCAGTCTAAAAAACACTCAGCAGATTAGTTGATAATGAAAACTGGGTTAGTTGCAGCCCATTGAGTATATGCCTAAAAGACAGTACACGTTGAATTTAAATGTGCTGTTGGAGACCGTATCGTCTGAAAAAGACATTTTGGCTTCTCATAGTAGTGACGTTCTCTTTGGGTTCCCCAGTAAACCATGATCGCGTGACAGAGAGTCAGCATGCACGATTGCAGGACCCTGAAACTGAAGCAACTAACTGGAATTCAGCCATCATTAACCTGCTCCTGCTGTAACCTGTCAAAATGTCAGCTTCGTAATTCCTAATGAAAATGAAAATAACTACTCTGAGCTGTTAAACATTGAAAGAATTTGCTCATGCAGGAGATCTTAGAAAAGAAAGGTCTTGACACATTTCACTTTCAGTTCCATTGACAGTGGCATCTCATGGTCAAAGTTTGATTGTCATCTGTTGCGTCACTGTGTGTTTATGCAAAATGATTAAACGTTGTACATTGACACTAAACTCACATGTGTCCTTCATAGACCCTCCACTAGTTCCAACAAATGAAAATTTGACTTTTAAAGTGATGAGTTTGAGCAATGTCCTCAAAATGCACCAAAACAGAAATTATGAAAAGAAGAGATGCACTGTTGTGATGATTGTGAGATATCCATGAAAATACTTTGGACGCAGTCATGTTCACATAGTCGAGGTCATGTTTGGTTTAGAAAACACGACCAGGTGTTTTTTTTTTATTTTGAAAGGACTCCTCCTGTATATTTGCCGGACAAAAGCCCCAAATATTTCCCTCTTATCAGAGGTCACAGTAAAGTGTTGCCTGTTGTACAGCCCCCCGGAGTAGTTTACATTAATTATCCTGAAGCTCAGTAGAAAACTTGATTTGAAGCATTATGTGATTCATACACCAGCCTCTTTTGGACCTCTCCTTTCCATCCATGTTTTTATGTTTGAGGATTATTATCTTATTATCTTGACTTATTTGTACGGTGGACTCACTGCAACCAGCACAGACACTCTATCTATCTAGAGGTTCTTGGACATTCAACTTGTATTGTTCTGATACTTGTTTACTTAAATCTCAATCAGTATCATTGATCAGTTGCCCACTTATGGCTGCACACATGGCGTCTCCAGAAGAAACGGTCCAGACTGACTCCTCCACTTACAGAATAATCTAACTGAACAGTCATACATCAGGGCTCAGGACATTAAGCCTCCAGGTTTGCAGAAAATAATAACCTTTGTGCCCAGCCAGCCACTTCTGATCAATGCTGCAGCTTTTACCACACACTACAGCCTCCGCTTTAGATATTAGCTGCTGTTATTCACTGTTTAGCAGTGACTCAGATTAAGGCGTCATTGGTTTAGTTGAATGACTTTACAGTCCTGCAGTATTCAACTCAAAAGGGTAGAGGTTCATTGTCTTCATTTGCTATCTTCGCCCATATTCTTGATAGCATATTTTTGCTTGTGTTTGGCATCATTTAGAAGACATGTTGTCAAGTATAGTTCAAAGCTATTTCAACATTTTTTTATGTCGATATTGTGGAGCCATAATAAAACAATGACAGCAGGAGTAGATTCAAGGACAGAAATTAAAGCACCCCAGATGTTCTCTCTAACCTCTTTAAACTGCCGTTACACCATTTAGAATGTAATTGCCTGACTGAACAAGGCAGTTTTCAGCAAATTATTTTCTTTTTAGAGTCAAATCAATTTTGCAGAGACAGTAATATTGCAAATCGATGTGCTTATTATACTCAAGAGGCCCATATGTTGGGCAGGATAGACTAATGATGTCTGACTCATTGCCAGTCATCTTATATGCAATTTGTATGTGGACTGAAAGACCAAAGTGATTTAAAGTCAGCTCTTCTTTAATGGAAAACAGTGAGAAAGACCCAGTTTGTAAATATCCCCAAACTCCATCTTCTATAATGTCATTGTTTATCAATACTGATTTATGCTCTAATCCTCCTGATTTTCGTTATGCCGTGGAGAAATCTCTGGGGAAACATGTTTCTGTTTATTGCCTGCTGTAAAATTCCTACTTTGCTTTTGCCTTAAGCACTGGTGGGAGATGTATCCAGATCTTTTGATTAAGTAAAAGTACTAATACCATAGTGTCCTGCATTGAGAATTTTACTCAGGAAACTGTCATTAAAGTATTAAAAGTACTGCAGAAAAATGTGCCCTGTCACTGTAATACTAATATGTACTGTATTATATTGTTAGATCATTACTATCGTAATGTAAAAGCAGGAGTTTACTGCAGTTGGTTGAGGTGAAGTGGGGTTTTTAAAGGAGTGCAACTAATGATTATTTTCATTATGCTTAATTTCTCTATTATTATTAGATTGATGGCTTGGTTTGTAAAAATTCTGCTCTTTTATTCCAGTATTAACTTTAGCTTATGAATGTTTACAAAGCAGGGAACAAAATCACTGATCTGGGCTGGAGTTTGATGGTATTTTCTCAGCTCCCCCTGTTGCTGCCCACAGCCAATCTGCTTCTGTTCCTTCTCAGACTAAATCCTCAAGCTCGAGTCATAGTCTAGCTGAAAGGATGAGGTTTGGAGGGAAGATGGCTTCGTCTAAAAGAGGCATTGTGTCCTTAGGAATGTCCGGCTTCTGTTGTTTGGCTTTGCTTAAAGCGCATCTTTGCCGTCCTTTCCTCTCTCCCACTTCCTCGAGAGGTTTTAACTCGTGTTTTGCATGGGATTTCCATGGCTGATGAGCCTCCTTCCTGCCAGCCTGTTCCTGGTTTTGTGTCTGACTATACTGCTCGCTCTGTTGTTTACACAGAGTTTGAGTCATACACAGATAATTTAGGGTGCAGTTTTTCAATATTCTTCTATTGATTTCTCTCTGAGCATCATATAATGTATGTTCCTCATTTAAAATGTGATGCTTTATAAAAATGTCCAGGTTGTCACTCGACCTCTTCTTGCCTCGTGTCTGTTTTATCTGTCTCCTCTTTCCTTCTCCATCTCACTATTTTAACTGTCTTTCTTTCTAGCCGGAGAACATCATGCTGCTGAACCGCTCAGTGCCTCACCCTCGCATCAAGATAATTGACTTTGGACTGGCCCACAAGATCGATTTTGGCAATGATTTCAAAAACATTTTTGGAACTCCAGAATTTGTTGGTCAGTGTCTCTTTGTCTTTGTGTGTTTTTGAAAATTCACGCTCTGTTTTGTCCTTCCTGATTTTCTTGTTCTGCCAATATCTGGTGTTTTGTTGAACACATTCTGCTCCAATGAGTTTGCACAAATATCTCTCTAATGTACGCAACACACATAAGCAAACAATCACCACACCACCCTGTTTTCCTGGCTTTATCCCAGGGGTTGCGTATTGTGAGAACAGGTGCCAACTGTGCCATAGGGACTAAGTAAGAAAAGACCTGATAATAGACTGGAGATTATCAGAACTGCTCCTTTTTGCCAACACAAACACACTCACACACTCGTAGACACATCTCTGGCTCTGTCCCATCTCCCCTCACCTACCCCTCTGCCCGGAGCAGCTGCCAACACTCCCAGTCCTCCTCGGCCCAACGCCAGTGCCCACTACCAGCATCATCCAGGCCAAAGCCAGAGCCTGTTCCCAGTTCAGCGGGGTGGCAGTGAGCAAATGGTCTAAATAAAGATCAAGTGGCAGAAAGCCGAAATCATGATTTGAATAGTTGCTGGAAAACCGGCCTAACCACTCTGAAATTCATCAGATGTGAATGAAATCAAAGGATTCGGAAAATGAATCCTCATTCATGTAAAATATGCTTTAATGAGTTTTGCTTTTCAAAATTACGCTCGCTCTCCCGATTCATAATGCCAAATGAACTCATAAACATAATACACATTTGTTTAGACGATACATGTATCTCTGTTCATTGCAAAGAACACTTTTATTTCTTAAGTGTTCTTCAGTGTCATTGTAATCCTGTTTTATGGCTGCACTGCAAGCAGGAACTGCTATAAGCTAATTAAACTTACTTTTAATAGTCTCAATTTTCTGAAATGTAAACAAATATATGCTAAAGTGATTTGCAGCATTATGCTTGCTGTTTATATTCCCCTGAGCCCCCAAACGTATGGGAATTGTATTTTCAACACTTGGAGCTTGAATATCCTATAAATAGAAGTAAGACAAAGAATAATCAGGATGACAGAGTTGATTAATATTAACATAAAACGTATGATTTGTTAATATATATTGGTCCAGTCTCATCTGAGGGGTGCATCCAATCCTGTTTTGTTTAAATTTGAGTAAAAATGAATGTACTGATTAACTGCTTATTATTCACACATCTGACAAGAAAAGGAGAAAAATAATCACAGTCCTAGCAGGTGTGATTTAAAAAAAACAGTAGCTTTTACAGTACAACAGCAACACCTCTAAAGGAACAACAACAAAAAAAGAATCTGTGAACCTAACAGATTGTGATAATACACTCCTCAAGAAGGCATTGCATGAAGAGAAATAAGTAAATTGATTTGTAAGGGAAAGAAATAATCAGAGGAATTCAAAGGAAAGGTAAAGTATGTGTGTTCTATGTGCTGTTAGCATGTTAACCTGATTATCAATAGTGTTCTGTTTTTTGCATTTGACTCACAGCCCCAGAAGTAGTCAACTATGAACCTTTGGGCTTAGAGGCAGACATGTGGTGAGTAAATAAAAACTCTATCCTGCCCATCACTGAGCAAGATCTCCATATGCTGTTTGTGTTTGTTCTTATTTCTGTTAAACAAATTTGTGTTTTGCTTGATGCTCTGCTGTCAAGCTGTTTTGAGTCGAGATTAATTGTTTGGTGTTAAAAATCTCTCCTCTTTCTCTGCCTCTCCTCAGGAGTGTCGGTGTGATAACCTACATCCTGTAAGTATGTGACATGCCACCAGTGATTATGGATAATGTGAAATGTAAAAAATGTTTGTAGGAAACATGCATCAGCGCAGGGTTTTTACAACAGTGTCCATCATGTTTGTGTTCGCATTTATTTGCAACCCCCAGGGCGTCTTCACTCACTGACATGACAGAGTGTTTGTCGGGTTACTGGCTGTTCTTTGACCTCTGTGTCATTTAACAAGCTGAGGTGTATGCTGCTTGTCTTGAATAATGAAGCAGCCTGCAGCAGGGATTGTGAAGCATATTTAAACAGCATTTTCAGTGCATTTCAACATAGATTTGTTTCAGCAGTTGCATGAATGTTGTAAGTTTCGTTTCATTTCAAGAGGTCCCGTTTAGCTGATTAGACTGAAATAAACTTCCTATTAAATATCTAAAATCTGTGAGTCAGTATTGACTGCACTATAGAGGCTCCTTCCTGACCATAGATACTGAGTTATTTGAACAATAGTATGCTGTTTTTCTTCCTCTTGAGACCAGTGGGGAAAATGCATTTACAAGTACTATACATCAGAGTGAAATAGTGTACTTTTACTTTACTCCTTTATTTTTAAGTAGAGATGCACCGATTGCAATTTCCTGAACTAAAACATGTTTTCAGTAAATTAATTTGAAAAGTAAATTTAAGTTTCGCTTGATAAGCATTAATGCAGTGTAAAGAAGTATCTTGGACTAAGTTCAGACAATGGAGCCTCTGTTTTTTATTGTGCATTTATAATCCTCAACTACAGTAT
This sequence comes from Diplodus puntazzo, assembly GCA_963678695.2. Lineage (NCBI taxonomy): Eukaryota > Metazoa > Chordata > Actinopteri > Spariformes > Sparidae > Diplodus > Diplodus puntazzo. The sequence goes on along the minus strand of OZ023159.1, from coordinate 20,065,318 downwards.
TTTAATATCTAAAGGAAGACCGACACAACAAATCTATCTAACAACACATCATGTCCATGACCATCAACTCGAGTAACGTCCTTGTCTCTGCTCTGCTCTGCGTCTGTGTGGACCCGCATTGAAACACAAACACCCACAGAGACAGGCAAACCGGCCAGCCGCCGGTCATATCCGGTCAAGCCTAAAACCAGCCAAATCCGATCTGTGGCTGGTCGATAGATGCAACTCTTATATAAACCATTTTGCTACATTTCAGATTCATCAATACAACATATAAAGATCAAAAACATTATGATGTGTCATTATTGATTTAAACTACTCAACAAAAGATGTTCATTATTGACCGTTTTTCAAGCTTTATCAAGCTTTTTACTCTTAAAAGTTCTAACATTTCCCACTGCAACAGTTCACAGTTTAGTTTTCCTCTTGCACTGTTGACAGCAGGGAATCTGCTTCTCGTAATTGAATGGGAGAAAATATAAATGTTTTGGCTGCCTTAGGCTAGACTAGTTGACTCTGGACTCCAAGGTCTGGCAAGTCTTCATTGTTTTTGTCAGCATTTATTGAAGGTGATGTGACCTCAGAACAGAAGCCCTGATAATATATTCCCTCTTTGAATCAAAGATACAACTCACTGTGACAGCCAGACTACCTCAGAGGCCATTACAAAGCTTTACAAATGTGGTGTTAAAATGTTTCACGTGTGCCATATTTACTTATAATACAGTTAACCAACTGATCTATTAAAAACACAACCTCATCTTCTACAGCCAAGGGCTTTCATTGAACTAGTGAGTGTTCTTCAAGCAGCTGTCTGCAGACATGTCAGCACAGTTTAGTTCAACAGCGAGAGAAAAGTTCATGCCCTTGGCGATCCACAGCTTAACTGCTTTTGTGCTCTTGCTGATGCTGTCCTCCTCTCTTTATACCCAGCTGAGCTCCCACACACCTTTGTCCTTCAGAGAGACACCTACACAAGGCCAAACAGAAAAGTTGTGCACAAAACTGCACATTAGGTGCATTTGCCCACACAAACATGTGGAGAGCTCTCATCAAAACACAGTGAGGTAAATAAAGGGAAACTCAAGGTAAATGTCAGCACGAATGTCATCTAATTTTTACATAATAGGGACCTACAAATGTTACATTCTTAATTTTAGAAGAGTGATACAATGATGCATTATTTTGTCTCTACATTTCATGGACATATATGTCTGCACACATACACCCTGTACACATGCACACACAGTCTTCGTTCATGCTGTCCACCCACACAGCTGTCACAGCTCTGCATGGCAAGGTAGAAAATAGATTGTTCACTGCCTATTATCACAGCCGAGCAAAAGTGAGGTGCACTCACTGCTCATCTCCTATTGAAAAAGAGAAAAACAACGCGAGGGGGGGAATAATTGGCTGTGAATAATTGAATAAACTATTTGGGCTGATTTTCGGGGAGCATCTCAAAACTCTTAATGGGAGTATTCTGCATGAGTGATGACCTGTTGTTCACTGTGATACAAGCTGCACAAAAAGCTCCATTAGGAAACTCCAAGTAGTTGCAAAAGATGCTGCTGTACTGTTTCCGTATTTGAGTATTTCAAAGACTTCACGTGTCTGTGATAATGTAACCTGAAATCATTTGGGTAAATGTGGTGAATCACCGAGCTGTGGTGTGACCTTCTGCTCTGCTGGAGCCTTAATTTGGGTTGAAGATATTAAGAAGGGCGTAACTCAGCATTAAATTGTGCATACTGCCTCTTTAAGTCTCATTTGAGAAGCATTTTGGAATATAGTGGTTAAAATGTTGCCCCAGAATCCTGACTTAACACTTCCTTGCTGGTTTTACTGCCTAGCTTGGTAAAGAATTGCCTTAATTACTTGTTTTGTTGCGAGCAGCTGCTCCTTACTCGATAAATTCATACATTTCCACTCAACTTGAGCTTGACCCGCACCACCTCCATGTCTGTCCCAGCTGGCATGTTAATTAGCGGCTGGTGTTGACGAGCTGAAGAGGTTGCAGCGGAAAAGTGAAGGCCAGGAACTGCCTCAGCATGCATGACCGCTCAGCCCTGTATATGTGTCTCTTGAGTTGTCTATTAAGATGTGTTTTTGTCTCATGCTGCTGTGCACATTATTTCATTGCTTAATCTGCTTTCATTTATGTGTACATTCAATTAAGAGGTGTGAAGGTGCGTTAGAATATCTGCACTCAAACTCCTCGCACTTTCAGTGGATCTGAGAGCCGTCGAGGTGGCATCCCTGTGATGGTGTTTGACTAGCGCACCAAATACTTGAGTTTGATAGCAAGGCTTGACTAATGAGTCACCATTAGTTTCTATACGGCTCTGTAATCACATTCTCCGCATTAGCAAGAAGTAAGGTCTCAGTTTCGGTTTGAGGGCCAAAGCTAATCAGCGCCAGGTGAGTTAGTGTTTGAACTGAAATCCAGTGCCTTCCTTGTTCCCTTTGATTACAGGAACCATTGGGACAAGTTAGCTGATAAGAGAGCCTCACTGTTGCTAAAATATATTAGATTGGAGGTTTCGAAGTTGTTGCTTAAAGCATAAATGCGGTGCTTGACATTCAATTAAAATGATTTCGGTAAATTCTTTGATTGTCATATATTCAAAACAGGTGTGTGACTGTATTGTCTTCCTCACCTCTTTTCTAAACGACAGTCAGTGTGTGCACCTCTAACCTTATTGTTTACCTCTGTCCTATCATCCAGTCTGAGTGGTGCCTCTCCCTTCCTGGGTGACAACAAGCAGGAGACTCTGGCTAACGTGTCGGCTGTGGACTATACGTTTGAAGAGGAGTTCTTCAGCAATACCAGCGTCCTGGCCAAAGACTTCATAGCAAGGCTTCTTGTCAAAGACCCAAAGTATGTATGATCTTGCTTCCTGATATTTAAGACAGGGATGTAACCTGTTATTCTTGTCACTATAGGAAACAACAACAGCAACCAATTTTAATGACCGGGCTCGCCTTCCTGTGTGTAAAACATGCATCCTGACTTTAGTCCCCCCGGAGATGATTGTGATTGCTCAGAGCATTTTTCCCCCGCAGCAAAACATTAATCAATACAGCCGGACCTTTCTGCACTGCTGTAGTCATTGGCCATCAGAATATCCTGCAGTCCAAATTGAAGTCTTCAAGCCACTTGTTTTATCCAGCCAATCCTCCATAGAATCTCTGGCATTTTTGCTTGATGACTGCATTGAAAAATTATCAAGACTTAATCTCCTTAGCAAACAATTAATTTGTTGACTTTTGATCACAGAGGTGTTCATCAGAGCTCTGGCAACGCTCGGACATTGTTTTAGTTTGTTATTTGCATCATCTCATTGTCTTATAAAATTTGCTTGATTGACACCTTGAATGACTGTAAGTTAAGGTCTGTAAGTGGATTAGCTGGTTTCAGATAATCTTTTCAGCACAACAGTGAACCAATCAGTCAGTTCAACCCTGAGTAAAATGCTCCGATTCTCAGATTAGAGATTCAGATTATTCCAAGTTTTTGATTCAAGCATCCATACATCCATTTGGGGGAATTACAATCTGAAGTTCATGTTTATGAGTACATCTGTAAAAAGAGTGTCAATGTGGGTCTTCAAATTAAGAAGACAGCAGCTACTTGATTGATAGATTTAAAATGTAACGTAGCAGAATTGATAAACTGTTTCATCACATCCTCGTCGTTGTATCAGCAAGTGCTGAGAGTATTCTGCATGTGTTGACTAGAAACTCCCAAGTTGTAGCATAACTGTGTTTGAAAGTTTGAAAGACTTTACCCGTCTGATGTAATATAACCTGAAATCATTCAGGTAAATGTGGTAAATCGGCAGCAGTGGTCTCTTCTGCTGGAGCTGTAATTTGGGTTGTAGATTTTAAGATGGTTGGGATTCAGCATTAAATTGTGCACGCTGCCCCTTTAAGTCTCAGTAGGTCGTATCTCCATCGCTGTATAAAATCTATAGTAATTTACTATAGAATACATCATTCTGAATATTTTCTCTTGTATTCGTCACAATTTTTAAAAGTCTAAAATGCTGACAAGAAAATTTAATAGGCCCATTGCAGTCATGTATATAATATAATCAAACTCCTTTGTCACTTGAGAGGATATGGTAACTAAAACTTTGAAAGTCTTTTAATTATAATAGTGTTGCTCTAGCAACAAGTGAATGTCTGCAGCTACACTTCAAAGACAGTTCATGCCATCAAAACTCTTATTCTTACTTTTTCATTAGAACAATGGAGCGAGAGTGAGGGGGCTGAATAATTATAGGTGTGGAAATGATTGCATTTAGACAGGATAAAGTGAGAAAAGGCACGGGCTGCTTTAAACTGACAGTGGGCGAAAGCGGAGACTGACTTTACAAACTTGAAGTAATGGGGCTTTTAGAAATCCCAGAGTGAGTGCATTAAGATGGAATGGCTCTTAATTGATCTACACAGTGAGCAGGCATGGATCCACTCGGCTGGCAGGAAGATTAATGAAGACTCTCTTAAAGAAGACGCGAGTAACTGTTTAATAATACTCACCATGACACCAAAGTGCACCAGCATAGTCACTGTGGATGTCAAACTGTAATCGTCCATTTTCTCACACTATCAACCCCCTGTCAGTGGATTGAAGGTTTGTTGATTTTTACTGTGTGTGTGTGAGCACGTCGTGGCCTCAGTTAGAAACAGGGATGCGGTAGTGACGTGAGGAAGTTGTGTGTAGTGGACCACAGCAGTTTCCCTAAAGGTCATGTTGACTTGGTGAAAAAACAATGCCTTGTTGTTTTCACAGTGAGTTCAGAGCAGGTGTGATTCAGGATGTGGCAGTGTGGGACTAAAGGAAGTTGTATCTGTACTCAACCACACTAGTTCCTTTAAAGAGTGGCTTGACTTTTATTGAATGTCAGATGGAAATTATGAATTATTGACATCAGAGCAGTAGACTGTTAATTCTGTAAATTGAATAAAATATATATGAGTCCTGACTTTACATCTTAAAAAACATATTCTCTAACTAGGTTTCCTGCTCGTTAAAATACTGTTTTGTTTCCATTGATGTTCCCAAGTTTGTCTCAGAGCCATATTTGAAACTCTTCGTAATTCTCCTAAACAACACCTCAAAGAGGAAATGATATGTTTTAGGTCAACAAAGAATGAGGATGAGTTGGGAGGAAATTAAGTAAATTACCCATTACTATTCATAAGGATGCAGCTGACTGATAAAATTATCTTCATTATCAATTAATATCAGAGATCAGATGTGTTTACTTGTCTAATCAACAGTTTGAAACCGAAAGATTATCAGTTAACAATGCTGAAAAAGTGATAAAGGCAGAAAAGTGAATTCTTTGGTAATTATTGCTTGAAAAATGACCATAATGAATAATCCACTCTGAAAATAGTTGCCTTTGCCACAATTTTCTGTCATCAACCACATCATTAATTGACCAGTCCTTTTATCTTTATATTCTATAGATTTTCCCCATAACACAGTGTCAAAATGAGAATATTAAAACCCTGTTGGCTGTGTTGTTATTTACACAATTAAGGATCCATTCTAAGTCATACGTCTGTGAGTTTAATGGCTTAGCAGGCACTTAAACACTGTAACATATGTTGAGGTAGGATTGATTTTTTTTGCTGGAACACCATGCGTTTTTGTTTTTTTTCCAGTATCTGTCAATTTGACCGAGCGGCCTCATTATAAGGAAGAAGGTGGCTGCACACCAGTCAGTTACTGGTGTGTTTGAGTCACAATACTAAAGAAAAAACTTTACGAAGTGTTAATATAATTCTTGATGCTTATAAGGCTTAGGGTGGATAATGATAATTTTATACCATGGTGGGATATTAGTACCTCACAACTGTATTATGATTACGTCCTTACAGCTAAATGGGAGTGACACTGTTTTCAATCCATCTGCACACAGCTGTATTTGCAGTCTGTGTTAATGTAATCCCTCGTTCAATTTATCCACGGCTTTTATGGACTGTTTAAAGCAATCAGTGTCTCTGACTCAGTCAGGGAGACGGTTGCCTTCATCACAGTTTTGCAGATGTAATGCACGTAGCAGTGCTTATGGTGTCTCTTACAACCACTGGTTCTTTTGAAGGGGATAAGAAGAACAGTCATTTTAAAGAGAAAGAAATTTGCTCTCATCGATGCATGAGTCGTGGCATATAAAATCCAACCCCAGTTAGTTTTCAACACACAAGACACCATGAGGAACACAAGATGCTTCCTGGTGTATTTTTATAATCTACAAGCCCATGTTTATTAAGGGCTTTATTTATTTTTCACCTCCCGCTTGAGCGCCTGAAGGTGGATTTTTAAGCTACATATCACCTATGAATGAGGGCATGTTTTCTTCTCTTTGAAATTGAAATAGTTTACATTAATTTATAATACGGTTAAAGGCGAATATCTCTGTGTTGCTTTGAGCATTAAAATGCTGCATCACACTAGAAAGCACCGAATGAGCATGTTAGCAATCAACTCTGGAACTGCAAAATACGGTACCTAAAAATGCTCAAATTTCTCTTTAATCTTTTTGCATTTTCTCTCCATAGAAAGAGAATGACGATTCAGGACAGCCTCCAGCACCCCTGGATCAAGGTTTGACTCTTTTGCTAACAGACTTAATATAAAGCATTTTCTATAAAATGTCAAATGTTCCTTTTTGATTTTCTGATATGTTTTGGGTTTATAAACTGAATGTTGGCAAGCCTCAGCTAATTGATTCTCTACTAAATGTATCTTTGCCTAAAATAATCTCATACAATTTCTTTATCAGTACATGTATTGTGTTTGTGAAATTAGCCAAAAGATACTCAACAAGCACTGAGCAGAAAGGAGTCGGCTGTCAACATGGAGAAGTTCAAGAAGTTTGCAGCCCGAAGAAAATGGAAAGTAAGTGCCTTTCTTTAATATTGTCTCCTCTCTATAGTCAAAATTGAAGCAACAGGAAGGACAAATTAGTGCACATTTACTACTTAACTTTCCCAATAACTCCTCAAATCCCCTGAACACTGCACATTGATAGCTTCTTGCCAAAATCCCCTCCTCAGACATCAGTGCTGCAGGCTCTCCATAACCATCAGACTTACTGCCAGTGCTGCTTTAGTGGTCGTCTCCTTGTCTGTTTTGGTTCGTCACGGCTGACCCAGCACTGCTCCCGGCTTGCAAGAAACGCAGTGATTGTTTGTCTGTGGTGGTTTGGCGGTGCTGTCATGCCATGTCCCTGTCATCTGCTCAGGCTGCCACTAAGAGTTTGGCACACTGGCAGCTTCTGGCTTTTCAGTAACCTTGATTTCACCAGAGTTTTATGTATTTCCACACATAAAACTGACGAGGCATGTACAGTGAATACAGTTTGTGAGATTATGAAATATCCCTATATGTATTTTAAAACGATTGGGAGAAAATGAAAAACGGCTATAATCAAGTCAGATTCTGTTGATTTTAGTCCAAAAGAAAATAGAGCCTTGTAGGGACATTTTGTAATAAAAGTTGTGAGCCTAATTTCCCCTTTTTGTGTATAAATATGTATATGTTTAACTTTGCTTATTTGCTTCTTTACATTTATTTGGCAAAAGGGCAAGCAGTGGACAAGTGCCAGTAACCTCAGCTCTAAAATTATTGAAAACACAGTTCCCTTGTACAGTTCCATACTAAAGTCTTCACTTTTTAAACATGTCAATATAATGTGCTTCAAGGCAATTCATTTTTTTGGGCAGCCACAGATTGGCCACTGGCATTTATCCTTGTGAACATCACCATGAATTAATATCTTGTGTGGATTTTGTCTTTTTTGCTTCCTTTTGCACCTCAACATGCATTTTACCAATGCATAGTAGAAAAAAAGTCTAGAATCAACTCACCTAACAGCATTAAGGACAGCAGGTTATCAGGGAATGAATTTTGATGAGTAAAATAAGTGAAATTTATTTTAAAAAAGTAGAGAATTGCTGTATGTCTACACCTTCCTGCCTGTTCATGATCCCTTTAACGCGACAACGCACATGGCATTAACTTCGACTCATTCATGAACCACCATTCTTCTCTTTTCCAGCAATCTGTCCGACTTATCTCCTTATGCAACCGTCTGTCCCGCTCCTTCCTGTCCAGAAGCAACATAAGTGTGGCACGCAGTGATGACACGTTGGTAAGTCCTAGAGATTTGCTTCTGTGTTGTGCTTAGACTGATGGACAAAATGTCTGAACAGGTACAAACAGACGTTATAGTGCGGGGCAGCCAAGGTCTTGATCCAGATTAATTTAGTAGATTGGGTTTGCAGCTATTAACACCATCAAGGCTTTCAAATTGCACTTGGGTGAAACATCAATGATCTACAAGAGAACCATTGCTTTTGTCTTAGCAGTCCTATCCAGTCTTTAATACAAGCCAACTAAACCTTATTGACAGGAGACTGGCATCTTAATGAGTTTCAGATTGCTGTTATTGAAGTGCATTTTAGCATTAGGACCCCAAGCTCTTAGTTACAGCTCTGGTATTTCTATCTCGACAATCTCTCTGAGAATCTTGAGCTCCTACATGTAATTGATCTTTCCTCATTTCCCCCAAGTGCCACAGGTCAGGTGTTGGTAGAATTGTTGGAATTTCACTGTGTGTAACCGTAACACCAGGTTGAGCTAACAGGAATGTGCCTCCAGAGAAGGAAACTGTTGGAAACACAACTCCGCTCGTATGAATTTGCTCACAATTAGTGATACATAAGTAAGCCTTTATGTTACTGGTGTGTCCATTGATATTGACAAGCCTGTGAGATGTAAACACTGCACCCTTGGTGAGAGAGGCTTAATCATTTACAAAGAACTGCAAGCAGGCCAAGGCCAGGTCTGTTTCCTCATCAAAGGATTACACAGCGACTTCCTTGTGTCACAGGTGAGCTGGCAGGTAGAGCTACACATTTGCGGATGTTGCGGCCCCTGCAGTCCATAAGCGGAACTGTGGCAGCTGACATTTACAGTACAAGCTTTCTAATAGATCTTTATTGGCTGCGCAGTACCAGGGTTCAAGTGCTTTACTTTAAGACTCAGAGGTGGGCTTTACTGCAGCTACCCCTCTGTAAAATTTAAACTAAGAAGTTGTTTGTGTTCTGTGTCAGAGGCTCCCTGTGAGGGAGGAGGTAAGTCGGTCAAGGGGGTATGAGAGGTGAGAAAGGATTAGCAGAAAGGCTGAAACTAATGATTGTTTTCATGAGTGGTTTAATCTGTAAATCATTTTTGATTAATTGTTTAGTCTTTAAAATGTGCCAAAGTAGATTTGTGAAGGGGGATGAGGCCCTGGTTACATAAGTAATGTCATCGCTGTAAGTTTTCTTTTCCTGAGAAGCTCAGTTTTACTCAACATAGAAACACAGGAGTAACTGGGATAATTTAATCATACTGTAGTTTTATGTTATGGCCATAAGTTTTAATATTTTTATGTCTCTAAATACTTGTATTGTCAAAAATATCAATACATTTATACATCTCGATTCTTTATTTTTAAAACAGTTTCTATATCTATATCTATATATTGTTGCTAGTTTACTAGCTCTCTCTTCTCTCTGACTGCGAGTTGACACACACACACACACACACACCGCCGCAGTGCCCACAGAGCCCTGCCTCCTCTCCCTCCTCTGTCTGTGGTCAGAAGTAAATTAACCTAGATGTTGTTGTGCTTAATACACAGTACATAAGCTGTGTTATCTTTTTTTAGATGAAAAATGTTGTGCTTTTGATATACAGTTTTTCCTCCGGTAGCAAACATGGTATTGAATGTTAATAATTTTCAAGATATTGTATCGAAATTAGAATTTCCAGCATCGTAACAACACAACTGAGTACGACAGCAGTCATTAACGTCACCACTGTTGCTATGGAGAAGAAGCCAGTTAGAGATGTGAATCAGAGGCCCATTTCACAAAAGTAATTTGCAAACACTGCTCACCTGCAGAGCACAAAGAGTGTTAGAGTCACATTTCATGACGATGACTCTTTTTTCTTCAGCTTTTTGTTTTTTGGGATTTTTTGGGGGAAATGTGACACAAAGGGACTAAATCTCATGTGACAAAGCTAGAAAATGTAAAACGTTTGATCAGGCAAAGCACAATCAGTGACTTAAAATGTGGATTAACTAATTCAGGTTGAATTAAAGGCAAAATAGGAAATGAGCTGAAACTATTTGTGTTTGATGATAAATCATGCAATCAGTTCTGACACTTGCTGGTTATTGTAATTATGTCAGTCGACCACTCATTTAATCAGCTGTTCCTTGCTACACATGTTACTTGCAAGGGAAACTTGGAGAGAAAACACAGTTAGCTGTAGCTTAAGATGTCCCAATAAAATATTTTTTTTGGAGAGTTAGCTTGCCAAGGTAACAAGCATTTAAGGTTCATCCACCTGTATATATACCTCAGAAATTACTTTTTGAGGCACAGAAGAGCATCACTCATTTCCACTGTCATCCCCACTTTCCCCAATCTGTCCAGGAGTTGAACATTTAAATACATTGTCAAAGTAGAGAAAAGCACAGCACATAACATTGGTACTTTTTGTTGGAGAGCTTTTCTAGCAGCTTAAACCAGAGACTCACTGTGGAGCTCAAGGAAAAACAAGTGTATTTTGGGGGGGGGGGGGGGAATCTAAATTCTGTGACATGAATCACAATTTTTTAGGAGGTAAAAATCCAAATACAACTGTGTTGAAGTAAATCCCCAGCAGGCAGTTTGCTGCTCGTGTTGGTGTAGTCATGGCTTCCCCAGCAGGGAGGTTATGTTGAGGAATGTAGCTGGAGTGTCACGCTTGGCCGAACAAACGCCACATCAGCCTCGCCTCCCTCTCTCCCCTCGCCTCCTCACCTCCCTGCCTCTCTCCTCCTCGTCTCTTTGTGCACTAGAGCATCGCAGGCAGCTGATTTCTGTGCCATGCAGCTGGAGGTTATTGGGTCACATGTCACAGACGGAAAAGAAAAAGTCTTGATATATTCTAAACCTCAACTCCAGATGCAAAAGAAAAGTCTGTTTGTTTCTGTGTGTGTTCATGCGTGAGAGAAAGATGAAAGAGAAACTTAGGGGGGCATGTGACAGAAGGAATTCACAGGATTAATGTTCACAAGATCAGATCATCCTGTGAACAGCAGAGGAGTAACTGTCATTCCTACCCATTTAGGATGAGGAAGACTCTTTTGTGATGAAGGCCATCATCCACGCCATAAATGATGACAACGTCCCTGGTCTGCAGCACCTGCTCGGCTCCTTGAACAGTTATGACGTCAACCAGCCCAACAAGGTGACCAACACAGACACTGTACTTTACTTACAGCTCAAGTTCTTTGAAACATGTTTTTATATAAAATTGTATTATTTTAAAAGCGTTACATGTCTCTGATTCAATTTTTCTAATAAATCCAAACCTCCAAGGTCATGTCTATAAAAGTATTCAGTGCAGTCGACTTTCCCACACACGCAGACTCTTCCAGTATCATCACTGAGGCAGACTGGTCAAGAGTTTAGGGACTGAATGAAAGCTCTTGATCACAAGATTAAGAAATGTGTTTAGTGAATCTTGTGACTGTACGTTTAGTGCCTTATTGTCAAAGACTTCACAACAAGAAAACAGTGCTTTGGTGTTTCCAGAAATCTGGTTCAGCTATTGGTTGTTGTGCATGGATGTAAATGTTTTTTAAGTTTCAGTTGAAGAGGTGATAGTTCTTATGCCGATATGTTTTGATTTTGTTCGATCAACTTTATTTAAAGCTGCAACTAGTGCACCACATGCAAGGTCCACCTGGTCCAAAGTCAAAGCAAACAGAACAAAACAAAAGAAAACTCCAAATAGATTTAGACATGCTTTCAATGTTTCACCTGAGCTGGTTCCGACTTCACAACTTCAACACGTTTAGTGAAGAAACCATTTCGATTATACACTGTATGAAAATAAACTTTTGGCAATGGCCATTTTAAGCAGAAGAAAAGAAGCAGCCAAAAAGAAACAATTAGTAATTTACACCTTTGTCCATCTATCTCTCTAATAACAGAAAAAAGACATTGAAGACTCAGAAATGAAAAAAAAAGCAGAAATAGATGTTTGAGGTGGAGGTGGAGGTGGAGGACAGGGCTAAATAGGGAGAGATCACGCATCTGAGTTTTCTTAAACAGGAATGTTAAAGATATGCACTGACAAGTTCAATAATGGCAGTATACATGTATTTAGATACGTATATATTATCTATGGAAAAAAGAAAAGAAACAAAGCAGAGCTTAAAAAGGGTCCACAGATGTGTATATATTGTAAGACAAAATAAGATGAGGAGTGCAGATGAGAACAAAATAGTCTCTCTTTTTTTTCATACAACAACCTGATACTTCATATCCAGGCTTGACAACTCCCTCATCTTCATTCTGCTTGCTGTTTCAGTGGAGAAGAGATGCAGTTTGTTTGTTGACAGCTGATGGGAGATGGGGGGGATGTGATGTTATTAAACTCCGTGAAGTGTTGAGGAAAAGAGGAGAGACTAGCACTAGCACTACATTTTGTCCAGCATACTGGTAATTGCCATACTTTGTTCTCTGTATAAGCTCAGCTGGTTCAGAAAAGGCTATCTTGCTATTTTCTGCCATCCTCTTTCCTTTGCTGTTAACTCAGCGTGTATTTCCATTACAATGTGGATGCTTTAAGGCAGTTAAGAACTCAATGCCATCTAAAACCTGAGAAACCCTCCAGTTTTATTTCCTGAATACTTGAAATTTTAAGAACTTATTAGAAATGAGCGTATTTCTCCATGTTCTTCATGTGTCATTAATTGCTGACAGATTGAGGCTCACAGCTCCACCTGTAGCGCATATTGAGGGGCATAAACACATCATGGATGCTGAAAACTGAAAATTGCAATTTGTGCACATTGCAGCACGGGACTCCTCCCCTCCTGATTGCAGCCGGCTGTGGCAACATTCAGATCATTGAGGTGCTGATGAGAAAGGGTGCGGAGATCCAGACCCATGACAAGGTAAAGCTTGTGGTTGTGGTAATCAGTGTGGTGCTGACAGCCAGCTGTAGAGTTTAACAGACAAGACGCAGAACAGGCGCCGGAGCTGCTGTAATGATGGCGGAAGAATGTGACAGACTGTCTTTTGGATTATGACAGGGGCTATCTACACTATAAATAAATGTAGCCATGAACTCATTGCACTAGGCTGTGCTGCACAAGGACCTGGAGAGAATAGTTATGCTATACTGATATGTTTTAGATAGATTGATAGATTTGATCTGTACATGCAGGACAGCTTCAATGCATAAAGAAAAATAACTTACAAAACAAACTTTTTTGCACAATTCTGGTCTGCTGGCCACTGAGCAGCTACACTGGGGTGGTTGGGGATAAGTGCCTTGCTAAATGGCACCTCAGTGATAGTAATGAGGGAGCGCTGCCTTTCACTTTCCCAACACAGGTTTGTCCTACTGAACTGGGTGGGAAAAGTAAAAGGCAGCACTCTTTCAAGGAATCTGAACTGGCAACCCTCCAGTCACAAAATTGATTCCCTAACCTTTAGGCAGCTAGAGCCCTTACGTACTTTGCGGTCACTGTTTTATAGTTTTGGCTTAAGAACATGAATTAAAAATTTGGGGCTGTTAGATTATTCAATATTATTGGCAATCACATTTGTAATCAGGCTAACTTGAAGCTAACTGCATAATCTAGAAGAAGTGCCAAACAAATGTAAATGTACATTCAAACTGGTAGAACTTCAAGCCAGCATTTGTTAAACTAACTAATCTCACACCTTTTGTACATCTGGAATTGTTTTGTGTATTGTAAAGCATCACAGAGCAGTCAGGATAAAAACCAACAGTATGTTAAATAACTGACACAATGTCAGCAGATTTCAAGCAAATACTGTTTTAAACTGTTTAAATGGATTAGCTGACATTCAACCACAACAGGTTGGGTTTTGCAGTTCTATATATCAGGAATGGTTTAACAGGCAGGATGCCAGCACATCCTCAAATAGCTCCAAGTTCTTTGTCAGAAATATTCTGTGCAGTATTTAGAAGGATGTGTTCATATCATCTGGCTGCAGGCGCAGTCCCAGAGAGCATGATTTTGTAGTAAAGGTCAGGGATAAATCCTGGAATTTTCTTCTCTTGAACCATCAGAGTGGAGCCAACGCTATCTACTATGCAGCGAGACATGGCCACGTGGAGACCCTGAAATTCCTCCATGAAAAGAAATGCCCTCTGGATGTCCAAGATAAGGTGAAACAAGTGCCTCTTTTCCTCTCTCTGCATGCGTCTCACATACAAACATACACAAACACTCTCATGTCCACAAACACACATATACGCACTACTACTCACCACACTCAGTTATCTCTCAGCAATTATTCCAACAATCCTGCCCCCCCTACCCATCGAACCTCTTGAGAAGCATTGCTTTGATTCTCCAAAATGCCACACACACACACACACACACACACACACACACACACACACACACACACACACACACACACACACACACACACACAGACACACACACACATACACACAGACACACAGACACAAATTCACATGTTCACACTCGCCAGAGTGAGCACCTGGGGAGAAAACCAGTTACTCTGACATTTTATCAGCTTATTTGCTGTTGCTATAGAAACAGGTCTTGCTGAGGAAGATTTTATGTGTGTGTGTGCCTCTGTGTGTCTGTGTGTGTGTTTGATGCTGGTGTAGCCTCGATCACAGAGCTTGCTTGGGCAACCGAAATCCCCAAAGCATTTACCAGTCTCCATCACCTTACCCGCTGGTGTTGCCCTCTTCTGGCAGTCCTACTGCACCAGACCAGAGCTAATCTGCACTCCAGGCATTTTCCCTCATTATTATCTAGTTCCTGTCTAAAGATCATTAAAGTTTCATCTCACTTTATTACATAATAACCCTGAACTCACAAGCTGAGGTGTCTGTCTGGAAACAAGTAATTGTCTTATGAGAAAGGGGTAGCCATCAGACCTTTTTAACAAGGTGAATCTTTTCCATCCTCTGTGTTTTTATGTAATTACCCTAATTGAATGGACCTGTGAAGTTTTTTTTATCTACAGCATAAATCTCTTAGAGGCTATTTTTAAGTTCACTTTCCCACCTGCAAATCAACCTGGCATCTCGGGTGCCATTTCACATAAGCAGCTTCTCAGCTAACGAGCTTCTGCTCTGACTGGCAGTCATGAAGTTAAAGCTGATGGATCAATTTTTAGCGAGTCTCCTGCACATATCCAGGAAAGTAAAATCTGATTGCATAGTTTAAGTGGAAGTATCACAAAGTTGCTGTCTCAGCATGACTAAACAGGAATACGGGTTTCAGTTGTCGTATACTTCAGCGTATGAAGAAGTTGAGGGATTTTCCATCATAGGATTTATTTGCTTTGAAATGATTTACCTACATGAAAGTATGCGATGAACTCAGTTAATCTTTGTTATCTCTTCCAGTCCGGGGAGACTGCTCTTCATGTGGCGGCTCGTTACGGCAACGTGGATGTGGTGAGCTACCTGTGCAGCATCAGGGCCAACCCAGACCTAGCCGACAGGGTAAGCACATATGCATGCAGCAAAATGTCCCTGGTGTTTTTTCAAGAGACCTTTCTTCAATCTAATACTTCTTTTGCATTCCACAACTCTGTCTAAAGGAGCAGGAGACCCCACTGCATTGCGCTGCGTGGCACGGATACTCTCCAGTAGCACGAGCACTTTGCCAGGCAGGCTGCCATGTGGACGCAAAGAACCGCGAGGGAGAGAGTCCACTGCTGACGGCATCTGCTCGAGGCTTTGTGGACATCGTGGAGTGCCTGGTGGAGCACAGGGCTGATCTAGAAGCAACTGACAAGGTGATCAGCCCCGAACACTTCAGTTCAGCACGGCTCCTAATGGAAGATTTATTTTGGCATAACATAACTTTTGTCTGAGTCTTAACATTTTATTACAACACAGTGATTTATTTACATAGTTTTATTCTTCAGTTTTGCATAAGAAAGAAACATGAGTTGACAGTTGAGCAGTTTATTCTTGGATATCGTTCTTCTTGCTGGTTTTTCCAGTTGTATAAAGGCAGACAGTACACCCCAAAAAAACACCCATATTTGTTAAAGAAGACTGATGAAAAAAATGATACATATGATGAAAACCTCAAGGCATCATTCCCCTCTCAGAACATCACAGACTGATTGAATACCTACATTTTTGCATTGCTCTTACCTAGCTGTTAGCCTGCTGTTAGCCTGCTATTAGCTGGCTGATAGTTTGAACCCGAGCAGACACAATATATGACATTTGAGGATTTACACTGCGTGTCTCTCCAGGACGGCCACACAGCCCTCCACCTGGCCGTACGGAGGTGTCAGGTGGAAGTGGTACGCTGCCTCCTCAGACACCACTGCCACCTGGATCAGCAGGATCGCCATGGTAACACACCGCTCCACATTGCCTGCAAAGACGGAAACCTGCCTGTTGTCACGGCGATCTGCAGCGCCAAAGCCAGCCTCGACCTCCCGAACAAGGTGAGGACAACCACTTCCCACCACGCTGCATGCTCTTTTAGAATAAGAGCAGCAGCCCGACTTCCAAAAACTGGTCTAATATCAGGCTGAAATATCAGCAGCAGGTAAAAGGTAAATTTACTACTTAATTTTAGTGGTAAAGATGGATAAAATAAACATCAGACCACATTTTTATGAAGTGAAGCTTGCTTGTGGGGAATAATTTGGGAATTAGAGGAATCAGGGATCAAACCATCAACCCTTTTCTTTAAGCTTATCCAGATCGTCCTCAGTGGTCCTTGTGTGCTTCGGGCTCAGTCATAATATGCCATGATCTAAATTGGATGAATTGATCCTTATTTTTCCTGTTGTGTAAACTAGTAATTATTTGACCAAATGCTGCTCGTAGCATTACGAATGAACAGCTATCAAGTCAAAGTGCATGTTTATGTTTGTGTTATTGGCATATTCAGATCCAGATTTTAACTGTGGCGACACCAATAACATTTCTATCTTGTGTCCTTATTTTAAAATATTCCTGTTTTACGCTATGAGTAATTTTGACATCTTACATAACCTCCAAAGACAGTGGTTGTTGTACAGCTGCCAGCTGCTTACTGGCAGTGTTATGTGATCACCTCCTTGATGAGTCAGCTCAAAAATTGTATGTAAGTATGTGGGCACCCCTGTCCATTTCACACTACTATACATGGGTTTCTGCTTGGCCCCTTCCAATCAAGGGAAATATTAAGGTTGCAATGATTTTAGAAGCAAGTGCACTTTCAGTAGCCACATGAAGACATGGTTTTGTCCATGCCAGGCCTTATACATCACTGCACATAATGCTCTTTTGTGTTTTGGCTGCATATTCAAGTGTTATAGATGAGTGTTTTAGCTGCATATTAATCGATTAGAAATTAGCTGTTATTAACAGATGCTCAGTTGTCCACATACTTATGACCATGTAGTGTCGCTGTTCTGTCCACGCCACACAGAGGTTTATCACAGGCCAAACAGGGATAAATAAACAGAGAAAGCAAACATATTACAGGGATTAAAGGGATTTCTGTGAGTATAAATACAGGCACCCTGCGGATTTTTGCTGTGTGAGCTAAACTAATGGGCTCATAAATCTGACATTCAGTATATTACTTGTAATAATATTGCATTACGGTCTGCTTATTGTAGTAATAGTTGACATTCAAAACTCATTTAGCATTACTTTTGTTTTATTGTGAGCTTTTTGTGGCCCTAAAATAGTCTTGGTTGTGTACATTTTGGGAAAAAGAAGCTTTTATTTTATTCGAGCAAACTGGTCCTTTAAGGGGGATATATTTGACTGAAGATCCTATCCTGCTTTGCTTCTCTGCCAGGCACGACTTCCCACATGCTTCTGCCTTTGGTGATTTCGTATTCTATTTTGACACCATCCATTTTAATATATTCTGCGATGGGATTGCTTTGCCCAGACACTGGTAGCTCCCCTCTTTTTCGCGTTCGGAAACATTTATTTTTTTCTCACAGTAGTTCAAGGAAGTGAGGTGCATCAGGAGCAGACAGTACTGCTGGAGTTCTGGTGTTTTATTCATTATATGTTGTTTCTACATTTTCTTAGAGCTTATCTAAGACAGCATACCACACATAGCTGAGTCTGTGCATGTACTTGTCTACCCTGCCAGCTTTAGACACTTGGGAGAAAAATGAGAGGGGTGGAATTGAAAATGTCTCATGTTCTGTATACAGCAGGATAGAACGGGATGATTGCTTCCTCTTTTTTCAAGTTGTGACAAACCCGAATTGATTGAAATGCTGCTATTCAGGATGATTTTGCAGCAGATATTGATATTTTCCCAAGCTTTTATTTTATTTTCTGGCAGAGAAATCTGTTTCAGTATGTTTAAGGCGAAGATAAATGCCAATACAGGATTTCCACTTTGCTTGTACTTTTCTTAACCCCATTGAATCACCTTCTACCAGTCAATAAGAGGCATCCGGGCCAGCCAGCAGACTCCTTATATGTTTACCTTTAGCTATCAAGGCATTTGCTTGCTATGCTAACAGTAGTCAGCCAAACAACTAAAGCTCATCCATGTGAGTGTTGAGTTAAGCTGCAATGTTGCAAGAGAACAAATGAGAAATTATGCATGTTAGGAGAGAAAACAGAAAAAATATTTGGCTGGCACTGCAACGATCTGTGTCACATAATATCATAACTGCCCTTTAACCTATCGTCAGTGATGATTCATATTTGTGCAAGCTGCGAAACGTGAACATATCTGTGTATCAAGACAGTGTGCGCACTCAATGTTCAGTGCAAGATATAAGCCCCAAATTACACTGTTCATATCCATATGGCCATGTCATTGAGGATCCTTTAAACACATCTCTGCTGACATGGGCAGATGACTAAATTCCTGACATGCTGACCCTCACAGTCATGTGGAAGCAGACTGTGTAACTTGGGCTTTCGTGTCCGTATACAAATGTAAATCCCTCCCTTGTGGTAGCCACAGAAACTCTTCTCTCAAGAATGTCTCATCCTGCAGATTGATTTAGATCCACTTGTCATACAAGTTTAAACTTATAAAACAAAATGTTCTGCTGAGTAATGTCTGTTAAATCCAGATTTTTATAGTTTTATTGAATATTAGACTGCAGATTTCAAAACCTTTGAACATTTTAAATGTTTTGTATTACATTTCTTGAGGTCAAGATTTATTATGTCCCATACATAAAAGTATATGGGTAGTTATATTATCACATGTCATCCTGTGTTGACTAAAAACTAATCTGTGAAATGATTCTGTGTTTATCCAGTATGGCAGAACTCCGCTCCACCTGGCTGCTAATAACGGGAGCCTTGAGGTGGTCCGTCACCTCTGCCTGCATGGAGCAAACATTGACGCCGTCACCAACGTAAGTCACACTCAGCTTTCTTCTTTTTACTGTTTTCTTTCATTCTTCAGTCGCAGCAGCCTCACATTGCTCACAATGCAGTGTAGCGAGAGTATTATCTCAGGCACTGAAGGCAATGCAAAAAAAAAGTCACCATTTCAGTAAATTTGAGTCGAGCATTTTGATTAATTATACTGTTTTATACATGAACACTGCTGCTCTCGGTAGAGCTGAATACATCAATTTGTAGAGAGCATTTGCCACGATGACAGACTGTACTGCATCTTCTGAGGGATGTTACAATAGCTCAGTGAACCAGATGGCATGTGTCACATACCAGCCTATGTAGTATAAACTAAAGACTTCTCTGTCTCTATTTGTTTAAAATGGCTTATTTGTTCATGGGTTCTTGATATTCTGCTTGAGCTGCAGAGAAAGTCAATGCTCACCTCTTACACACATTTCTTAATAAAAGTAGAAAAGCTAATGGCAGCTTTCTAACCCAAAATGGATTTAATCTGTAGAAATTCATTATTTATAGCGCTGCCTTCTTTAATACTCTGCTGCGCTGCCTTTTTTCCACAGTCACTTCCTCTGTGGGCTTAAAGCTTAAGAATTTTAATTTGCTCCCTCCTTTTTATTATTGAAATGAATTAAACTTGTTGAACCCTGATACTTGACTTAATTTTTTTATTAAAGTGGCTCCAAAGTTTTGACAAAAGTTTTTCCTCACAGTTAATTAGCAGCTTTTATACTGCGCACTGTCCGTCTTTGAAGATCTTTATCATTTGTATACTGGCAATGTTCAAACCCAGTGTCTCCCAAAGCTTTAGGGCTTTGTTGGCTTGTTCATACTTTTATTCAAATATATGTGTAATTTAGTCAAGAGTATTTGGTATCTTTAAAAACTTTGGCATCTCCACTGGGATTGAAAATGAACCAAGATGATATCCAACAAAGCTGAGATGTGTAACGTGCACCTCAATAGATTTTACCACCTGTGAGAGTTAAAGGAAGGAAGATTGTAGCAGCTTGGATAAGTTGTAGAGGAGGAAAAATGGTTTGAATACTTGACAATCCTGACAAACTAAATTTTTAACAAAAATACAAATTTTGTTAAAAAACCTAAATGGTTAATTAGACAATCAGTACACATAACATTTGTATTGTGAAAATACTTAGTAGCAATATTTTTCCAAGAACTAGTTGTCTATTCTTAAAGGTCCCATATCATGAAAAACACGTTTTCTCTGGTCTCTACATACATAAGCAGGTCCTCCCTGAGCCTGCCAACTCCCAGAATGATGAAAACAAGCGATTCCTGCATGGTCTCTGCAGCCCACCCAATGGTAAAATGGCGCTCCTACAGGCTGTTCAGATTCAGCTCCTGTCGTTCCGTAACGAAAGGAGTCATTATCATATGCCGGCCTCCTCTGCGAGGTGATAGGAGATATCCGAGAGGAGGGCATTCATCCCCGAGGTGAAGTTCGGTGTGTCCAGCGGAGAGACAGCAGTGTATCGCAATGTCGTCGCTCAAAGCTGGACACGCAAGTAGCTCTGTTGTTGGTTGTAAAAATCAACATAAGTGCCTATATTCTGTCCCAGCTACAGAACAACAGAGGAAACAGTGGTTGCGTTTCATATTTTAAGACAACATACCCGCTGCGGTTCGTGTTAGCTTGTGTGTGCTAACCACTTCACATCGGACTGCTTCAGTAACGAGGGTCAGTACAAAGCTGGCTTTGCCTCGACACTGACGCTCGTAAAAGGATCAGTCCCAACCATACCGGACCCAACAACTGCACCCGAGCCACCGATAAGTGTCGCCGCGGTTTGATAGTATTTACAGTTGCCTACGAGTCTGGAGAAGTCCGCTGGAAATTGGCTAACTAGTTAGCTCCGCTTCGGTCCGCTATGCAATGGCGTTTGAAGCGAGTTTAATGTTAATAATATTCCGATGGAGCTTGGTTGTCACAGTAAAAAGTCTGGAAACATGTGCAGACTGGAGACAGAGACGATGCGAACAGTGTCCAAGAGTTTGGAGACTGTGTTGGAGACAAACACAGCTTTCGCTAGCTGTTAGCCATTAGCTACCTGGCAGTAACTGGAACAACACATACGAACAAACTAACATTATTCAGGCACATTTAACCATTCTGAAACGTCCTGCTGCAGCCACAGAGTCTGTACTTCTTCAGGAGCCTCTCCTTCTGGGTCAGATTCTGGGTCAGATTCTGGGTCAAACTGGTTCGGTTGAACGAAAAAATCTCCGCGAGCCAAAGTGATACATCCACCGTAAACATTAGCGCATGCTACTGCTAACGCAAGGGGAATGCTCTCCCTGAGAGTGACTAGCAGGCAGGGCTCTCCAAGTAGGCGCTGACGGACGGAGATCATTAGCATTTAAAGGTGCAGGCACAGAAAACAGACTGCTCTGAATAGAGCTCTGTAGAGTGACTTTTAGACAGCTGAAATTCAGGACCACCGATGGGTTTGGGGCAATGCATATCAAATACAGAGTTTTTGGACTTCTGACAGCTGTGTGGAATTGATGAAAAACAGTATAATATGGGACCTTTAAATAAATACAGTTTCCTAAGAAACTAAGACTTCGGGTTGGAAATTACACTAGTTATTTATTATACAGATCTGTTATTTCCTCATTATTTTCTAACATTTGTTATGAAGTTTCCTGGAAAAATGTGGAAATTATAATAGTTATTCTAGTTTAATTTAGTTGGGTCACCAGAGCTTGTTGATTTTTAGAGGAATTTCATTGAAAGAAGTACTTGTCAGAGTAAATATAAATGTTTTTTTAATTTTATTTTTGTTAACTTTCATCTTTAGCGACAGTGAATTTTATGCTCGATTTGATATTTTTACATGTCTGACTAATAGCATTACATGTGAATGAATTAATCAGAGGCGTTGAGGTCTCTGCCCCCCTATAATTAGTACCAACTTACAAAGTTATTTCCAATAAATGACGGGACAGCAATTACGGATCTTTACCAAAGTTACTTTTCAGGACACATATATTCAGAGGATGTATTTTGAAGTCAGTACATCTGCTGTACTCATTAGCATGCGTCTCTAAATTAACTTGCATCAACCAAATTTACAATGGATTTCTCAAACTCAGGTACACTATTGTACAATGAAGTAGTGAATGAGTTGTCAGTCATGCAAAACAGGTTAATTATTGTGCAGAAAAGAGACTCGTACATTGCAAGACCTCATTGAGTTGTTTTTGCAGTGTGTGAACAGCAGGTAAGGTGTTCGGCGCCCCAACAGCCGCAGGCTGACATCTTATCAAACTGTTCAGGATTAAGTAGCGAGCATGTTGTTGCTGTAGGTTTTGTAGCCTTATTCACACATTTTATCTGGATGGGAGGGTTTAACCTCTGAGATACTGTAGGTGGGAGTTCATGTCCATTGATTTTTAGATTCTGTACATAAAACACTTTCTGTCCCTTAACCATAATCTCCCCCTACTGTGATCGGATTATATACTCATTGACTGCATAAAAAGATCAAGATTGTCGAATAACCGCACACGAAGTATCAGAATCTGCATCAGGAGATGAAAAACAGTTGTGTCTTAATTGCTTTCTTGACATCAATTGTTATTTAAATGTTTAGTTTGGATAATCAGATGTTAGAAGGCTTATAACTGACATTTTCTAAGAGGCTTCACTACGGGATGTTCCCCACTGAGGTTTCTTGTTCTCTCTCTCTGCATTCTCTAGCTGTTAATATTGTATGACAGCTGATGTGCTATGCATGTTTAATCTGGAAAGCACATACTGACATGTATAATTCATTGTCCAGTGGCCCGCGGTCAGTGGTTTGATGTTGAGCAGCTAGGGAGGGATACAGGAAGCTCGACGCTCGATTTAAATGATTTTAGTCTTTTTTAATTTGTCTTCGGAATACATTTATCACTTAGCAGGATCAGCTACATGGAACAATTCACATCTGACAGTTTGGGTTTGAATTAAATTTTCAGCCTCTGTTGTATGTCCTCATTCTCCTCTACAGTTTCCTCTGTTGCACAGCCTTGTCAACATAGACACTTCTGGACAAACCAAACAGATTTTAGTCTGAAAAAAAAAAACACTACAGAGGATTTTATATTCCAATTTAGTGGCAAAGATAATACCTGCAGATCATATCCTCTGTTAGTTACCAAGGAGCAATAGAAGCATTCATGACGCCCTGAAAAGAATGAGTCCCATGAATTTTCTCACAAGTAAATCCCACTAAGTGGTCAGTTTCTGATTCGTGCTGCAATTCATTTACATTCACATTTCTGACATTTAGCCAATCCAAGCAACTTAAAGGTCAGTGTTCTCATGTGCACTTTTAATATTATGTGACCTTATCAGAGAGGCATTATAGAGAAAAAAATACTCAAAGCAAGAAGAGAATAGAGCTAGAAAATGTTCTGATAAATCTTTGGATTAAAACGGTGAGTAGTCTTTATTCTTGATTACACAATCAGTTATCAGTATATTCTCAAAACAAACCCTATTGAACATCCTTTGCTCTCATGGTGTTTAGAAGGAGGAAGTGCTTTGTGGGCGTTTCACGCTTTTGAGGCAGTTTTTTCCCTGTGGAGCAGCAGCCAGAGCCGGACAGTGACAGATGGCTGTGTGAAAGTGAGAGAGACGAAATTTGTCGGGACTTAGAAGCTTTTGTGTCAGTGTGTTCAATGGCAAATAAAGAGCGTAACAAATCAGGGCAGATCTGGAGCTGGACGGAGAGAAAGAATGAGTGCACATACTGTATGTTCTGTGTGTGTGTGGGTGTGTGTGTTGTCATTAATCTACTGGAATCAACTCAGTGTAGTGCTCTAAGGGTAACTCACTAATCCTTTATTATTATTTATTTATTTTGTTTTCTGCTAGCAGGTGTTGGGAATATGCATATGATAAAATAAATGTTATGTAAGTGACTCAAGTGACTCTGAGTCAGTTTGGGTTTAGTCTGAATAGTACAAAGAAAGAAAGAAGAATTCTGGGGTGTGGACACATGAGGTTACCAGACCTCTGTATCCTACTCCTCATCTCTGCTTGAGGCTAGATGCTCGATGCTACATTAGTGTTAGCCGAATTGACGACTGAATTGTTTGTGGTTAAGTTGCATTGTGGGTAACGTAGGCCCAAAATGTAGTGTTTTTAATATTATGTGTGGAATAAAGACCACAGTATCAGTGGTTCTGTGCCAAATTGGCGTACTACCTTTCAAAATTTGTGATAACTGAGCATCTGAAAGAATGAGGTTGTTAGAGGTTAGTTAAGTAATTTTACTTGTAGATTAGTGTTTTAATTAAAACCTGCACCAGTGGCTTAAAATGGATTAGTCTGAACGGAGCAGTCAATCTCACCTGTTTTCGTGTCTCACTTTTCTGGATGTTTTGTTGGTCTTATGTTGAAATAAGTGGTCAGGATATTCCATTGTGATTTGGCGAGGATACTTGAATCTGAACAACCTGCCTGAACCATAATATTTTCGAAACTGTGTTGGTCGGTCTAAAAAAAAATCGGTTTTGATGATTAAGGAGCGCTGGAGCAAATGATGGACAGAAGCTGTGTTGCACACTAATCGATGTGCAGTAGTAGTAGAGCCTTTTTCTAAAAATGACAGGACTTAAAATCCATGAGACGTTATGCTTATCCATGAAATGTCAACAGAAATAAACAAAATGTGAGGGATTATCTATTTCTGCAAGACTGCTCATGCATATACTTATCCCTCCTTCTTTCTCTCTTCTCTTCTCTCTAAGGATGGGAAGACAGCAGAGGATTTGGCTTATGCTGATCAACATGAACTCATCGTTGCGTTGTTGGGCAAGCTTAAAAAGGTAAAAAGTGACATGCAGTGTGGGAAGTTAAGCCAGTGATTTCTTTATGATGTCGCAGTTTAGATCTAATGAAGGGGAAACTCTGCTTGATGGAAAACCGGGTTTCAAAAACACTCCTCACACTTTCAGGTCTATTTCAGTTCAGAGGTGTGGAGAGAGACGTCTCCAACGGGAAGGTGTTAGATTTTATCATCCCACCCCATCTCTTTGGCATTTTTAGACTGTGTGGCAGCACTTGACACAACACATACAGTTAGTTGTGATTTTTTTTGTTCGTTTGTTTTGAGCAGCTGTTTTTGACATTCACACATCTAGTAGCTTATTGAACGTTAGAGCAAAGCTTCAAAACATTGTAATGCTTTGTTGAAGTTATCATGATACAGTTCAGCCATTTTTATCTCAAAATGGTTTCCGCTTTATTGAATGTATTGAATGTACTGGCCGGGCGTCCGAACAACAAGACACAGGCCACCTTCCGTTCAGGGGAGTGGGGAGTTCAGTCCAGTTTTCCCATTCTGACGCAAGTCACATCCATAGAACACACAATGTTTTTTCAAAATCTACCAACTTTTCCTCCAATCCATTTTTTTCCAAGAAACCTGCTGAGATTCAGTGCAGAGCGTGAAAACATGACAGCAGCAACTGTGAAAACAGTCATCGTCTGCATATGCTGGGCTAAATTAAGACACTTTAACACATTGAAGACAGGTTTGAAAGAAAGACTGACTTTCCAAGAAAAAAAAAAACCTGTTCCCTATAACTTTCGAAGAGCACACGTCACATTCAAAATAATGTATTTCTAAACAAGAAGTTGTATTCAGCCCAGATGTGAATCACAACTATTGAAATGAGAAGCTTTATTTATTGAATGTGTTAACATAACCTTAGTGGGAGTAGGGAGTCATTTTAAGATCCCACACAACCACTCCACTTCTCTGATGTCTGACTCAGCTTTTGGATGATTAAAAAAGTGTCCTGCATGTTAACAAATGATGAACTGGCAGAATTACCGCAGGGTACAGAGGAGCCAGCCGTCTTCGGAAATGGCTCCAGTTGTTTATTTATCGGAACGTACAGCGGGCCCTATTTCTTTACACATAGAGACTTTGTGTATTAGTAGGTGGATCATTTCAACTTGAACGTCAAAAAATACAAATAATTGATTTTGGCATTCATTCATTGCCCAACATTGCAAGAAATTGTGAGACTTTAAAACCTTAAAAAACAAAATCCTCTTCATTTTGAATTGGGCTATTGATAATTTTTCCATCATGAAAAATGCCCCGATGAAGCTACGGCGCAGTGTTTCTGCTGGTAACATTTTCCCAACTAGGAGGTATTCTCCTACTCTGTCAGGTGCTTTTGTAAGAAGGATGCACAGTATGTGGAACAAACTCTGATAAACTGAAGCCTGTCATCTGGCTTTTGAGACTCACTGAAATGAAAGCGTGTGGGAGTTGCCATACAGTAGATGAACATTTATCTTCATGTGACCTGAACTGTCAGTTGTTTTAATGAATCCTTCCTCTCTGTGGTTATTTTTTTGGGGTCAGGACAATCACAAACTGAGCTACATCCAGCAGCTGCGGCCGACTCAGACTGTCCAGCCCAGGATCAAGCTGAAGCTGTTCGGACACACTGGAGCTGGGAAGAGCAGCCTGCTGGAGTCTCTGAAATGTGGCATCCTGCGCAGCTTCTTCAGGAGGAGGAGGACGACACGCATGACCAACACGGCCCGCCACCCCAACTCCCCCATCAACTCCAAACCCCCTGGTAGGTGACAGACTGCTCTGGTGAAGCTGGGATAATCCTTCACAAGATTAAGCTTTCACCTGCCAAGTAACACAATGATTTATTCTCCCAAAACAGGCCAGAATAATTAGTTTGCCGTTATATTCAGTGCATAGCATAGTGATTATTTAATGCTTTGTCCTCTTCTCAGACATTTCATCATTCATCAGGTTCATCTTGAAATGCAGTGCTACAGATTTGCGAAGCATGAAAACAATGATTCCAGTTTTCCAAACCTTGTTTGTCTTTTTTTTCTCCTCTTTGTATAAGTTTGGCCCCTCTGTTCTGTAATTTTCTACATTTAACTCACAAAATTCAGCACTCAAAATGAATAAGATTACAGATAGGGCATGTTGGTGAGTAAAGTGTTGTCATAACTAGTAGGACCGGTGACCAAAACTGGAATTATCATTTAAGTAATCTTTAAGTATGAAAGATGTGAAGCTGGAAGAGCATCTGCAAACATTTAGCTGCTGTTGTTTGTGTGAAGCCAATATAACAAACCTGCCAATCAGAAGTCTGTTGGCAGTGATCTCCTACTTTGATCGAACCCATGTATTTATGCACTAAAGACGCACTTCACCGGCAATAACCTGAAGAAATCTGGTGTGGATGTGAACACACCCTTCACAAAAGAAACCAAACCACACAAGTGCACTCAATCAAACTGTAACGCAACTGCACCAACGCAAACAGTGCCCTGCTTCTCACCCCGTTCTCTAAACAATAAACCCAGCGACCCCTCATCTTAATTTAAGTAGCCCATGATATTAACTCCAATAACCCCCACAGGCGTCTAATAGTAGAATCAGTCTGTGTTTTTTTTCAGCTCCGGGTCTTCTGAAAAAAGCTTTTTAGTGTAGATCTGTTCTGCACATGACGAGTGGGCTGTGGTAATGTGACATGTTCACTGTACTGTAATAAAACGTGAGTGAGCACACACTCACCCACACTCATGTTTCTTCAATCTCTCTGTTGGCACTCTGTCCGCCCTCCCTCACACACACACACACACACACGCACATCCATACCATTGTGTTTCCTTTTAAGCGCTCTATTTTGCGGCGCTCAGAGCCATTACCTCCCAGACAGGCACGATGCTCGCTCAGATAATGGTCAGTTATGTGAGGCGTATAGTGTTACCGATCCCATCCTCTATGCTATCTGGAAATCTGTAGCCTGTGATGGACCTGAGGGGAGTTTGAAAGAGTTTTTTTTTTTAGTTTTTTCAACTCTAGCTGAATTAAGTGACAGTCCTTATTGACTGTGTGCTATATCTGCAGTGATACGTGACGTGAGTCAACAGAAACACAAAGAAGCAGGACTGAGAGGGAACAAGTGCCATCATGGTGTCCATTTGTCTACTTTGTAGATTTTGTATTCAAACTAAATCAATACAAGCATCCATTTTGTTCTTTTGTAAGCCTGTTGAAAGCCAAAGTGTGGCACATTAAATGTGTATTTGCCTTCGTCTAGTGTCGATGCCTTATGATGCCGTTGGCTACAAAACTTACCTTGACACCTGAAAGTATTCTGCACTCTGGCCATTCAGGTTGTTCATGCTTCAGTTATTTGAGAGGGACTTATTTTATTCATTCACTTTGTAAATTTTTTTTGTCATGTATAAATCATGCTTTCTTGTAAGAAACTTTGTGATAGTTGGCAACTAACACAGACTTAATTTACAGCAGCCTGCGTTATTTCAAAAGATGCCTGACCTAAAACCAGAAACCAAATATGGCATCAAGTCCATTTTGCATCGACTGTAACAGACTTCTTACCCCACCTGTGGTTAATGCAAGACCTTACCCTCCCAAAAAACTAGTTCAGCTAATTTTACCAAGGCTGATGTGGAAAGACAACAAAAAATCTATGTTTTTTTTTTATTATGAGGCACTCCAAATTTGAGAAAATATATCAAACAAGGAAGGAAATTATTAAAAAGCCTTTGTTATAATGGCTTAACTATTGAATGGCCAATGGCCCTAATGCAGACCTAGTGGTCAAAACATGTTAGCAAAAATGCAGCAAAAAAAAAAAAATATCTTTAACAGGATTCAAGACCATAGAAAACAAACTGTAGGTGTGGTCCCATGGAGTGTCAAAAGAAATCCAAATAATGTCTGCATAGTGGATTTATTTGCAATAAAATAGCACCACCCTGTGTTAGAAAGTGTAATTACTGGGTAAAAAGGATACTCAATTTATACTTAAATAGAGAGATGAAGTCAGAAACACTCATGTTTCACGGTCGTAGAGATCTAAATTGGAATAATATGAAATATTTCAATGCTCAAGTGTTAATTCATGATTATTTAATTGATTGTCTTGAAAATCATCAATATATCTAAGCTACTTTTTCTTCAGGTTGGTTTAGTCAGAAGTTGTGGTATATTGCAGTGCTTTACTCGTCAATGCAAGTTTCCCAAAATAAAAACAAGCTTTTAGAAAACCATTTTAATGATAGAAACCAATGCATGTTGGTCTTACAGATTTTTTAAAAACATTTTTACTGTACTCTGAGCAGAGTGGAAATGCCTCCAAAAGAGCACGTAGGTAGTAATGAGACACAAAGCTATCGGCAGAAAAAACAGATGCAAAAATCTATTTAAAAATATTCACTTAAAATCAATTTATTCACACTTTTGTAGAATTTGATTTAAAAGAACAAGAGATGTGCGCTGAATGTGGGCTGAAATGTATGATGAACAAATCCATTGCTTCTGATGCCAAATATTTTTATCAAAGGTCGATATTATGTAAATATATCCATAGGTTAGGTCCATAGGTTCGCTAAATCTGACCCTGCCGTAGGCATCAATTAACAGTTCCCCCTCTTCCTGTGTCTTTTCCTCTGTGTTTAGTGTCAGTGAGCATTTCCAACTTGTACCCGGGCTGTGAGAATGTGAGTGTGCGGAGTCGGAGCATGATGTTCGAACCCAGCCTGACCAAAGGTGTCCTTGAGGTGTTCTCGCCCGTCCACAACGCCCTCTCCACAGCTGACGAACAAGCCACAAAGGCCATCGACATCCAGCACGCCAACATTCACGGTGAGAACCCAAAATGCTTAGATTAAACTTGTTAAGTTATTTTGGCTTTAAGGTGTGAAATTTCATGGTTACATTTACAACCTATAACCTTTACTGACTGTCCCTTATTTTCCCTCTGTGTAGGTGTTGGAGATTTCAGCGTGTGGGAGTTTTCGGGGAACCCAGTTTATTACTGCTCCTACGACTACTTTGCAGCCAACGACGCCACAGCGATCCACCTGGTTCTGTTCAGCCTGGAGGAGCCATACGAGACCCAGCTCAGCCACATCACCTACTGGCTGAACCTGCTGAAAGCCCTCACCCTGCCACAGGACAACATCGGTGAGGAGAAGGATGATCACATGTTTTTACCATGACTCCGTCAATTGACAGATGGAAAATGTTCAATATATCCTATTTAATGTGTAATTAGTCAAAAGCAATTGAGCAAACACCTGTTATGTCATTGATTATATTAGTGCTTCTAATTGGACTTGACTATAATCTTAGTAGTAGATCGCTGTTGATTAAATGTAAAAAACCTTGTACAGTTTGACAGGATTTTTAAAAAAAAATGTTTTAACTGTGTGTGTGTTTGTCTGTGTCTTCCTGTCTGAATCTAGCTTTCGGAGGTCGGATTCTGCAGCCTCTGATGGTCGTCCTCGTGGCGACACACGCTGACCTCGCTGACCTCCCCAGAGCTTTCTCCGGAGAGTTCAGCTACGATAAGGAGAAAGTGCTGCTCAAGGAAGTCAGGAACAGGTTGGGATTCAAACCACAGCAGTCAAGAGGGATATGGAGATTATTATGTTATTGTTGGCTTTTGTTGGTGGATTTTACTGACTAGAAGGGCCCTTGAGCAATGTAGAGGCAACTGGTTCTGTAATAAATGGACTTATAGCAGGTAAAGCATTGACATGCTGAAACAAAATACAACATCATGGTTTCATAAATAACATATTACTAACTAACATATTAGTGATGTGTATGTCACTAGTAATGTCTGCATGAGTAAGTCCAGATGTAGCACCTGACTGTTGCCCATGTCCTTCATATCTCTCAGTACCCCTGCCCAAGAGGTTTACATTGCTTTTTTTTATTTATTTTTTTTTTAGGTTTGGGCTCGACCTGCACATCAGTGACAAAGTGTTTGTGATGGATGCTGGAGCCTCAAACTCCAGAGATGTGAAGCTGCTGAGGAGTCACCTGCAGGAACTCCGTGCCAACATCATCTCTGTGAGCACTGCAGACAAATAACAAATTACTTTGACTTAATTTTCCTTCAAGAGCCTGTTGGCACAATGCAGTTAATAGATCAAATACGGAGAGTTTTTTTTTAGTCAAAATGCTGTATTTACCTGGTGAAAGTAAAACTATTTAATAACCTTGCTTATTAATTTATTGTTTCTTTATGTACAAGAATGCTTAACATATAAACAAAAAGGATGCTGAATTCAAGCAACTAAATCTGTAATAAACCCACTTATTCACCGTCCTTGCAGAGTTGTAGTCCCATGACGCTGCTGTCGGAGCGTTTGCTGACCACGCTGCCAGCCTGGAGGAAGCTGAGCGGACCCAACCAGCTGACATCGTGGCAGCAGTTTGTCAGCGACGTCCAGGAGCACATCAACCCTCTGGTCAGCCAGGATCACCTCCGCTCACTGGCCCTGCAGCTCCACAGCATGGGGGAGGTGCGTGTTTGTTTATCAGCTTCAAACAAGACTGTGTGCAGCTACAAGAAAATAGAATGATAATAACGTTCTTTAGAACGACGGATGCTTCAGCAGACTGTCAGTTCACACGACTACCACCAGGGTGCACTATTTGTTAATGAATGGATAAAACCAAAACTATTCAGTCTTCTGTAAGCAATTACTCAGAATGACTCTCAAGCAGGAACATGTTGTTTTTGTTTATGAAAATGACTCGGTTCAGAAAGCCATGTAAAGGACCATGCTGTGATGTTTTTGTTGTTTGTGTTGTTGTTGTTTATCTCAAATTAAGCACACTAGGCATCAACTTTGCTGTCATTTGAATGCCTTTTTGGATGTCTATTCAACATATTTTCTTTTGTATCTTTGTCAATACATTTTCCTTAATTTAATTTTCTTTTCTAATTGTCCTCAATATTTTTCAGTTTCTCATTTTATTTGTTTATTGATGCTTGGTTACTTCTTATTACATTCTTTCATTGTGTTTCTCTATGTGTATGTTACTGTCAACTTGTTTCCTCTCTGACCACCTCTTCTCCTCCTCCCACAGATCAACATCATGCAGAGTGAGACAGTGCAGGATGTTGTTCTGCTTGAGCCTCGTTGGCTCTGCAGCAATGTCCTTGGAAAGCTGCTCTCCGTGGAGACGCCGAAGGCCATCCATCACTACAGGGGGCGCTACAGGACGGAGGAGGTGCAGGCTCTGGCTCCTGAAAGCGACGTGGACGAGCTGCTGCAGATCCTGGATGCCATGGACGTCTGTGCTCGTGATGCCACCAACCCCTCCATGGTAGATGTTCCTGCCCTCATCAAGACAAACGGCCTCCACCGCTCCTGGACCGAGGAGGAGGAAGAGGAGTCGCTGCTCTACGGCGGGGTACGACTTGTCCCTGCGGAGCACCTTACCCCCTTCCCCTGTGGCCTATTTCACAAACTTCAAGTGAACCTGTGTCGCTGGAGCCACCAGCACAAGCCCGAGGAGGAGAATGGGGATGATTTTGATGGAGATATCCACCTGTGGACCAACGGAGCCAAGGTGAGTCAGGCAGGCGTCGAGGCTATGATCCTGCTGGTCAACCACGGCCAGGGGGTAGAGATTCAGGTGCGTGGGCACAACTCAGAACGGGCCAAGTGCTACACCCTGTTGGACACCATCTGTAGTATAACAGAGAACCTGCTGGCCTCCACACTCCCTGGACTGCTCACAGCCAAATATTACTTGAGTCCTCAGCAGCTGCGGGAACACCACGCCCCCATCATGATCTACCAACCTAAAGATTTCTTCCGGGCCCAGGTCCAGCGGGAATCCTCGCTCACTAATACCATGGGCGGCTACCGAGAGAGCTTCAGCAGCATCCTGTCTTTTGGATGCGCTGAAGTTTACCAGCAGGGGACTCTGGGGAAAGACATCCACATATCAGACGTCCCCCTGCTGGCTCGCAGGAAACTCTGCCGCATGCTGGACCCCCCTGACGCTCTGGGGAAAGACTGGTGCCTACTAGCCATGAACCTCGGCCTCACGGAATTGGTGGCAAAACACAGCAACGGGACTCCCAACGGCACACCTCAGCTGAACACAGACCCAGACTCGCAGCAGGCCACGCTGCAGCCCAGCCCGACAGCGGCGCTGCTGCAGGAGTGGAGCGGGCGAGCTGACAGCACAGTGGGTGTGCTGATGGCCAAACTGAGGGAGCTCGGCCGCCGAGACGCCGCCGACTTCCTGCTCAAAGCTTCTCCTGTTTTCAGGGTCAACATGGAAGCGGTGGTAGGGGCTGCCAACGGCTACCCCCCCACCTGCAACGGTGGCACATCGTACAACTCCATCAGCTCCGTGATATCCCGCTGAACAGAACGGGTTCAGCTTTCTGTCCTCGCCAAACGCCACCTAGATGTGACATTTCCCCTGAAACAGGACAGTCACAAACTGGTGTGTGAATGAACATGAAGTGCAATCGTTACAAGAGTCCAGCTGCTCGTTCCTCAACCTCTCCATTAAGTTGGCATATGAACCAGATGTTGTGTTTGTGCTGTCCACACCTGTTCAGCTGAGCTTTTCCTCCACGATGAATGTTGTGAAAGAGCTGCTTGTCCTGAGCTCCAAAGAGGAATCCAGTGCTTTTTTATTCTGTTCTTAATCTTGTTGTGCTGCTTTTTAAAATCCCTCAATCTACTGCAAATCACACTAATCTTACAGCTAAAAGACAGGAAGTTAAAAAGATGGTTGCCTCATGATTGGACCTTTTTCTCACCCATCCTCAAGTGAAAAACTGAGGGCTTATTAGCGAACGTGTCAGAGGCTGCCATCTTTACTCACCCCAGCCATCACAGTTACAATATTCTCTTCCCTCCTTGCTTCTGTTTTACTGATGTGACATTTGACCATTCAGCTTGATGTTTGATAAATTGAGAGCATTTTTCAGAGTGCCTTTGTGGCCTTCTACCTCCCTAAAGAGCACAAATAGTCTTGTTGTTATAAAAACAGTAGTTCTTTACAACTGAAGAACTGTGCCTTGTTGACGCTAACAGTAAAATGATATTTCAATCAAGTCTATTGAGGAAAATGCCATCATATGTGTAAGACAGGAAAAGGTTGATACAAAAAAAAAAGAAAACGGAGAAGAAAAGCTAAGGCTCGGCTCATGTAACAAGTTTTTAAAAAATTAAATATTACTGGAAAATAAACGAACACAAAGATGAAACCAGAGATTTATTTTTCTGCTGTGTTGTTTAGTGAGTCAGGAGATAAACCTGTTTGATATTCTCTCATATCAGAGTCAGTGTGGAAGTCAAAAGGAAACAGTCATTCACATTTAATCTGTGTATTTGTTGGTTTATGCACATTTCTTCTTCATCGGTCCAACGACAGAAATCTTGATCGCTTATTGATTTTTTTGGTGACACTTTATTTTACTGGTTTCCTCATCGACGCCGCTTCTGTTGAGCTAAATTTGAACTGCTGTCAGTGTTGGCCGGCCACGCGTGGCTTCACATTCTTCTTTCACTTTTTGTATTTTTATATCACGAAGCTGCCGCCCGGCTCGCTCAGCAGGAGCAGGGAAGAGATGGGATGAAGTTAGTAGTGTTAGCTGAAAAAAGGCCAAAGGCTGCTGGTGGGAGAAATGTTCCAAGAAAAAG
Source organism: Diplodus puntazzo (assembly GCA_963678695.2). Classification (NCBI taxonomy): domain Eukaryota; kingdom Metazoa; phylum Chordata; class Actinopteri; order Spariformes; family Sparidae; genus Diplodus; species Diplodus puntazzo. The sequence continues at coordinate 20,030,351 of OZ023159.1, read as the reverse complement.
CATTTTCACTTTGTGTAAGCTGGTACCTTATAATGTTTTGCAAACCAGAAACATTTTTCTTTTTCACTACGTGTGTTGACGTTTGGAAAAGAGTCTTTGATCCCTATAAAGTTTTTCCTTTGTGGATTTAAAGGGCCTTTTTTAAGACAGAGTTTGAGAGAAAAAGATGAGCTCTGTGCCAGAGTGCAGTATTTCCTGTCTGCTTTACTTCCCCAGTGTTACCATCTGAGATAAAAATAATAATAATAATAATTCTAATACTCTACTCTTCTCGCTAGTTTTGTCTCAGGCTGAACTTGCCAATCGACACAGCAGACTTCTAGCTGTGGTGTAAATACTCCTGTTGAGTCCTGTCTCCTCGACCTCATCCTCACTTTTCTGTTTTCCGCTCACTCAAAGCTTCCTTTTTTTGCCCAAATGTTAAAAAACTTCCTGATTCCAACAAGGCAAAATGAATGTACTACACATCTTTCCTAAGAATATGGTTACAAGTAAAAAAAATTAAAATGAAAAAAAAAAAAGTTTAAAAGAAATCAAAGAAATGGTGATAAAACATGATGAAATTAAATGTTCCAAACTGGTCAGAAACATCATTTTATTTTTCTTGCTTTATTGAAGCTTTTCTTGAGGTTGTGTAAAAGCATTGCCAATGTTGTGTGCCTACAACACACTCAGTCATTCCTCTATTATCGCCTTGTACAGTACACAAGCTGAGAAGTGATGTTGCAGAAAGGGAATTGCATATTTTGTGTCTTTTGTTGCAGAAGAAGAGACACATTCGTTTTGTAAAAGCTGGGAATCACTGATATTATAATTATCAAATTTGTCTCCGTTCGGTGTCTCTGTTATTTTTTCTGGACAGTCCTGACAGCGACCGAAAGAAGCGGATTTAAAGGTGTTCTCCTAACTATTTTCTGTTTGTATCTGTTTGATGAGGAAAGACATACTCAATATTACTTTTGGGTGGATTTTCTCCCTCTGAGACTCCGGTCTAATCGCCACATTGCACAAGGTTTTTTCTTTCTTTTTTTTTGTCACTATTTATGTTACATTATTTTAGCATGTCTTGGAATGCCATGTTCTTAGTACTTCTGACACTTTATAGTGTAATACATTTTATAATAAATTCTTTACCTTACGTCACTGTCTTTGTCCTCATTGAAGACGCGGGGATATTTTGGATATCTTAAAATGATCATTCACCCGAGCGTGAATGTTGAGTCACCCTCGTCATGCTGATGGGAAGTCATGTTAAGTGTTGTAGTTCGCACAACATTTCTGGAGCTTCACAGAAAAACGGCACTGCAACATTCTCCTGAACAACTGAAGCAGACGAGAACTTGTACTAAAACATTAAGGAAAAGATCCTGGATTGATCTCACACCTTTTCGAATATGTCATTCCTTTATTTATTTATTTATTTATTTATTTTTCTGTGCTTCATTATTATTTTGCTTCCTCAAAATCTTCATTTTTATATTATGTTGTGCAAATAATTTGTTAAATAGCAATCAGGAAGCCGTGTTCTATTTGCATAATCGGAATTAAAAAAAAATAATAAAAGACAGTGGTGCTGTAGAGCTCATGCAACCACTTCAGACGGGCTACATGCTAATGCTTTTTAGCTTAGATGAAGATTTTCAAGGTATAATATGCAGCTTTTTTACAGGCCTCTCAACGAACTGCGGCTGACCTCTTGAAATGGAATAGCAGTTTGCATAAGAATTACGATGTACTTTAAAGCCTGTACTTTAGGTTCATATACGAACACTAGTGAAAAAGTTCAACACCACATCAACATGGTTCTTAATAAGCTCCTTTTACTGTCGACCACTATGGTTGTTTTTCTGATGAGGACAGGTTGAAAAAGTGACACAGTGCACCTTTAAAAAAAAAATTTTTTTAATTATTTTAAATCACAACTTTTCAAATCAATTTGAAAGCCCGTTCAGCCATTCAAGAGAATCTCCAGAAGCTCAGGAGATGTTGTGCCACTTCACCTGACCTTCCCGCAGCCTGGAGGTGGGTGGATAATGACTGAATGTTCATTTTTGGGTGAACTGTTCCTTTAAAGATTCCTGAGTCGGTGTAGTCACAGATGATAATAATTCTACAGACAATTGTAGATTTTCTGTTACTTTTTCCTAAGTAAATAATGCAGTTATTCTAAAAAAACAAGGATGAAAAAAATCCATCTTTGGTTGAATGGGTTTCAGTACGCTGTAGAAATTACAGCATGTATACTAAAAACTACAAAACAGGAAGAGGGTGTTGTTAACATGTTAATGACAGGAGGAGGGTGAGGGGCAAGAACCAACAACCTGTTGGAGTGATGAGATCTGGCTGAAATGTTGTCTAAATTTTTTGAAAATCACAGTTTAATTATCTTGACACAGGATTGTGTGTGTTGGAAAAGGGTGAAATTATTTAATCCTCCATTTTTTAAAAATAATTTGGGATTACGTCACTCTTGGGTTCAGCAGTGGATCAAAATCCTTCAAATTCATAGAGATTCACATCTAAAATCATGTTGGAGAGAAAGTGGAAAAATAACACCTGTTAAGTTGTTAATAACTTTGCAGTGTAATTGTTTGAACGTATCGCAGTGTTACTGGAAAACACACGCTTAATAGTTCAAGTTTTGACACCAGTGTTGATTTAAAGGACGGTCTCAACACTTGTCAAATATGATGCGTTTGGTAAATCAGGGTCAGACGGGTGTCTTCTGGGTGAGTTTTTGTCCTCCACCAGATTCCCGGCTGTGTTATTCACACTTCTCTGGTTCATTGTGGAGCTGCAGAGCTGCAGCGTCCCTCCACCCACGCAGTCACATGACCTCTCTGCTGCCTGAAGCACTCTGTGTTTGTCTTCACATGTCCCAACTCCTGCTGATGGTGTTGACTGACATCAAGAATATTTATAGGGAGAGGTTGATGGAGCAGAACTCGTGATGTTTGAACAACGTGAATCCGAATATGGCACACCTGTTTTGCACATCAGGATTTAAAAGTCAGATTTGTTTTTACACGTTTTTTGACTTTTAAGAACGATTCAAATTGGGTTAAACGGTTTAAACAGACAGCATGTCTGGGGTCTTCAACTTCACACTGACCTTATGCTAATTCAACATCTCTGTAATGTGGTTTCTCACCATTTGGAGAAAAGTTTTCAACAGAGATATGTTCGTAAATGTACCTAAAATTAAGACACTAAACCTCAACTAACTTCTGAAAACGAAAACGTTTTCCTTGTAAGTTACATGACAGTCTCAGCAATTCAGTTTGCACAGTTTATGATCTCATTTTCACACTTTGATTTTTAAGATGTGCCTCATAATAATTACATTATAAGGAATTGCATTGCATTTTTAAAAAGTTTAAGTTCGCAGTAAGAGTTATGTTAGTATATGTATGTTAGTAAAGTATATGTTCTACCCCCAAAAATTACTCATTATACTCTGAATTGATGAGTTAGCAAGCTTGCTAACATGCTAGCAGTAAAGGTTCCTAGAAGTACTGGTGCTAGCAAGCTAAAATAGCTATTAAACGCAAGCTAAGGAGAACAATGTTGTCCTCCATGCTAATGACTAAAGCTATCTTTATAAAGCCTATTACAACAATGGATTTTCATCAGGTAATGCTTTAGCATGTGAACATTTAGTTAATGTGGCAGTTTACACAATGTGCTAAGCTAATGTTAGCTTTTGTTAGCATTAGCAGTGTTTGGAACTGAATTCCAACAGAAGATGTTAAAGCACAACTGATGCTAACAAGGTCCAACAAAACCTGAGGAGCTGAAGATTGTTGAGAAAACATCCAAAAAAGTAGTAGATGTTTGGAGCTTTCAGTCAAATCGCATGGTCTTCATCAGCAAATTAAATTTGTCCATTCGTTAGGCAATCGTTGACATTTCTACTTCAGTTTCAGGGCTCACTTCTCACCCATAATGTCCACAACTTGAAGTTGATTGATTATTCTATGATTTTGCGCAGCAGCTGAGGATTTAATCCCCACCAAACTGTCCTTTGTATAACTATTCGGGTAAATCTTATCACGTTATCTTCATTATCTCCTGCATCTGTTGGCACCTTAAGAACACACTGAGAACTGACGGTTGAGCGTTCCTGTGTGCGAACAGTCGGCCTGTTACATCCTCACGGGACTGTTAGCGCTTGTTGTTGCGTTGCCTAATCGAATACTTCCTGGATCAATAATGTTCACAAACACTTGAGGCTGTAAACAACATGTAGGAGCGTTTGCAGATGTGCTCATCACCTCAGCTCCGTTAACCTTTGTGTCTGGACTGGATGGGACGCGCAGACCAGCGGCTGATAACCGTCCTGCCGTGATGGCTGAGACACGTCCTAATCTGAGGAATGCATAAATGTTGATAATGGTTCACAGAGTACATTAACGGGACGTTTCACAACAGTCTGTTACAGTGGAATTACCTGAGTATTCATCACATTTACATATTACAGAATCAAGCTCTCAAAGTGGATCTCAGTTTTACACGCTGTGACGGCTGTGGCCTTCAGTATATAGACATTTAAAAGAAGTTATGAGAGGAGAAATAACACTCATATATTGAAGATGTATTCTAACAATGTGAATACGCCCTAACCTTCACAAAATGTCAAACTTTTCCTTTAAGTTAAATAACGCAAAAGCAGACTATATTCGGTTATTTGCATGTGATAAAGTCTTTTATTTTGACGCTCAAACACATTTGGCTGGTAAAACTTTTGCGCTGTTGTGTTTTTTTAGCAACAGATATGAATACTTCCTTGACAGCAAGCAATGTTTACTCAATATGGTAAAGCCAACAGCAGTAACATTGTTTTAGATGGATATGGTAACCGACCACGCCTGCATGACCATGCAGGATGTCGACCATTGTCATGTGTTGCTGTGCTTGAGCAACACGGTCCAGTCACACACGAGCCGCTGAGGCTGCAGTCTGCCTTCTGATTTCTGCAAATGCAGGAACATGATGTGTTTGTAAGGTGCACTGCAGGGTGCGCATGATGCCATGCTAACTGTCGCACAGAGGAAATTTAGGATCATCACTCATCCCGCAGCATGTGACAACACAAAGGCATGATGCATGGTGCATGGGACAGATGTGGATGAATCACGTCACACAATGTTAAGGATGAGGTGAATTAGTAGTTTATATTCTATATTTAAAAACGTACATGTGGTGGGTATTTGATTGGTTGACTCGTGTATTTTCAAACGCAGTTCAACATTTTGGGAAAGCGGCTAAACCCTGTTGATCACATCTGTGTACAATCTGAACCTGAAAAGAAATTAAAGGTGCAGTCTGTAAGAACAGCTTACCTCCAGATGCTAACTGTAGCAGAAGTTAGCAAGTAACGTCAAACCTATTCTTCAGATTCTGCTGAGAAAATTAGTTAATTTTGGAATGTTTTAAACTAAAATTCTTACATATTGCACCTTTAAAGCAACGTTATGTAGCTTTTTTTCCCTAAAATAACAGCAAAAAAAAAATATTTTAATGATACAGTGTCTAATAATACGGCAAATGGTGTTTCTTTCTCAGCCACTCTGCTTGCCATCACTTGTTTCTGCACTGTGTAACTTCAGTGAGAGGGTCTGATCACAGCATTACATACATGTTTATTTCAACGTACAACTTTTCAACACATAACATCATGATGTAATGAGTTTTGTTTATAGTTAGCACCTACATTACATCTGGGATTTGTGTTTACAACAATGAAGGTCCACTCAGATAAATACATTATAGTAAAAAGAATAATATCCCTAGTATTAAGCAGCCGATGTAAATGAACTGAACTTCTCACGCACAGCCACATCAGTGATCAGGTGCTCCTCTGTTGCAGAAACACTCCACCTTCAAATGTTCAAGTGACATAAAGTGACAATAAATTGACGAACACTTGATTAAATGTGCACGGTTGACTTTTACACCACTGACGTCAGACGAACAATATCACAAACTAAGCAGCAGCATAAACAACTCTACCTGTCCAGAGTTTCGCAGTCTTATCAATCACATGAGCATCGACCCTGATTAACTCAGACTTTGTGCCGGCGGTTCTAGGAAGCGCTGGTGCATATTCATATCCTCCCACCGCTTTGTTGTGTCAACAGTGGCCACCACTGTTAGTATGATACATGTTTTATGTCCTTTACAGACATCTCTGGTCAACTGAGCGTAGCTCTATTTAAAGATTGGACAGTGTTGACAATGTTCTGGCAATGTTTTACCTCCTCTGTCTTGTCGTCTACAGAGCAAACCAGAAACAAATATGCTCTCACCTGAGTGTCTCCAGAAACTCTGACTGAATAGTAAACTGCAAATGTACAGTAAATGTGTGTTTTTCAGCAGCATTTTGCAGGTTTAGCTTCACTTTAGAGGTAAAAATGTGTTCACGCTGGAGATGTAGATTAACAAGTAATGTTACTCCACACAGAGGCTTTGGCTTACCGGGGCCATCTTGACCCTGTGTAGCCTGTGGACCTGTGCCCAGTGTGCCTGTTCAGTAAACACATCCATCCAATGCACCTGCAGCCACCGGTGGGCCCATAAATTGCATATTGTTGACCCACATTATCCTATGTGTCAAAGCCGTTCACATGCACATAGGAAACCAGGTTACTCTTAGAATTTAGGTTAGGTATTTTTATTTGTTTTACTCTTTACCATTTTTTTTCTTTTTTTTTTTTTACAATTTTTATTATTATCTTTATCTTTATTCATCTATTTTTTATTACTATATGTATGTAATATGTGTGTATATATGCTTTTTTATATATTTATACTTTTTTTAATTTCATTTATTTTATTAATTTATTCGTTACTTATTTTGCCTGTTCTGTTTATATTTATGTGTTGTTGTCGTTCTTTGTTAATCTCCTTCATGGCCTTTTTCTTATTTCTTCTATTATGTGTAAAAGAAAAACTTTTAATAAACATACCATGAACAAAAAAGAATTTAGGTTAGGTCAGCCAACATGTTTACATGCCTTCCTGAACCAGGCTCACCTAAAACTGCATATGTAGTTTTTCAAATGGGGAAATGCTGGAGGTAGAAAGCGACTTCTTTAGATCAGTATTGGCTGCTTTGTACAACTTATCTCCTCGGTGCATTTGATGGTCTTTCCTTTAATCTGTGCTGTCACAGTAGGCACTTCCAGGGGGTTACATCCTACCAGGGGCTCCCAAATTCGTATTATTTTGCATAGTCAACATCTCTTTGACCACTAAAAAACAGGTCTATCTTCACTCCACCTGTCTTTAAATCGGCTTAGCAGTATTTTCAAGTCACTGTGAATATCTTAACGTGAGTCTCTCACATGGAACAAGTGATTTACGTTAATCAAATGTGCCTTTTTGTGTGTTTTAGCAGCAACAATCCTGCAAAAAAAACATCTTGTCCTACTTGTTGTTCCAGAGGGAGGGAATCACGTGCCTCCGTGATGACGTCACATGTCAAGGGCGGGCCATCAGCGTGATAAACAACGAGTGGACCAATCAGAGAGCTCGGTGGGCCGTTCCTCAGCGGCCAGTCTGGCCTTTATAAACTTTGTGTACCTCCGCTTAGAGGATCTGTTTTTTCGCCTTCTTCGCCTTCAGCTGTAGAGATTTACAGTAAGTCTGACTATTGTTCAACTTGTTTGCTTTCTCGTGTTAAAAACCATACTTGACACCTACATTTGGCGTTTTATGCATAACAAAGCAGATTATTTGTGTTTCTTGGGGGGTTTTTTTTTTCGTCACTTGAGCCCAGAATAAACACCCAAGTGACCGTTAAAAGAACATCTCCTTGAACCTTTGTGTCATCTTTATGCCTTTTTGAGTCATAAATGTCCTATTTTTTCTTGTTATCCGCCAGTACTAGCCATCTTGTTCATCTGCTCTCTTTGTCGTCGTCTCCACTTCTGTGGCTCAAAGCAGCCATTGCTAGTTTCTTTCCCTCGGCTTAAATTAAGAAATAAATACCCAGCTAATATCGAGCAACAGTAGCTCAGGTTGAATAGACCGCCTTTTGGTAGCAGCCGGTTAAAGTTTTGGTTTTCTTTTCGGTTTTTCCTGGTTGCAGTTTCGATGTCCAGGCCGGGTTCTTGGCTCTCCGCCGCAGATCCCGTGACCTGGGAACAAAACAACAACAGGCTCGGTGTATTGTCTGGATCTGGCTAAATGTCTGCAGCCCTACTAGCTGGAAAACAGTCTCGAAATTATAACCACCTGCCTTTTCTGTTAGCACACATCGAACATAATATATCCATCGTGTTATTTCGCTTGTTGACCAGTCGCTGAATGACTGTACCGTCGGGAATGTGTATTGCAGCTTTGATGCGGATCCCATTTTTGCCTGAGTCATGGGAGTGAACAGGCTCTGGTTACAGGATCTGTTTGCATGACAGGCATTTCGGTTATGTTTACGCATTTCGTAAGTCCGTGTCTTTGTCGATGATTAAGGAGCTTCTTTGGAAAAACGGAGTCCTAACTTGTTGTTTTTTCCAGTAGGAAGCAACAATGCTGCCTCTAGCCGTGTTGGCCGTGTGCCTGAGTGCCGCCCTCTCAGCCCCCAGCCTGGACCCACAGCTGGATGACCACTGGGACCTGTGGAAGAGCTGGCATACAAAGACATATCATGAGGTGACTTTAAAAAAACCAACAACATTTTTTACTCCCTCTCCAGTAAGCTGCTACAGTCTGCCAAATGAAAAAAAGGAAAAAAGTCTGACTCCTGGTTTCTTTTTCCTTTCTTTTCAGAAAGAGGAGGGCTGGAGGAGAATGGTGTGGGAGAAGAACCTGAAGAAGATCGAGCTGCACAACCTGGAGCACTCCTTGGGCGAACACTCCTACCGTCTGGGCATGAACCACTTTGGAGACATGGTAAGACTGCAAGACCCATATCTCACTTGGAAAATGTGTATCAAGGTGTTTAAAATTACAGAAGGAACAGGAGAATGGATTTGATAACTGGCAATGGGTAAATTCAGCTAAAAACAGACATTAGTCCCTCACAATTGTAAACCACAGGCACTCATTGCCCTTTTGTCGTGTCAGGTGTTGTTGTTAAAACAAGCAGCTTACATCACACCGTCATCTTCACTTTGTCCCTCCACAGACTCACGAGGAGTTCAGGCAGGTCATGAACGGCTACCAGCGCAAAACAGAGAGGAAGGTCAAGGGGTCCCTTTTCATGGAGCCCAACTTCCTGGAGGCCCCACGTTCCGTGGACTGGAGGGATAATGGCTACGTCACCCCCGTCAAGGACCAGGTAACGGCCCTTTAATGTCACATGTAGACTCAGGACAGCCACACCCAGTGAATTACCAAGGTGTGTTAAACATGTTTATAATTCCTGCGAGGACTGATGAGGTAAATGCAGGAAAGATATGGCAGGCACAGTGTAGGGAGAATACATTGGTGGAGACTTTTTGCATCTTTAATGATTACTTTTGGACTGAGGACTTATGGTGACATACATGAGAATTTGAACAGGACAAGCCTGTCAAATATACTTTCTAATAGCATATAAAGCACAAAAATAACCCGCTACTATAGTTTTCGACTCTTAATCGTCTCAAGGAAGGTTTTTAAATTAAAAGGTTTTTGTTTTTTCAGTAAACAGTTCTGCTGTTGTTAACACAATATGTGACCGCAAGCTCTTATTTTAGCAGCTTGCGAGATCCAAAGACATGACCTTGTACCAGCTGTTGAAGAAACAAGATCACGTCATGTGCAACTTTTAAACACTTGCATCGTTCCAGATTAGCTTATTTAAAGCAATGAGGGCACTTCTAAGATCCACTGAAGTATATGTTTTGCGTGAACAGGAAGATAAGATGGCTGCCAGCAGGTTTCTTTATCTATGTGCTACACACACTCATGCACACACTTTCTCTCCTCCTGCCTGGGTGCACAGTCTGTTCTCTCCGCCCTCATGGCATGCTGTACATTAACGCCCTGTAAGCCGAAACCAGTCCGACCAGCTCAGTGTAAACTAGGCCACGGTGGAGCAAACACTGTCGTATACATTAGGCCAAAGTGCAAAGTCCAATGTAATTTTATTTATAGAAGCAAAGTGCTTTCCGGAATACAGTGTTTCATGACAACCTAATTAAAGGACTACGATAACAACTTTTAGACACAAAGAAATAAAATATCGACGAGATTTGTTGAGATAAAAGAGCAAAATACAATAATATAACGGTGTTAGAGAGCAAAGAGGGAGCTAGAAAAGTCCAGTATGGAAATGACAACGTGTGATTACGCAAACAGCATAACTAATACTGATGGTATAAAATGTATTTATGGCAGGATTTAAAAACAAACAATGCCAGCAGGACAAATGCTGATAATGGGGACAAAATGGCTGACATTAGAAGACCATGAAAAAGCATCAACAATAACGTTTGCATTAAAGAATCTTTTTAAATTAGGATGCAAGTATCAGTAGTTAATTGGATGGATTATTAACATGAATAGTCACAGCACACTGGCTCTTTATTGGTTGGAAAAAAACATTTGACAATATCTTCTGCATGACCATATTCTACAACCACTAGGCTGTTTAATTCCTGCTTATTGATCTAAATAGGTGTATCTAATATAAAGTGTAACCTGCTTATCTTGCTGTAATCATTGAAAGTGATTCTACATTATGATCAAGGTGAAGTGATGTTTCCATCAAAAGATCATGATCTTGAGGAAACGCACATTCTTAACAAAACCCCTCTCTCTCTCTCTCTCTCTCTCGTCCTCAGGGTCAGTGTGGCTCTTGCTGGGCCTTCAGCACCACCGGAGCTATGGAGGGTCAGCAGTTCAGGAAGACCGGCAAACTGGTGTCGCTGAGCGAGCAGAACCTGGTGGACTGTTCCAGACCCGAGGGCAACGAGGGCTGTAACGGCGGTCTGATGGACCAGGCCTTCCAGTACATCAAGGACAACCAGGGCCTGGACTCTGAGGACGCTTATCCTTACCTTGGAACGGTATGTATCTCAGGAAGGGGTAACTTGAAGGACGTCAATGGGCTGGAATAAAGTAAAAGATGGTGTTTATTTATCTTGAATCACTGATCTTATGTTGACTGTTTTGGTAGATGATCTCTTTTCCTTTTTTCTTTTCCATTATAATCGACATTGGCAAGGTGTTTAAAAACCCTAAATTTAAGTTAAAAATCTGTCAATCTACCATTGCTGCTCTTCATTAAACACCTAAGCAGTGTTTCAATGGGGGGGAGTTGTAAACATCTGTTTTCATATTTTGAAAAGGAGCTAAACAAACAGTCTTCTTTTAATGGCTCTAACATTCTGCTTATCGTTGTCTTTTTCATCGTGTCGTCTCCCAGGATGACCAGCCTTGTCACTATGACCCCAACTACAACTCTGCCAATGACACCGGATTCGTTGACATCCCAAGTGGCAAGGAGCACGCTCTGATGAAGGCCGTGGCTGCCGTGGGACCCGTCTCAGTAGCCATCGACGCCGGTCACGAGTCATTCCAGTTTTACCAATCAGGTCAGTTGCTGGTTTTGTGTAGAAACACAATTGAAGGGACATTACCTGTTTGGTTGGTTGGTTGGTTGTTTTTTGTAAGCGTTTATATGTAACTGAATGGCATTTTTCAGGAATCTACTATGAGAAGGAATGCAGCAGTGAGGAGCTCGACCACGGCGTGCTGGTGGTGGGTTATGGCTTTCAGGGACAGGATGTGGACGGAAAAAAGTACTGGATCGTGAAGAACAGGTGAGTGAAGAGAAGAGCCTGTTATCTCCAGCCTGCCATGTTTTTGTAGTCCCTGAAAAGATAGTTGCTCACATTTTCAATAGAATAAAGTTTTTTGAAGGGATTGTCAGGTCGTAAAGAGACATTACAACAGTTTTTTTTTTAAAAGTGTTACATTTAGTTACAGTGAGTATTAACTTACAATTCCTGAAATGTCAAAATGTAGCAGCCTGAAATACAGCAGAGTGACTTTGAGGATAGGATTTACATTTATATTAAAGGGTTAATTCAACAAATGTTGTGTAAATGGTAAGCTAGTTTACAGACTGGCCCTGATTGAGCTTTCATGAAAAACAGTAGACACCCAAATGTATAAACTCATTTCCTGACCTTTTTTATTGTTTTGTCTCCTTGCAGCTGGAGTGAGAAGTGGGGAGACAAAGGTTACATCTTGATGGCTAAAGACAGGAAGAACCACTGCGGAATCGCGACAGCAGCCAGTTATCCTCTCGTCTAACATCTGCACTGCTCTGCTCTGAAGCACCATAGTTTTTTTTTATTGCAATAGTCTGGCTGAAGACGGGAGGCGAGGCTTCAGTCAGGGCGACACATTGACAGGAGATTCTGCGATGTTTGTTTTTAAAGAGGAGACACACTGTTGTTTTTAGGGAAATGCCGCCATTTTGTTTTGGCTGTTTTTAGGCCACTTTATGAAAATATTTTAGTTTAGTGTTTTATTCTTTGTAAATATGTGTATGCTGCTTGGTGAGTGGTATGTAACACTTGCTTCGGTCATTGTAAATGATTTTTTTTCTACTTTTACTGTGATCAATTAAAGTTGTGAAACACTAGTTTGGTGTTATGGGGTATTTTTGACCACTTGGCACAATCAGGTTTTATCTGCATTTTCAAATGGTCACTATTCTGTGAAAACTATAATCATGAGCAAAGAAAAACATCTTTATCTCTGTGAGGCAGTATTTTTCTGGTAGTGTTAAGGTTTTCTTATTTTATGTTTTTAAATCTCCAAATATGGAGATGCAAGTTTTTCGCGTAACAGTATACATTACATGAAATAAACTCCCTTAAAGTTCTTTAGATTTGAGTATTGCATCATTAATCTAGTACTTGTTAAATAATCACATGATGTGCAAATAAACCTTTATTGCATCATTACATGGCAAAGCTCTGTTTTGGTAGCTGTGAAACAATAACTTGTCAGACTTGAGGTAATCACATCTATTGATCTACTTGTGTTTTAAGACTTACTCAGACATTCGCACCAACAGAGGGTCATTGATTAAGGGTTGTTTGTGTTGTAGGATTAATCTTGTTTCTTCAGCTCCTCATTGACACATCTTATAGAATCAGTATCAATGTAGAAGATTCTCAGCTGCTGTAGATGAACACAATTGATAAATCACATCTGTATCTGTTTTTATTACTTAAAGAGGATGAAAGTCAACATTTCATGATAACTTTTGGTACTCAGAGCACTAAATGAGGTTTTAATGTAACATCACATATTGGTTTGACATGCAGAGCAAAGACTGGGTCATGTGATCTCACGTTAAAGCAGCTGTACTTCCCAAAGTCTGGCACTGAGCTCTTATAGGATTATTGATCGCTTCAACAATGCTGCTGATTCATAAGGAAACAGTCGGCCCTTTACTGCACTTATCAATTCACATGAGATCTAAAGGTTTAAGGTGTTAACTAAGAATGCAACTAGTGGTTACTTCTATTGTTGATTAATTTAGGTATGCATAAACTTAATGAACATTCTGTAAAATGTCAAAATGGTGAAAAAAGTTCTCGGAGTCGGAGTGAACAACCTGAGGGGACTTCTTTTATCTGACAATCCAAAGCCAAAGTAAAAAAAATATTGAAAAAACTATGAAAAGCATGCATGTTTATTTAAAATTTATATATGTTTGTTGTTCGTCCATCTACAAAACACTGCTGCACTGTGATTTCTGCCAAATCCAATCATAATTAATTGACAACACATCTCGCCTGAACATAGTTTCCCACTTTATTTTGATTCAAATGTATTGATATTTACACCGTGACACTACCAGTATATACATTCAGGTTATTCGTTTTTCAAAGTAAAATGCAGCACAGATAGCCGAAGTTGTGTTTGAGTCTCATTTACTTACAGAGGAGAAACATGTAAAAGGTTTAATATGAGTTATGATGAGTTTGGCAGTTTGCTTCTTTGAAGATGTATTAAAGTATCAGTCAGCTTCTATTTTCTATTTTTTTCCCCTTGATCCTCTGCTATTTTAATTTCTTTTTTTCTTTAATTTGTGTTAAACAGAATAAACAATTTTGAACGCAGCCCAATGAAGCTTTCTTTATCAACAAATTATTTCCGGTCAGTTGTGGCCTGCTGACTGACCCAAACACCCACAATATTAAAAGCGTACTGTTAAACAGTAAAGCCGGTCAGGTTTAGGGTGCGTATGTTTGTTTCTGTAACATATTTACGTCACCTCAGAGTTCAGTCTGGGCTGATAAGCAGAGCCAACAGTAAGAGCAGTTAGAGGAATGTGTTGTGCAACCTAAAAAAAAGGAGCCAGAGGCAAAGTTATTAAAGGGTCAGTTCAACTAATCACAGCAAAAACAGAAGCATATTTCCAACTTACCCTTAGTGATGTTAGAAGTGTTGCGTTCACAGCAGTGAAGAAGAAGAAGAAACTGGATTCTTCCTCTTTCTTCTGATGGTAAATACTTATTATAGACTTGTTGCGAAAACAAAAACAGCACGATTCAAGGAATCCAGGAACATTTACCAGTTTCTTTTACAACAATATATGTTCATCATGTTGTTGCACTTTCAAAAATATCAAAACAACAATCATTTGTTTCGAAAAATGTTTCTTTAATGACTTTTAAATGTTGACCTGAAACGCTGCGATTTTAATTCAGCTCTAACAAAAGACAAGCCGAAATGACCGGAAGCGGTGGAGGAAACACTTGTCGTGACTGTATTTTTGAGGTTTTGTTTTCCTATCACAAGTCATACATAACATTCTTTTTTCTGTGTAGTATGATTTTTCCTGAGATCTTACTAAAATTTCAGTAATCTTAAAGTGTTGACAACTCAAACATTCATAGTAGTTGCAAAATAATTATCCTCTGAGCTCATCATTACACAACTATTACACAAAGATTCAACGATAACTACCAATATATAGAAATATCCGGAGAATCCCGATGTAAGATCAGCTACTGCAGCTTTACTGGTACTTCTTGACAAAGGACAGGTACTCGTTGACGTCATCAGGGGAGCCGACCACGAAGGGAATCCGCTGGTGGAGCGCTTCAGGCTGAACTTCCAGTATCCTCTGAGTGCCGGTGGTGGCGAGGCCTCCCGCCTGCTCGATGAGGAAAGCGATGGGGTTGCACTCGTAGAGCAACCGCAGCTTTATGGAAGAGATTTAAAGAAAAAAGGCATTGTTATGTTTTGTTTTGTTCAAAGGGGCACTATGTAGTCTTAGGTCATAAAATTCAAGATCATAACTCTAATATTTACAATATTAATGAGGTAATAATGCAACTAAGATTTTTTTTGTCCCTTTCCATAACCAAACAAGTTCAATGTCTGTGTTGGACAAACATCACAAAGACTGCATGTCTTTTGCAGTTTTGTTGAAGCTCAAGATAATATCAGACTGTCAATAAACTGCTGAATACCACATCTTTATTATGCTTCAGCATCGATACATCAACAAATATACACAGTATACATTCATACAGTAAATGGTGCAAACATTTATGATAGTCCTATAAGGATATGAGACCTGGTTGTGGAGGAGTTTTGGTTGTTCTGCTTCCTAAAAATATGCTGTCAAGTTAGCCACGTTTAAACAGTTTCTCTTCCCAGTAAGCTGATTGACATTCGTGTTGAAACTGGAGCTAAATGTGTCTGAAATGTGAAAGGTTGGGGGTTTTACAGGCAAAAGTTTCATGTCAGAGACTACACGCCAGCATGAAGCAGTTAACTACATGTTTAAATAATCATTTAAATTTGTTATTGCCTCTCTTAAGTCTTAATTTACTAGTAATTAATCCCATTTCAATAATCTAATTGTGTGTATTTATTCTGTTTCAGTGATTATTTGCAGTTAATAAATTATTATGAACATCCACTGTGTTTAAAACGGGCTGTGCACATAAACTGCCTTGTCTTACTTACAGTGCGTGTCCAATATTTAACATAGACATTGAAAGGTTAGTAATTATGATCTGGATCATAATTCCTGTAATGTTTTTTTTCAGGAGCATTGAGGCCGGAGACGACTCGGCATCAGAGGCTGTGGATCGAGCTGTTATTCAATTGAATGTTTTGTAATTTGAGCACGTTCATAATAAAACACTGTAGAGAGATGTAAATAGTGACAGAGTGAATAAAATGAGTGAGAGGTTGTCATTTATCATTATGTGCAGCCTCTACTGTCTCTGAGCTTTATATATCACAGGAGGAGGAAAACACCTCCAATCTCAGGTTACACTGAGACCCACTGTACAGTTTGTCATTGAGGGGGTCAGTTACATGCCTGAAACTGTGAGTAAACAAGAACCAGCGCTTTGTAGAGGTTTGGAATCTGGCTGGTGATCTGGACTTGGATTGTGCTATTATCAAGTCAACAGCAGGTTACTTCACCGCGGGGCCAATCATGCAAAAAAATGCAACAACAAAAAAGACTGAAAAACAAGAATGTTGTTGCTATCATGAGGCACGTATAGCGCCAAAGTTTCTGTGCTTTAAATCAGTTAGGGTCAGGGTTTTTTTTCTTGTATTTTTCTTCACACAGTGAAATTACATCATGAAATATTTGCAGCCTTGAAGGCCAACTGTATTTTCTGCTTCAAAATATTGTGTTTTTTTCTTTTTTTGTTGTTGTTGGAGGAAATCACAACGTCTGACAATCTTGTGATGATTTGGTCAGAATCAATTTGTACCTTTCCTTTGGGGCTCTTCTCGTTGGCGGGGTACATGAAGATCCCTCCGTAGGCGATGGTGCGGTGAACATCTGACACCATGGAGCCCACATAACGAGCTCCGTAGGGGGAGCCGCCATCCTGCAGGAGGCAAGGGCACAGTTTACATATTAACACGTGACTGTGGCAAAGGTCTAGTCTGCCTCCCTGTTGAACGATCTTCCAAGAACTGGATTTTGATGGTTCGTGATCTCATTCAAAGGTTGAACCTGGGATTTTCTTTAAAGCAGCTTCAAGGTACTTTTACTCATCGATTGATTTTATTTCTAGATTAAAAACTTCACCATATGTCAATCCTGATCCAGTCAAAGCCTTTTCAGTGATCATGATACTTAGACCAGTGATTATTTAAGGGCTCTTGTTTGAACAGTTATTCTTAAATTCCCGCAGATTAACATGGTCGGATGTACTTTCTGGAGCTCACCAGAGACAAACAAGTGAGGACATTACACAAAACTATCTTTCCGTCGAGAGCGCTTAGATAACTCGATTTTCATTTGCCTTTGAAATTTCCATTAAAGTGGATTAAACATAGGCTTTAAGACTCTTTGGGATACACCAGAAGGTATGAAACACCCACTACAGAGGTTTTACCCACAATTTAGATGACATCTGCTGAAGAGGTCAATCACACCAATGTCTGAGTTTAAAAAATAAGTTAAATCTCAACAAGTGGTCTAGAAGAAAAAAAGAGCCTCATCCCACAGGTCAAAGTCACGGCCTCAAAGCTTTGCTGACACTGCTCTCTCTCATTTTTTGAGTAATCAGTTACAAAGTACAGTTTTGGAATTGTTGTTTACCACAAATATTTCTGAATGGTGAAAAGCCGTCTGCAGGACATGAAATGGGGCTAATGTAGGTTTTTTTTGTTTTAAAGATTCCAATGTTTCTCATAAAGCTACACTACAATGTAATTTAAAGTGTAATATATATATATAAACAGGTCAGTCAGGCAGCTCAACAGATCTGCTCCGTCCAGAGATCTGAAAACTAAACAACAAACAGCAGACAGGTCAAAGTCCACCTGCAGTAGATCGACAATACATGACTGCAATTATACACATTGACCAGAACAGGCTGTTTCAACATTACATTTTGGTTCAACAAGTGGACTCACAGAGAGTGGACAATCCAGTTTGTGTAAGTTATATTTGTGACAGTGTACCTTTAGTTTGCAATACATTGAAAGCCACACTTTAAAGTTCAGCGCACCACAAATGAAAACATCACTCCGTTGCCCTGACAAGATCTTCAAGCTAAGACCGGCACAACGTGATGCAGAGTCATGTGGCTGCTGAGTCACACCCCAGTCATCATGAGGGTGTGTGTGTGTGTGTATGCATAGTATTTCCCAAAAACAGACCCACTCACACTGTGTAACGCTCGCAAACACGCACTCTCATGGAACACATCCAGCTGGCCTCAGCTGAGACGACGTGAAACCTCCGAAAATAAGTGAAGAGAAAATGAAAAAGACAAGAGGAAGTAGCGAGGGAGCGTGGGAAAGTTTTTGAGGGTAAAAATGATCTTCAAACAAAAGGTGGTGTTCAGGTGGTGTTAACCCAACTTTGCGAGAGGAGTTTTCACCCTAATATTTGGATAAGTGTGTCTGCTTAAATGACATCTGTGTCATGTCTCTGGCAGATGGTCTAGGAAGTTATTTGTGGACTCGAAAGAAAACACCTACTACAGACATCATAATGACTAGTACTGCAGACTTCAAATTTGAAATCATTCTGCACTTGGACCCTGTGATCCCGAGTTACCTCCAGAGTTTTGTTTTAACAGCTGACAAGATGTCAGATGTGCTTTAGAGCACACCTGGTTTACAAAGGCAAGTGATCGATACCAGTACTAAGATATTTCAGAAAAATTACAGGCGATTTTAAACTTCCCTGTGCATGTTTCCGACAACATTTCGTAATGCAACACACACACATCAGTGAGGAACCGCGCGGTCGCTGCTGCATTGTGCTGGGTCATGATGGTTATGTGAAGTGTGGCATGATGATGAGCGTTCAGATAATCAAGGGTTTCAGCTTGTAGACGATACACTGTGGCACAACTGATGCTTTATATGTTCAACCCTAAAATATTAGTTTCTAAAAAAAACAAAAAAAAAATTGACCACTACATTTTTTTTACCAGCTGTGACGATGTGTGTGTCGTCATGACAAGATGTGGGCACAGAGACACCTTTCATCTTCAACAAAGTGATTCTGAGGACTTTTTGATTTGATTTTGTCACCTCGACAGTGTCACAACCGTGAAAGAAGCAGTCAGAGAAACTCTGCAGGTGTGCAGTAGAGATTGAAATGAAGGCAGAGTTGGAAGATGTGTGTGGTTCGAGCAAGAGGGCCAGAAGAAGAAGTCCCATCCAACCTACGTTTGTTTTGCAGTTTCAATCATTCCCATCCGCTCTCAGATATTAGGTTTAAAAAGACACCATCTTGCACACAGTAGCCTCGACAACAAATTGGGGTGTATGGTGGACTTTGACGAAACAGGTGAACCACACTTTTGCTTGTATCAAACAAGGGAATATTTGAGAAAAGCAACACTAACCTAAGTTGAAAGTTGACCATGCAAGGACGGGTTGGCATCTTCAATAAAATTGGCACAGCTCACCTTTCTCACCATTATCTAATTATTTCGTGTCATGTCCTCCACTGCGAGTGCAACTTGATATTTCATAAAGTGCAGATTATCGCTGCTGAAAGAATGCTGATGTCCAAACAGACTTTGCACTCATGCTTGTGACCGTGCTGGAGAAGTGCTGAATGCGCCCAAGTGTGGAGATCAGAGTTTCCAGATGACACGCTGCAGCTTCCTGAGGAACAGCGTGTTTCCTGCAGTAACTCTGTCAGCATCCTGCAGCTCAGCTGACTGGGCTGCTGCCCTTCCTCCTGTCTGATGGAAGTGTCCCACTCTACTGACTGTCAATCACATGTTTGCGTCAAGATGACAACTCTTGCCTACTCTGCCTGTGGTAGCTGGTTGCATGAAGCATTTTTATTCTAATGCTTGAAACTCAATTTTCGCATTTAATTCTCTTAAAGTGACACATACACAACTGTAAAGTATATAATCAATTATTAATCTAGCTGTCACATGGTCTATTTGAGCTACAGCGAACCATGAGATCATTCAGGGCAAATGACTTCACCTGATTTTTCTTTTGTACAATAAAATGATGTGAAAGTAAAAGAGGCAAACTCCAAGGAGGAAAAGTTGTAAAAAAAAAAAAAAACTTGCTTTTACTCCTAGGGTTTAGACTGACTTTGGACTGATCTGCTGATGCCCTTTGAAACACACAGCTTTTCTTGTGCTGCCAAGCAAAAAGACCTCATGTAAAGTCATTCTACCAGAGCAAACGCTGGGTCAGGATTCACATGATGAGTGCGAGAGGCCGCTGGTGTTTGAAATCCGGCCTCAGGACTGAGCATGAGTAAAGCTGCGTGTCAGCAAGATAGATGATCTGAGAGGAAACATTTCTGTTGTGCAGCTTCGTTTAGAGGTGTCACATTCAACACAGCAAACACAAAGAAGAACTGATACTAAACTTTGGCTCAAATTAAAAGGGAGGTTGTGAATGTTTTAATGTTTCAATACTCCCTCACCTCTGGGTACTTCTTGTGCTTGAGGTACTCGTTGATGGAGGGGTGGAAGTACTTGGCGTAACCCTCGTTAAGACTGTAGATCTTCCCCTTCTGCTTGATCTTCACGTTCCTCTCAATCAGGATGAACTCACCGACGGCCTGAGGGACGCAAACATAACATTAAAGTGGGATAATCCCCGCTGGAGCATGCCACAAGACTGCATTCACTGAAATAGCTCATTGGGCAGAGAATTTAAATTTAATTCATTACAGTTGGATTTGATTTAAATGAAAATGGAGCGAAAGAGAGGTGTCTAAAAGATGTTAAAAAGATCCACAAAGGGATCAAACAAACAGGGCAAAACATTGCCATCGTTTAGTTCTGCATATCAAGACATCAAAATGCTTTGTGCTAAAATCATTATCTAAATTTACAGGGAAAGAACAACCCAGATCTACTTTGGAGAGAGTTCAGTCTGCAAAAAACATGTTCCTTACTATCACATGAGTTCCTGGTTGGTGAATTGCATGCTTAAAAAAAAAAGTACAGTATTACAATCGACACGGATCTGGTTTTCTTGGGTTCCTGGATTCATAACAACAAACATGCCCACTTACAAAGTACATTAATCCCTTTTATACTATAATAAAAAAAGCTGCTTTTCCAAAGGCAAATCCCCGATGATCTGTTGTTGCCTCTGAGCCAAAAAAGAAAGTTGTTTTCTCCCTGTAGATTTCTATTTGTGGATAAGATTGACCCCAACAAAAAACATGAACTACGCCAGAACGTACAAAAAAGGCTTTGTCTTTGCCTTTGAATAACTTGATTCTATAATGAGTTCTTATGGGTTTATACAAGGGTAGTTAAGATGGCTCACTTTCTGCCAAATAAAAAGGGATTTATGTGTGTTTACAGTCCCCCTACATCCCCGATTGCTAGGTGGGGGAGCTCTGTTCAGCACAGATA
This sequence comes from Diplodus puntazzo, assembly GCA_963678695.2. NCBI lineage: Eukaryota > Metazoa > Chordata > Actinopteri > Spariformes > Sparidae > Diplodus > Diplodus puntazzo. Next base: position 20,009,046 of record OZ023159.1, on the reverse strand, counting down.
AATAACTGACAGGATGATGTGTTTACCCAAATAAAAGCAGCTATATGGGGCAATATAAACATATAACAGTAAAGAGTTTAAGCGAGTGTAGAATTCTGAATGAGGAAGACAGCAGTCGACATCTGAGAGTATCTCACTTCCTGTCAGTTCATCACCACAGAGTGCCTTTACTGGACATAAATAACTGAAGTGAGTATGTACTCACTGGGTCCAACATGAAGAAGTTGAGGCCGGCGCCGGTGCTGATGGCCACCAGGGTGGCGCTGCCATACAGAGCGTAGCCTGCACAAACGATATTCTTCCCTGGCTGCAGCGCATCTTTCTCGATGGGCTCCCCCTCCGATTCCTGAACAACCAGATGGGAGAAATAAAACCATCATAGAAGAAATCAACAGCAGTGGTAATCCTACAGACTTCCGTTCCTCAGGCCCCTCTGACCCAGTAGTGTCTGTTTTAAGGACTGTATGCAAAAACTTAGAACAAAAAGGGTTCAGTCATCAACAATAGAGAGAGTGATACATGAGAACAATAACATTAAGAGCTATAACTTAATTACTCGTATACTGTTTGAACCTGTCTGAGAAAGTTACATTTATTGCATGGTTTCTCTGCTTCTCAGGCCAATAAAACACTGTATCTCTGCAAATGATTAAATGACTCCATCTGGTGCGGTTCAGTGTCCAGAAATCGGGATTAACTAGACAACAGTGCACCCGTGTGTCTTCAGAGCATTACTGCATATTCAAACGGTGTATTTACACTAAATATCCTGTCATATCATCATAAAACTATTCTGACACTCATGTACTCACGCTTCATTAAGTGTGATGGTGCAGTCATGAATCATGATTATTACTATTACTGACAAAAATAAGGTTTAGTAAAAGCCATGGTTGGGAATGAATAATTCTACTTTAGTTTGAAATGTATAAGTCAAATTGCATAAAATGTGACTTATCCTTCTTAATGAAATAAAAATAATAATCCTAAAACCAGTTTACAAGCAAAATTAAAAACAGTAAAGTATATGACTGATTTGGGTTAAAGACAGTTTTTCTGCAGGGTTTTTGTATATTTTCCTTTTACAATACATACTTTGCCTGATCATTACAGTTAACACGAACACACTGTGATTTCAGAATATTTCTTCCAGTTCCTGCCTGGTTTGTGTATGTTCGCAGAGGTAAGACTCACCCGTTTGTAGATGGCAAATATGGTGCCAATTGAAGCCAAGCAGTCGATGTTACTGGAGCCGTCCAGAGGGTCGAAACAGACCACGTACTTCCCCTGTGACAAAACAAAATCAAGAAGTAAATTGAGAATTAGTTTAGAAAAAAAACAAACTGTCTGTTTGAACTGAAAAATGAATCAAGAGGTATTGAAAATATCCTCTTATGAGAGTCTGTCTCAGATCTTTATAATCCAACATTTATTATGTGTGACAGTGTGATGACACATCAGGGCAGAAATCAAGTCTACGTGAACTGTTCAATAAAGCAGAATTGAAAAAACAAAGAGTTTAGTAATAATAATGACAATAATAATAATAATAATAATAATAATAATAATAATAATAATAATAATAATAATAAATAATCACAGATTGTCAGGGAAAATGAAATTAAATAATTTCCCCCTGGGATTATTAAAGCATTTCTGATTCTGATTTTCTGATTCTGACCTAAATGCATTACAGGGCAGGCAGGAAAAGCAGTGGATGCAGTTTAATATGATGACGGCAATTAAAGGGATGGGCAAACACAAAAGCACATCGGGGAAGCTGAACAGGATCATCAGGAAATGAAAAACAAACCAGGAACAGCAGGATCTCAGAGAGCCCAGCACATGACTCGACAATGACTGTACAAAAGACTGAACTTAAATACAAACTAAACTAACGAGGGAATGAGGTGCAGGTGGAGTGAGGCGGAGAAACAGGTGAGGGAAATTAACTGAAAAACACCAGAAAACAGGGAAGGGGCCAAAAAACAGGGGGAAACTCAGGGAGGAGCAGAGGGCTGATGAGGGAGATGCAGTGTAGGTGTGGAAGGAAATACAGGAAACTGAAACAAAAGTGGCAAAAATTAACAATAAAACCTGGAAAACGCAAAAACAGACATGCAATGAAACTAAAACGACAGGACCATGACAGAGATTTCGTCATTTGTTAATGTGTTTGTGGGTTCTTTCAGCTGCATCATGAACTCACAGTTTGGTGGCATCATGGGGGAAAAAAAGAGTCAACTGTTCAACTTCTGAAGGTCTCTAGGACTTCTTTACCCAGAGATCATCAGTAAATTGAGCTTTCGACACCCTTTATCTTCTCAGCAGATTTAGTTAAAGGAACAGTTCGCCGAAAAATCAAAATTCAGTCCTTATCTGCTCACTCTCAAGCTGAGGAAAAAATCGGCAAAACAACGTTGCAACATTCTCCTGTAGCTGTAGCAGCTGAGGATTTGTTTTAAAACTTAAAAAAAAAAAAAAGAATAACAGAATATTGCTCGTCTGGTGTAATCCAAGTCTAGGAGCACCAGGATCCCAAACTGATTTGAAAAAATACTTTATTTACACCCTCAACGCACAGTCAAGCTTGTGCTCCCACTTCAGACGTGTTGCCACTTTCAGCTAAGCAACTGCAGAGGGATTTTCTGCTAAAAAAGGGTGAAAAATAACATATTTGTAAAAATCCATCTGGGATCTCAGGGAAACGGGAGACTAATTTAATTATTTTATTTTTTTCCAGGTGCTTTGTCACTTTTACAAACGAGTCCCCATATCCTTCAGTTATTTTGGAGAACACTGTCTTGTTGCACTACTAAACTTTCACCCGACTTTCCATCGGCATTGGGTTGAGTAGATCAACTTGTGAATTAAAGGTGTTTTCCTACACAAAATTCCTGCCTGATGCAACAAAAACCATGAAATAAAACCCAGCATCCATCATCCTGCAGGGTTGTTGTCTTCCTCAGCACACGACCACTCACCCTCTTGTCTTTGGGCGTGATGATGAGCTCCTTGTTCTCCTCGGACACCATGCAGCACGTGCCGTAGGAGGCCTGCAGCATGTTGATGACCAGGTCGTTGGACAGCACATCCAGCTTCTTCACATCATCTCCTGTCACATTCACTGAGCCCGCCAAGCCCTGCCTGTGTGGACCAATCAATCAGCAGCACACACGCATTAATCTTTGATTGAAGACGTTGATAGCTACCAGTGCGAGGATGTATTCAGTCACTTGTGACCGTCAGTTATCTTCATTTAGTTCCAAACAATGTTGATTTGTGTTACTGAATAACGTTGTTTGTGAGTTGGCAGTGTGTCAGTAATTCTCAGGGAACACTATACTATACGTTCCCCCATTTAACATATAATACATACTTTATAACACTATAAGGTGGTTGTATGTAAAGTGTAGTGGTACTACATGGTCTTTAAAGGGACAGTTCACCCCAAACTCAAAGACACATATTTTTCCTCTTACCTGTATTGGTACTAATCCATCTAGTTTGTTTGGTCAGTGTTGCCAGTTTTCGGAGATATCCGCCATTTAAACGTCTGTCGTCCCTCGAAGATAATCCACAGATCTTTTTATGAGGAGTTTCGTGAAGCAATTATTTTCTACAGGCCCTAAACGTATCACCGCTCAGAAGGAATCGTGCATCTACTCATAGACGAGAGGCTCTCGTAGCTTAGTTAGCTAGCCTCTCATCCATGAGTAGGTGTCGAGAACGGTGTGTGGGTTTAATTCAGTAGAAAGAAAATACACTTAAATGAAATTCCACTAGTAGAGTGCCATCTAGGTGCATCATATGTAGGAGAGGGCAGCCAATATCTTCAAAACTTGGCAACTAACATTAAAGTAATATAGATAGATAAACAGCACTACAGGTAAGAGGGGAAATATATATTTATAGTTTCAGGATGAACTGTCCCTTTAAGGGCTGGTGCTTTCCACTTTTTTCATTCACAACAGCAGAATTTACTTACTGTATTTTCAGTGTTTTGTTGTGTAAGGCTCAATTTAGATACAGGGCTGTGCAAAGGTGTCAGGATTTGTATGCAGCCTAAAAGGCAGTTCTGCTAAAAAAGACCTGACTCCAGTCAGTCAGAAGTCTCACACATTGGCCTCTCAGTTAATTCATATAATCCTCCAGAGCACTGGCTCCCCTCCAAGATCAATACCTCTTAACAAAGAGCTTGTTATTGCGTTAACGCTTAACAAATCAAAAAGGTGGTGCAATCACAATTCTACTATGTTATCTCCTGCTGGACATGACACCTAAAAAAAGCTGCATAATCCTGTATCACTTCCAGATTAGAGTGTTGAAATGCACCAAAAATCACACAAAGCTCACTGTCTTGCTCATAATACAGAAGCACAGAACAACCAATCATATCAGCAGTATCAGCTCTGTAGCTCACTCCCTCAACGGGTGTATGTGTGAGCGCTGAAATTTGACAACTTCTACCCTCGAGTCACTCTTGGCTCCTAAATTTGCTGTGGGAGTGAAGCAAAATGTCAGACGGCCACCTTCAGCATGGCATTGGATTCCTGAACCTGCTGCTCTGCAGCTCACCTTGACCTCTGACCTCTCCATGCAGGGATTCAAGCAAGAGAAGACTTACAAAGTTCAATCAGATATCATAAGATTATCATTTGTATAAAAGATCAAATCTGGTCATTAGTCTGTTTAATCACAGATATCTATCAATATATATGAGCAAGTAATGGAGAGGTGGATATCTGCCGTATACTGTTATTAATAAGCCTAATCCAGTACCTCAGTACTTACAGGTGGACCAGGCCTGCCTTCCGCACAGCAGAGGAAATGGCTTTGATGGCAGTCAGCATGGCATTGATGAGCTGGGTCAGCTCACCGGTCGCCCCCTTAGCCTGGCGGCCGGTCTCAATGACAAAGCGGGTCAGGGTCCATACGTCCGTGTCAAACGCCGACTGGTCCGACATGCTGAGTTCTGTTCCTCCTGGTGGGCAGCAGATCGGGCAGAGGACAGAGAGCAAGTGAGCGACCTCATTACCAGCCAAGTCTTTTTCATACCCAGAGCAACGAAGGCAAGCCAGGCGATCTATTTGTGTGTGCAGCCGAGTGGAAGAGGGTGTGTGTGTGGAGATGAGTGGGGTGTCAGGTGTCAGCTGTAGAGATCTGGCATCCTGCACTAGACAAGCACTGTTATTCATCGAGTCAAAAGGTTACAACATGTAACTCAAATCTTGGGGAACAGCAGAGCTTTGTGCATTAACCTGAACACCTTTCTATAAAGCCAAGTTCAAGTTAATTTGGTGAAAAAATAGAAAAAAAGCATTTGTTTAGTCAGACATTCTGCAGAAATGTTTTATGGCAGAACTAAATGTTGATGTTTGAAAGACCTAAACATAGGTATGTGCTTATATTTACATAATCTATTTATTAAATATGCTTTATGTCACCTAGTATGATTTAGTTTAAAGCTTGTTTTGATTCAGTCTTTTATGTTTCTGCACTATAAGTCCCTTTGGTTAAAGACTGAAGGAGAAGGGGATGTGAACTTAATATTAAGAGGGGAGAAGAACAGTTGGTGCTACATGTAGGTTTCAGCACAAGAGCAGCTCAAGTGAGCTTTAAATGTCATTCGGGCTCTGTGCGCTTTCACTGACCTTTAGCTGAAAGGTCAGCTGCTCTGAATAAAGTATCTCCGAACTGAAGACGGTATATCTTCCAACTTTTTGATGAATTTTTATATAAGTCTTCAAGTATTTGCATATTTCATCCACACACTTAAAATGCTGCATGAATACTCACTTTTCTGTAAAATACTAACGCTTCAAGCAATACCAAAAATGACAAACAGCCAATGCTCACCAAAAATGAAAACTAAATATTAGCAAAAGATTTGACACTTTTAGCACACATATTCAAAACAATGAAAAAAAACCCAGATTTTTTGTCTTCGTAGACTCATGTCGATTTATTGAGACACTTCATCAATCCAGACAGCAGTTGTTCACATAATAAAAGGCATCAGGTGTTTTTGCATAGAGGTCTGCATTTGGTCCTTCGTGTGTGCAGAATGTATTTTAATTCATGCACAACTGGAGGTAAAGACTTCAGGTTTATTCAAGTGCAGTTTTCTTTGGCACACTTTTGGTCTTTGGTCATTTTCTGTGGAATGTGTGGATTTGTTTGTGCGTTATTGAGCTCCATGTTTCCACTGAGCCACCTTCTTTCTATTATCCATCAGATTTCTACAAATAGTACATGCTTATAACTGGTGTGATGTGAAATATCCTTGCAACTCTAATTTTTTGTGCTTTATCTGAGAAAATCCTCTCAAATTGTTGGGCTTAAGTAACCATTTCAACCACCACAAGACATTATCGAAAATACATTTGCATCACGCTCAAAATGAGGCTGACGTCCTTAGTCCCATGAAAGTGGACAGTTTGGAGATACAAGGTTTGTCACTGCACAGTGACGGTTGTGAGAGTCATTCGGTGTGGTCTCACTTCTTGGCATGCTTCTTGTAGATGGCGACGTACTCCAGCACATCCTCGGGGGAGCCCATAGCCACGGGAGACCGCTGATGGATACTCTCGGGCTGGATGTCCAGGATATTCTCGAGGCCAGTGGAGGCCATGCCTCCTGCCTGCTCCATGATGTAGGCCATTGGATTGCCCTCGTACAGCAGTCGCAGCTGTGAGGAAGAGGTGGAGTTTAGTTTCTGAATATTCTCAAAAACAATGTGCAATATTTTCTTTATTCCCAGCTGCTGCCTCAGGTCATCAAACACTACAGCATCAGTATTTAAATTAATGTTTTATGTTTATCTGAAGTTAATACGAGGCTTTGGCACCTTGAGTTAGACAGCACAAGTGGGTATTTTATACTACGTTATATAGTCTTTTTTATATAGTCTTTTTAGTTTTGATTTGATTTACTAAACTAAGTCGCTTACTCATTGCAAGTTGGTAGCATGGAATCATAAATTAAACAATTTTACATTTCTGTTTGGAGTTCTGTCTTTTTAAAAACACTCACTAAGCCCTCTCTCTCTCCACATCCTATATACACATGAAAGTCAGCTGCTTTTTTCTACCTTTTTTAAAATGTGACAACATCATGTTTGGTTCAGTCTTACATAAACTGGAAGGATGTGAGGAGTGAAGACACAACATTGTGACACTTTCTTCAGTATGGTTTCATGTAACAAGGGACACTGAACATTTTTTTATGGAACTCTCCCCTGAAAATAGCTTCATGAAAACTTAACAATGGAATTTAGAACGACTTATATTCCCTTAATGGTTCAATCATTATTATTCATGATGAATATGACACTGTAGTTTATTTTGAGTACATCCCATATATCTATACTGTCCTGCTGCTGTTAATACTCTGGCTGAAAATAGCCCAGTCTTCAAGGTTCTTGAAAAGTACAGTGCACACAGTGCATAATTGTTTAGCCTTTTTAAAAATCAAATGGTGTAATCGAACACCTATATTTAAAAACATACTTAAAAGGAATGAAAAAGAAAAGAAAAACACTTTTCACAGGATTCTCTGACAATAACAAAACCCTGGAATATCACCAGCCTGATCTTTTAAACTTGTCGACGTGAACTTAAACTACAGGAAGAACCCCCCTTGTTACTTTAACAAAAGAGGTGTATGTCTTTATACCATATCCACATACTTCTGCGATTGTATTTACTTCAGTTTGTTTACAGATCAAACGTTTGAGACAGAAAAATGTATTTGGTCTTTAAAATGTTTAATTCTCTCAACAGTGGACCTTACCTTTCCGTTGGGGCTCTTCACATTTCCTGGGTATAAAAAGATTCCTCCATACATCAGTGTTCGGTGGACGTCTGCCACCATGGAACCGATGTAACGTGCGTTGTAGGGCTCAGTGCCATCCTACAGTCATTTAAAATGATGCATCAGTTAGATGTTTAAGCCACAGACAAAAATGATCCAATCTTGGCAAACACTGTCATGTCTACATTTCAATGTTCTGTATGATGAGTAATCTCCACCACAAACCCCAACTGCTTCAGCTACGTGGCTGCAAACCATTTAATTTACTTTTTTATGTTAAGGATTTAAAAAATGTACACGACTCTGCTGTTGTTAGCGTTACCTCAGGGAACTTCTTTTTCTGCAGGTACTCCATGACGGCGGGTTCAAAGTACTTTGCATAACCTTCATTCAAGCTGAAAATCTTGCCTCGCTTCTTGATTCTCACATCACGATCGACCAGGATGAATTCACCAATTGACTGATGAGCAAATAGTAGAAAATGTCATCAATAACTTCAGCACCATTGGTTCTGGACATAATTAATTTGCAAGTTCTTTTAATTGCAACAAACGAAGGCCTTCAAGACAGAACTTACTGGGTCGAGCATGAAGCCGTTGACTCCCTGGCCAGTGGAGATAACCATCATGGTGGCGCTGCCGTAGAGGGCGTAGCCTGCCGCCACAAGGTTCCTCCCAGGCTGCAGGGCGTCCCTCTCGCATGGTTCATCATCTGTGGTCTGAGGGATACAGGAGAAACTAATGTCATCGTTCATTTATCATATAGGGGAGTCAAAGCTATTTTGAGCAGAAAAGAATGGACTATCTGCTGCTGATGTATTTTAGTCTTTAACCAAACAGCTATTAGCTCACATAAACCTACTCTGACATCACTCATTTGTTTGTGGACCAGTATTTTGAAGTCTCAAGTCTGGAATTACGGCATTGCTCCCTTGGTTATTAGGAGCCAGATGTTACCATATTTGGATGAGTGAGTGGAGCTTGGGAGGATGCTGTGATTGGATCTAACTGAGAACCTGACGACACGTCGTGATAGTAACTTGTCAATCACAAATTAGCCACGTTCAAAAGAAAACCATTTACTCTGAAGAGGAGCATAATCTATAAAAATGATCATCATGCTGTATTTGAGAAGACTTGACACTGGCGACTGACACCATAAACTCATTAGGAAGCTGTTTATAGAGTGATAAGTAAGGTCATTTTATCATAAGCTTACATACAATCTGAATTATTTTTTAAAACAGTGGGGTCACCCCCTGCTCTGCCATATGAAATAATAATAATAACTAATAATAACTTACTATAAAAATAGCAACATCATATCATTCTGCCATCACTTTATGTTCATAACACAAGGACTAATAGACTTTATCATGGTAGATTTAAAGTGTGTTAGTACCTTTCTGTAGATGGCAAAGATGGTTCCGATGGAGACGAGACAGTCGATGTTGGAGGAACCGTCCAAAGGGTCAAAGCACACAATGTATTTGCCCTGGAAAGGAAGGAAGAGTGTGAAAAATATCTAGTCAGTATGACATCTCCTGTGTTACTCTACAAAGCACATTGTATGAGTCATGGAATTCAAATAGTGCTACTAAATGTCTCCACGGGGAGCCTTGAACTGTGCCAGATAGTGACAGCATTACATGGTTGATCAAGGCGTCGGTCTGAAAGTAAGTTCGAATAACAATTATTTTGAAAGGACCTGAAGTCTTTTTCAGGTGAACCGGTTGTATGAGATAAGATCCCACCATGAAAAGATCTGAAAACAGACATTTCCATTAACCCAGACTGGCAAAACAAGATGATCCGTTTTAATCTGCAGACAGGTCCGAAGAAACCTCAAACGTTAGCTTCACTCACACCGCTATTACAGGTCCCTTGCTTTGTTTTAGCATCTAAATCAAAGTGTATCCTCACAGCGTTACAGACCCACTTACCCTCTGTTCGGGCTCTATGATGATGGCTTTTTCATTCTCTTCTGATATCAGCACACAGGAGGTGAAAGAGGACTTGATCATGTTGATGACCAGATCATTCGACAGGATGTCCAGCTTCTTCACCTGGTCACCTGTCACATTGGTGCTGCCAGCTATGCCAAAACTGACAGGACATAAAAAACAAAACCAGTGAGAGTGAGGGGTGAAAACTAACTACACTGAAAACTTTATTTCACCAAGAGGGATTTCAATTCTTTATACACAGAAAAGCAGATCATCCATGTTAAAGTGCGTACTGACAAATCTGTTCTGCTTTTGTAATACTTGCATCTTAGATTCTGTGGTTGTTTCAACAGTGTTTCCTCTGCATGTACAAAAATGGTATTTAAACAGCTGTACAGTTTAGTACTGACAGACGTTTGATTGGGATTAAAAATGTTGTAATTACTCTCCAGTTTAGATAGACAACAATAAATAACTAAAAATGCAGTTGATGCATGACACAGCACATTTAAACTGCTGAGTTTAGTTGGTGATTGAGGGAAACAATGCAAGGAGAGAAGTCTGAATCAGCCACAGAAAATACAAAACAGATAATTGTAAAATGCACACTAAAGAAACTATATTTAAGGGAGTAATGATAATATGCACAAGTGCAAGATATTGTGACACAACAGTTTACAAAAGGCAAGGAAAACAAGGACTGGATGAGGAAATAAAAAGGTAGTACTGCAGATAGGCATTGATTTATCTTGCACATGCTGTTCTGATGGATCCTGGCAATAAGGCTGCACAACAAATATAAGATTTGTGTTTTTTGAAATAAATTAAAGATTTTCATGTAGGTTTAGTCAAATGATAGTGGGCGTGGTAGCTTCAAGGTATGCGCTTCCCGATTGGCTCACAGAGAACCTGAACATCCAGCTCAATTTGTGCCAACGTGGATGTGTGAGGCTGAAACTTAAGTCACTGGTACTTTTAAACACTATCTGCGTGTGCAACACGTGCTAACATTGTTAATTTCTAAAATAATATCTGCTTCTCAGTGATGACCGTTTACTCACAGGTGGGCGATGCCAGCTTTGCGCACAGCGCAGGAGATCGCCTTCACCGCCGTGCATATAGAGTTCAGCAGCGTCGTCAGCTCCCCGGTGCCTTTCGCCTTCCTGCCCTCCTCTATGACGAACCGGGTGATGGTGACCACGTTGGTGTCGAAGTCTCCTCGCTCGGACATGGTGACGGCTGGTCTGAAGCCTGAGTGTAGAAGTTGGAGGAAACGCTGGAGTGTTTTAATGCTCTGCAACGCGGAACTCAGTGGAGGGAGTGAAAACACACGGGCCAATCCAGAGCAGGGGGAGAGGTGTGGCCCCTCTGGAAACACAAGGGCTTTGTCCCAAACACAACTGTGATGAAATGATAACGCTACCAATAGACGGATGTGACCGGATGAATACACGCTGTGCACATATGAATGCACCCTGGCGTTGCCTAAGACGGGTCGTGTACTTTTCAGCAGGTTCAGAATGATAGTGAGAATGAACAGTTTCATATTTGTTTTTCCTCTGATAGTGTGCACTCACACTGGACAGTTTTAGCTTTCAGATTTTTCTTTTCTATCTATCTATCTATCTATCTATCTATCTATCTATCTATCTATCTATCTATCTATCTATCTATCTATCTTTCAAAGAGCTGTAGTGGCATTGGAAACAGATGTTTACATTGCCTAAGCAAGTGAAAGAAATAATAAAGTAAAACGTTAATTAATTGATGTAGATTAAAGTAGATTGCCAAAATAAGTTTGAAATAAAAAAATTAAAAATACAGGCTACATCAACAGAAGAAATGTGGGCGTGAAGATGTACATACAGTGCAGGATGGTGCCAACATAATTAGATATTGCAAAAAAGAAATTGTTAAGATGGTGCAATGTTTAAAGACTGCTATATCTGGATAAACTGCTGTAGTAAACATCCACTACTCTACAAACATCTATCTATCCATCCATCCATCCATCCACCCATCCATTCTCTTAACTACACATTCATCAATAAAAAAAACAGCCATGTTTTTCTCAACAGCACATGTACAATTCTTCTTATCCTGTTGGCCAGCCTTCTAATGAAAAGGGGAATTGAACCCCAATGAAACTTTGACCTGGTTCAATAAATAAGATGGAAAGAAGAGAGCCCCAGCCAAACCTATGCCACATCCTTTAAATTGGCTTACTGTTAAGGCTCACGGTAATCTATCGCAACAATACAAAGCTGCTTTCGGTCTGTACAGTCTCAACCAACCTCTGTGTAATCAAAGTCATTGCTTCCAGAAAGAGTAAATTAAACACATAGCCTACATTTTATTTTAATTAACTGAGTTCTATGTGAAAAAGCTAACCTGTTGCTAACAAGAGTCCAACGGCCGCTAAAAAGCTTTTTGCTTTCCCAACATCTTTTTGATTAAATGATCTTTAAATGGGCTATTTTAGTCAAAGATCTCTTCTGCACCCAGTGTAGAAATGTAACAAGTAAAAGCAATGAAGATTTACTCATCTTAAGTATTATCCTTAAAATACACTACTTATTAGTACTAATTAGTTAGGGATATAGGTGCATATATGCATGTGCATGACTTTGCACAGTAATGTTTCATTATTTTTGAAAAGACGGGAGAGTGTGAAAAAATATCAAAATATCTAACCAGTATGACATCTCCTGTGTTACTCAACAAAACACACTGTATTAGTCCTGGAATTTAAATATTGCTACTAAATGTCTCCACAGTGAGCCTTGAACTGTGCCAGATAGTGACAGTATTACATGGTTGATCATTGATGTGAAAGGTGTCGGTCTGAAAGTAAGTTTACATAACAATTATTTTAAAGGACCTGAAGTCTTTTCCAGATGAACCGGTTGTATGAGATAAGATCCCACCATGAAATGATCTGAAAACAGACATTTCCATCAACCCAGACTGGCAAAACAAGATGATCCCGTTTTAGTCTGCAGACAGGTCCAAAGTAACCTCAAACGTTCCCTTGCTTTGTGTATCTCAGTGACACAGACCCACTTACCCTCTGTTCTGGCTCTATAATGATGGCTTTTTCATTCTCTTCAGATATCAGCAGACAGAAGGTGAAAGAGGGCTTGATCATGTTGATGATCAGATCATTAGTCAGGATGTCCAACTTCTTCGCCTGGTCACCTGTCACATTGGTGCCGCCAGCTATGCCAAAACTGACAGGACATAAAAAACAAAACCAGTGAGAGTGAGGGGTGAAAACTAACTACACTGAAAACTGGCAGGGAAGGCATCTCACCAAGAAGGGTTTCACTTCTCTATACACACAAAACCAGATCATCCATGTTAAAGTTCCGCATTGCAGAGCATTTAAGTCCTCCAGTGTTTACCTCCAACTTCTACTCCCAGGCTTCAGGAGACCAGCCGTCACCGTGTAAGACTGAGCAGCCTTCGACACCAAAGTGGTCACCATGACCCAGTTCGTCATGGAGGAGGGCAGGATCAGTACTGATTTAACATGGATGATCTGCTTTTATGTGTATTAAGAAGTGAAATCAATAACAAATCAGTTCTTCTCTTGTAATTTATTGCATCTTGGGTTGTTTCAACAGTGTTCCCTCTGTATGTACAAAAATGGTATTTAAACAGCTGTACAGTTTAGTATTGAGAGAAGTTTGATTGGGATTACAATTGTTGTGATTAGTCTCCAGTTTACATGGACAAAAAAAAAAAAAAAAAAAAACTGCTGAGGTTAGTTGGTGATTGAGGGAAGCAACACATCAGCCACTGGAGAAAGGTGTGAATCCACGTCTCATTACCTTCCGTAAACTGGAAACAGTACAAGCACCTCAAAACTGAATTTAAGCAGTGAGGAAATGTTACTAATTACATTTACTCTTGTGCAAGTTAGAAGCACTACTTTATACCTGCACTGTGTCTTTGAGGCAAATATTGTACTTTTTATTCCACTGCATTTATGTGATTACTTTACTAGATTACTAGTTACTTTAATGATTACATGCTGCATCAAAGCAAAAGTAGCACAAAAAAACCACTGATTCTGATTATCAGAAAAATGCTGAATATGGAATTGTTTAGTCTAATCAGCCAGCTTAATAATCAGTCAACCCATAAAGTATTAGTATACAGTATATATGTAAGTGTAAATACGTTTATTATTAACTTTGACTTGTACAAAGAAAATTACTTTGGAGACTTGATACTTCATTCAATGTCAGATACTTTAAAGGTACGCTATGTAGTTCTGAGGAGGACATTTTAAGAGAAGAGATGAATGAGTGACTGAATAAACTGAATAAAGCAACTCTGTTAAAAAGGACTGCATATTGTTTGTTTTTGTTAGCAGGACTATTATAAGTAGCTACTTGCTAGCATCAAACAGTGACCTTAGAGAACAACTTTTTTCTGAGTTTGTATTATTACCATACTAATAAAGTGAACATTAACTTTCTAAATTTGGTTCTGACTTTAAATGCATTGCTTGAGTTAGTGTAATTACTTGGTTTCCAACACTGCAGGTAGTGAAGTTAAACCACAAGGAGACTATAGGTGATGCTGTTACAACAAATCGCCATCAGATGGCGGTCTTGGCCAGTTAACAGATAGTCAACGTCTTGTAGCGTGCTGCTGACTGTTTGCTCTGTTCCGAGCACTTAAAGTGTATTATGCTAGACTAGAATTCTAATTAATAATCTATACTATTGTCGTATATCTTTACATTTATGTTATCTTTACATTGTAGCGCATGTTTTAAGAGATTAGCTGACAGAAACCCTACAAACTAGCCCCTTAACCGCACTTCACTTTTCACACAACAATAAAGTTCCATGTTAATGCGCCAGATTAAACATCCCATTTAAGATAGTTAGACTGGGGGACTATATTGTTACGCGTGAGATAAACACCCAGCTAAAGTCCTTAGTGAAACGTTAACTGACGTCTGTTTTTTCGTGAAACTCCTTTAACTTTTTCCGCGGAGTGAGCATTCTGCTTCTTTAACCCTGTTGTGGCTCGGACAGTGGAAGTAGGCCAACCTTGCGGCAGGTAAGCTACACCTGTAGCTCTGCCCGACCTTCATCCCAGACTCAGCTCGTCCGGGCATCGACTGCGCATGTCCGCGGGGTAACAACTCGCTGCTGAGGCGGACAAGTACAAAGAGGCTGCTGGTGGTGCAAACGGGACGTGTCCTGCAAAACGGGGCGAAGAAGTATAACCTCGCTGACTTTAACGTTAAATTATCGGCTTTTTTGTTTGTTTTGTTTTTGTTTTTTTACGTCAGTTTGACTCCGAGAACAAACAGTTGATTCAACAGCGAGGAGGGGTTGCATTCAAGTCCAGTAAAAAAGGAGCTTGGGACACTTGGCGTCGGGTAAGTTAAACGCTTTTTTTGAGTCGCTTTTCAGTTCTGATTAATGCAAAAGATGTATAAATCTAATCGTCCTGCAAGTATTAATGCGTTTGATGACATTTTTGTGCTGACACAAGTACGTGCGAGGTTTTAATGCCCATGATGAGTTCATGTGTCTTCGGTGCACGGTGTGGGTCAGGTGGTCCTGCAGCGACCAGACGAGACAATCCCATGAAGCGCTGCTGGTTAAGCAGGATTATGTTTAAAGTCGTATGGTGTTTGTTGCCCCAGTTCGTCGTCGTAATCTACTGCTTCTTATTCTTTCCCTCTGACTGAACGAAGCTTCTTCGCGCCAGACAGGTGTCATGGAAGTGCTGGGAAGTGTCCCACATGCTGCAGTAACGTGGGGTTGAACTTTGAGCTCCAAGGACAAGGGGGAAAAGTCCGTGTATTCATTAAAGATTTAACTTTTGAGCCTTATTCTGGTGGTTACTTTCTGCCCTTGAAACAGTTTTCCATGCTCTGACCTTTCCCTCTCATGTGATCAGTATTATACGACCCACACTGACTAGTCTTTGCCATGCATTTAAGAGCTTCACACCCCAAACATCCCCACCTCAAGCCTCTAGGTAGTTTCTTTTACGTTTATATTTCTTTTGCTTGCCATTACCAATTTCCTCACTGTCAGAGGGGTTGAGGCAGGCATATGGAAGCTGTGCAAAAGTTATGGGGAGCTAAAGCATGTTGGGATCAAGATAAAGTGGATATAGACCTGGATGGTGGTCCCTTTTGTGCTGGTGAGGAGCTGGGATTTAATAGAGGGCTCTTCATCTTCTGCTGGGCTCAGAGGCTTTCCCACTTTTTCTATACAGAGATAAAGCCCCGAATTGATATGTCAAAGGGAAGAATATGAGCTCTGTGACAGCGCTTTTAATGAAATTCTTTGGCTTCCAGTGTGGCACTTTTGGCATATTCCCGAATCCATTTTTCTACACTTGGGTATAATAAGAATAGAGATTACAAACAGTGCTTTCATCCGAGGGACCAAACAAAGCAGTCCTTCAGACATGAAAGTACCAACCTGGTGTGTCTCTGGTGAACCTGGTGATCTTTTGTACCGTCAATTTAGTAAAAAAAAATCTGTCCAGTTAAACTTTTCTCCAGTTTTTCTTGTATAATGCTAGTTATAAGGCAATATTTTTAAGGTTATGTTTAATTAGCAAACATTTAAATCACAGTTTGGCCATTCTAATCAAACCAAAGCAAAGTAAGATATAAATACTAATCTCCTGACCTTGGTATGTAAATCTTTAGATCTATGAGTCAACAAGACATGTACAGTTTCTGAGTGCAACACCATTGTTGTGAATACAAATCTCCAGGTCTGTAAGTTTGTCAGACATAATGTAGGTGCTAACTACAAACAAAACTTATTTCATCATAACAATGTTATGTGAAAACCTGTATCTTGACCTGTATCTATGTATGTAATGCTGTTAATGCTGTTACCCTCTAACTGAAGTTACATATACCGCTTTTCCACCAGAATAAGTGTGTCTACACAGGTTTTTTTATAAACATGAGTACACCCGCTAAAAATCACTTATTGACCCCATTCCCACATCCGTCAGGCAAGGCAGCCCGTCTATGATTTTTATCCGTATTTTCATACTTGGGAAACCTTCAATGATTTTGAAGCTGTTATTTTAAAGTAAAAGAGTAACATAACGTTGCTTATAAAAGCCTTGCGTTGAATTTTGAGTTTAGTTTTGCCGTACATCATGATGAGTATAGCCATGTAGGTGAGTTTAAACAGCATCTGATTCTTCACACGAAATGACACTGAGCACATGTAGGGAGACATATTTTCACAGGCTGGTAAAAGTATTGGAAACACCTCTCCATAAAACATAAAGCCAATCAAATGCAGCAAATACTACAGGCTTCAAAATGACTCATTCAGTTTCAACAAGAAGTGAACATTCAAATCTCTATGAAGTTTTTTTTCTGCACGGATATTAGATTGCATTACTTTTAGGTAAGTATACCTAATAAACAGGCAATTTATGTATATTAATCTTATTAAGGGCCCTGAGTGGTTAACTTGGCTGGAAATTGTTTTCTTTTCAGCTCAGCAGTGCTTAACAGTACAGCCAAAACTGGAGCTGCAGCACAGTCTTGTGTTTTGTGCTGTCATCATGGTACACCGTATACAGGAGGTTATGTTCTCCAGGTGTTGTCTATCTGTTTATCCATCTGCCTCTGGAGAACATTACTTGCTTCATATATCTGTTAAAGTGTTTTACATGTAGCATCATTCTACATAATAAGGAAACACTGTTTTTCTTTGCCTTGAATTAATGGCATCATTTAAAATGGTTATTACGGCCACTTAAAGGTAGGAAGGGCAATTCTGGTGGAAGATAGTTGATGAGTCTCATTCCCAGGTCAGCAAGTATGGTCGGTATTTGCCCCTGAAATTCTAATCCAAAATGTTGGTATTTAATGATCTAGCAACTATTTTTCTCAAGAATTGCCTACCCTACCTTATTTAAGGAATGTATAAAGTACCTGATAATTAAAACACTGTATAGGCTGACTAATATCTGTGTTTTTATAAATGCATCACCCTGATTTCAGTGTGTCGTCGGCTCACGTGCCTCTTGTTTGTTTTTCACGGACATTTCTGAACTAAGAGTGGTTCAAACTGTAACAAGCTTAGTGTTAAAGCTGTACATTGTTCATGTCCTCCAGCGATACCCAGAGCATTCCGCTGGTTTGCTTCACTCACACGTGAGCAGATCGGATGCAAGTACAGCCTGGCGTCGGTTGGTACATCAGGCTTAGCGGCACTCTTGAGTCCACATCATCAGGCTGGTCGTTCAGCCTCTGCAGCACATATGGCACAGGGTCTCTCAATTAACACCTTAGTGAGACGACCCTTCCGTCCACATGATCAAAGCCGGGCCTCCTCCTGCTCAGAAGTGTCACCCCCGGCCTCCACCTCCCTGTGATTATGACTCCCACCCCTCCTGTGTTTGTTTGGAGAAAATGACTTCCACTACGCTGCCCCGTCTGAGCGAGTTGCATGTCAAATCTGGCGCTGCTTTCTTGCGGCTGTGCAGTTTTTGTGGAATCCCTGCAGTGGTGTTTGCTCTGTAATTTTATGCAGAGGGGGTGCCGAGTTGTAATTTTAGTTTTGGTTGAACATCTGCGAATGCTTCTGTCCCGTTTGTGCATGTTTTAGCTCTTAAAATACTGCGCCGTTGGCCTGAAAAGATGCATTTTTTTGTACCCATGTGTACGCATATTGGTTTTTCTGTGAGGGCTGGTCTCAGTGTTTGACTGTGGAAGGGGAAGGGAGTTGATACAGCTGTTTGGGTCTTAAAGTGTGGGATGAAGGTCTACATGAGGCTCAGGGATTGCCCTGTTATTACAAGATCAAACCTTCTTTGAATAGTAGATCCACCGAAACGAAACAGTCACAGCTCCCCTGCAAAAACCAAAAACCAAGCCTTACCAACAAAAATATAAAAGTGTTTGATAAAGGCCAAATCGATTTTGTGAGATATCAGGTTAGGTTAGAGAACACGTAAGAAGCTCTAGAGGCATAAACATGTAAAATCTAAAATAACAAGACCAGCACAGCAGATTTTAAACGCAGGACTTGTTGAATGTAATGAAAACAAAAAAGAAAAGTCGAGCTTTGGGAATCCTCAAAGATTTTCAGGGTCCCGGGGCAGCCGCCAGGTCAGCCGCACATTGTTTGCAAATTTGCTTGGAAGTCATTACTGTAGTGATCAAAGCGCTGGCAGAACTGCTTGGAAATCCTCTTAAATTGGTGCAGAGAGGCTTAATGGAGTTCGAAATGCCTGAGATGGATTGGGGGACTTTTATGTTGGCTGTTGGCTTTTTCATGCAGTCAAGTATATTTTGATTTAAAGGTCAGATGTATTGTAGCTATAGGAGAAAAGGCTGCCAAGCCAGTGACTGCAGTTCAGGCTTGCGTTTCAACTTTTATAAGTGAGAAACTATTGCATATTTTTTTAAGAGGGACCTTGGGGTTTCATCATTTTTATGTGTTACACCACTCATATTTTTATGGAAACCTCAAGACAAATTCCATCCTGTTTGTGGCGATAAAAATAGATATTATCTACAATCATGACTGTGGCAACCAACATGTATTTTTAGCCAAACATGATCTTTTCCTGACCTCAACCAAGTGGTGTTTGTGAATAAACCAAACCAGATCATAAGCACAGCATTATGACTACATAGAATTTCAGATTGACGCTAATGAAAGTTGCAACATGAAGAAATCTAAATTTTCCACATATCTGTGGTTTGCAGAAATGCACATTGCCAACATCTATTCTGATAATTTGGTTGCAGACTCTAAACCAAAGTGTATCCACAAAATTTCAAACGTCTCCCTTCAACCTCTTTTATTTAGCTGGCATTGTGGCCTCCATTAGGAGGCAATTTAAGACTGTGTGAACCAGTTAAAGTTATTGTCAAAGATATGTGAAGTGTGATATAGCACGATCTACAGTGAGGAAATTTTCATTCATTTTAAGAACCCAGTTGTCAAACTACCGAGCTGTTCACTCTGTCCGAGAATAGCTTGATGAGAGGAAGCGGTTGTCTTGCTGATGGCAGAATTGATAACCTCTTTTGCCTTTAAGGCCTGTTTAGCTCAAGTCCCAGTGGCATCTACTGAGGTTGTGAACTGAGTTAATTGAAATTCTTAGAAACTTGCATGTCAGCTGGTGCATTACTCGCCGTCATTAGGGCATTACAAAAGAACACGTGTGGAAAAACTGTAAGCTCACAGAACTATCACATTACATATCCCACTTTACTTGATAGAATTGTTCCCTCGTCATAACCTGGATATACCTTCGTCTTGTTGAGAATCTAGTTGTTTTGACCATATGGAGAATTGTTAGATGATTCGAGTCCTGTGTGTTTCATCTTGTGCAAGATTTTGGTTAACATGAATGAGTGAAGGCATTTCTCTGTGTGGCTGGGATTAACCCTGGGTAAACCTTCAAGTATGTTTCACAAAGATGTTTTGTTTCCTGCTATGTTAATCCCTTTCTTTCATTCATGCCTCCTCTCAGTCATCATGTGCTCTTTATATTAGAGATGATCAGTAGCAATCATTTCCATTTTCCAAATAAATTTAGTTAAATGAAAGTCATGAATTCAAGATTTCCCTTGAGCGATGTCTTCTACTTTTGCAATTCTCATTAATACCTATTTGGATAGTTGATGGATATTATTGTGACTCAAACCTTCATTTAACATTACTTGGAAAACCTTTTACTGAATCATACTGCTACCAGTTTGAAACAGATCTAATTAAATATTTGTTTGGAGTTATACCGATAAACAATTAAGGATTAATGATCTTTTACGACGGGCGATCAGTGTCAAGGGTGACACTGATCGGCCTTCATACATGATCATTAATTTTAGCTCTCTGTTAGATGCGACTTCTTGCTTTAGTCTTTTTAACAGTCTCTGCTTGAGCTAATGGGTTTATCCGTAGAATTAGATTAATTACACACTAACATGCCCTTAAGTGAAGGCCTGACGAAGCTGGGGTAAATGACTGTTTTGATTTTTGACCACAACAGGAGGAGTGGCAGAAAAAACAGAATGTGTGGTGAGGCATGCAACTCCAGAACACTTAATTAATTTTCACCTTCGCCTTGCCCATGCTTCAAGGAAAATGCAGATGCTTTTCACTTTTCTTCAGTGCTGAAATTAGCTGTATTATCAAACTCAGTTGAAGGATTGGCTGATGTACATTGTATATCGTTTATAGGTAGTAGTAAAATAAGGGTATGTCGCAGTTGCAGGGAGCATGGGGAAGTGAAGGCAGTTTTAAAGTCTAAACGGCAACAATTATTCGTTATATTTTTGATGCTGCAACTTTAAACTTTCAACAGTACCGTTTGTACAATAAAACCAAAACAGACAAATGAAATCAACATTCAACAAAACACTAGTGGAGTTTTCAAAAATGAAATTTTAAACCGGTTTGAGATGCCAGACAGTCAATGAGACATTTAACACGCGACTCAGCCACATCTGATACAAATGTAATTAGAGCCCATGAATGAGAGTGCTATGCAGGGGTGCAACTGATCACGTAACTAATGGTTCGGTTTGTATCCAATTTTGAGTTGCAGATCACGTCTTTCTTTCCCCAGATCTGCTAGGAAGCAAACGGTTAGGCTAACTTTAACAATGCACTCTGATGAAGCTGCCTCTCTCTGTCTGTAGTCTCACTCAATGTCCCTACCACAGTACCGTCTTATTGGTTACTTGTCACAAGAAATGGTGTATCAACGCTGAAAGCTCCAAGCACAGCCTGGATGTGGTCCGGTGAGCGAGCGAGGCTCCACAACAAGGCAGAAGATATTGGCAAAACAGCTCTGTTTCTGTAATGACATGCATGCCCAGTTTTCCAGTTAACTGGCTTTTTCAGTGACTTAAGTCATAACCCTATGCTGTTTCACTCAACGGAGAGAGAAAAGCGTTTTTTTCACTGATCGGATTAGTCGCCCTGCCAAAGGTATGGAGTGTCATCCCAAGGTGCCAGAATACTTACAGCGTTCTCTAACTGTCTAGATGCAGTGAGTGACCTCAGTGGATCTGAAGTGCTGCAACAATTATAGAGATCTGCCAAACGTTCAGAGCTAGTATTTATAAATCTTCCATGGCTGCCTATGTCAGAAGGAAGTGTCGGTTTATAGAAGCAACAGTCCCTAAGCTTGTCATTATCCTTCCAGAGATACTTGTGAATGAAAGGCAAGTTGTCATAAAAAAGGGAGGAGTGAAAAATCCCGCCTGTTTCTTGTACGCTAAGCAGGACAAGGCAGGTGCAATGGGAATTCAGCGCTCAGTTGATACTGTGATAATCCCTCAAATATGCAGGCATGTACAGACCTCACCTGTCAAGTTGAAGCATTTCACAAGTAGGCAGTCTGATTTGAATTTAGCCAGAACTTGATGCAGCCAACCAGCTGTGGCCATGCTCCTTAAGCATGGCCACAGCTCAACGCTTGCTTGTCATGTTGACTTTTCAGACTTTGGAGTTGGGGATGGAATGGAAAGTGCCATGACCTTTGATAGGCTGTTTGGTTTGATTAACATCTTTAAGAAATCCCATTTAAACATTGTGTATAATAGTTAGTAAAGCTACAGCACCTCTCAAACGTTTAAGGCTGTTGGTGTTATACGGTGAGCAATCGAAGGAGGGAAGACATCACCCAATGTTTATTCCACACTGCCTCTAAGGTATCAAAGGTCCGCTAGACAAGCGCGCCGCCACTTGGAGCAGAATTGCTACCTTGCATGGAAGATTTGTATTTATGTAACATGTTACTGCAGCCATGCACAGGTTTTGAGACTAATTAAACATCTTATCCTTTCATGAAAAACATCCATTATTGGATTCCTTTCAGTGTGAATCAGTTGAGCCATGACGGTGGTGTGTTTTCTTTCTCAATAGATTTTGGGTGGAGTATCACTTTTAATGAGAGGTATAGTGTTCTTTTAACTGCAAATCTTGCCTTGTGCATCTTTTTACCTGAAGGCAACTGGAAACGCCTTCTATTTCTCTACACTTCCACTATGCTCTACACCACAGAACGAGCTGCTGAATTTGTCTCCTGCTAGGGATGCCACTGTTTACAGCCGAGAGAACCCCACAGCCCCGGCCCGCTAGTCACCAAGCTACTCGTATTACAGCCTCCCTCGCTGGCTGCCATTGTCAGGTTACACTGTGTGTGTGTGTGTGTGTGTGTGTGTATGTGTGTGTGTTTGGTGTCTGAGCGGCTGTGTTGTGATTGGCTCGTGTTCTGCAGTGTGAGACAGTGCCGGGTGAAGTCTCCATGTTAATCCTTCATTTCTCTCTGGGATGTTTCCTCTCTGGTTGTACTGGGAGCTGTACGTGAGGTGCAGCTGATGGAAATGCACGCAAAAATTTACTTGGAGACTTTTGAGACCTGACAAAGGTGACTGGTAAATATGTTTTGGAATTGGTAAGTCTACAGTTGATAACACTGTTACATTGTTTTCTGAAGATGTTGTCAGTGTTCGAGCTGCATATTTGGATTCATATTACCTGCTGCTGCCAGCATGTTTTTGTTTTATTCATAGACTACATGCTCAGCGCTGTGACTGAATGCAGCGTTAAAGTCTTATCTCCGTGCATAAGATAGCTGAAAACTTTAAGAGAACACAGGAAAATGCACTTATTGTATACACATTACACATCTTGTTGTTTCTTCCCTCATAAGATTATGAATTATGAACATATAAGTATTAGCTTGAATAAGATGACATCCAATATTGTTGCCTGAAGTATTGTTGTGATTGCATGTATGTGGGGGAAACACTGAGGAGACAGACCTGCACAGTTGCAATCTGTGAGATGGTGTGAATTTGTTCCTGGGTCTTGTCAGGGTTTTTGGGGGTGTTAGATGTCTGTTGTGTCTACAGCTGCTGCTCTGCACATTCCCAGTAAAGATCCACTCACTCTGACCTCAAGGCTGGCTGGGGATCCAACCAGTGTAAAAAATAATATGCTGTGGACTGTTTTCAACAAAGACACTGGCTGATATTACTTGTTTTAGATGTGCTTTGTTTTGGGGGTGCCTTCAACCAATATCTTACCTGTTTCATGCGGTTTGAACAAACTCTGGTGTGTCAGCCCCTGTTGTTCAGTGTGTGTTGGCTGTCAGCTGAGCTCTGGTTCTGGTTTTTCAGGTGTTCTTTTGAGATTAGCCACATGATTGCATGATGGTAAATATGTGATTTCAGCAAGGGTTTTAAAGCTAAACTACCATTATTAAGCCTGCCATAACGTTATGGTACAAGATGCTCCTTTTTCATTATGTTTCTACCTGTAATTTTCCATAACCTGTGGTTGAGTTGCAATTTAGATGAAACATGTCTGAAATATCAGAACATTGGATCATGTAAGACTCTATGAAATGCTTCATATGACTGCATGTTTACCTATAGGTCCACTTGTAGAAAGTCAGTGTGAGCATGAAACAGACCTAAACTAACTGAACAGAGCACTGACAACTGAGCGTGTCTTCCCATGCTGGTAACATCAAAACAATCAAGCTGCGCCCACCTTTTGTGATGCTATCACAGGCTGGCTACGCAGCGTGAGACAAACAATACACATTATGTCATGTTAAATCTGCAAAGAGCACAGCAAACTTCATCTGTTTTTTTGCAATGATCACCTTCAATTTGGTGATCAAACAGTTGTGGCAAAAATATGTAAGAGAGGCAGAAGTTCAACAGTTAACGCCATTGTCTAAAATGACATCAGTGGAATGAAACTGTAAACTCCACTTGAAATGTATTAATTTCACCCCAAGCAACATTTTCTGCCCTGTGTTCTTTTAAACTAGTTTTTTCATGTCTGCTAACACATATATAGCGATACCAGAGTATATCTGACAGGTCAGTATTGGCCAACCAGTATGTTTGTCGAACTCTACTCAGAGCTACAGTTAATGGTGTGAATAGAGCTAACGGAGCTAAACACACAGCAGGACAGAGTTTCACTTAGTTCATGAAGTGTTGAACAGTGAACTGCAGTTAGTTTGCTGTAGCCAAAATAAATCTACTGACGTACCTCAGCTTAACACAGTTTAGAGGTAAAAGTACTTTCAACAAACAACTTAACGTGTTGTTGGCATATCACCACGGAAACACAAACAAAAACTAGCGTTACACAAGCAAAAGTAAAATGAGGGGAAAGAGGGAGAGGGAAGAATTGACAACCACTGCTGGACCTTGTGGTCATTACCAGGTTATTCAGGGGTCAGGTTATATCAGATATAATGTAATTGCAAGCTGAGAAAGAAAGTAAATGTCCTTGTGGAAGTTATTAGCTGGCTAGTCTGGGTTTTTTTTCTTGTGACATCACAAATTGTGGTGGTTTCAACACAGGTATGGCCTTAATCTTACCTGCATTGTTTCTGTCTTAAAGAAGATGGTGACGTCAGTTCACACAACTTTAAAGCAGTTTTAAGATAAAGTCATGACAGTTCTTTTCTCCGATTAAAATTCACATCTTCCTTTCTGTATAGTCAATGTGACAAACTAATAGGAAAATACTATTAATATGTGAGGAAGACTACAGTACTTCCACAAATCAAAAGCAAAGCTGTTTTCCAGTCAGAGGTCTTTCATAAAACCTGTCTATTGCCAAATGCCTTTGATTCTGTACATAAACATCTTCCCAAAGAAGATTTCGGGCGTTTCCCAGTAAACTGTTAAAGTGCTGCAGTAAATTATTTCCTCTTGTGGTCAGTGGGGCTTTGTTTACAGTGGAGATTGACTCCCTGGTGACACCAGTGATCTTATCTGCTGCGGTTAAAGCTACTGTGCACATGAAGGCCTGCTGTCAGCACACCACATGGAGAGCGTTTTAATGAAGCTGTATTTGCAGGAGGCCGCATTTATACATCCCACGTTAATTAAAGAGAGTAAATTCGTGTGTGTGTGTTCTGTAATCAACACGTAGATGACTGAGTATATGTGTAATGATTTGCTGTTTTTTTGGCACGATGACATTTTTTGTTGATGCTTTAATGTGTTTTTTTTAGTTTGATGTATGAAGATGTTGTTGGTGCAGCGAGCAATGGGCCGCAGTGTTTTGGCTGTGTGACTTCACTCCTCATCACTGCGCTGTGGTGAAGTCAGTTTCACAATGGCACCGCACCTTCTCATGTTTCAGTTTCCACAAAGTGAGGGGCTGATCGCCATGGCAACGATGTCCAGTTTCCCCAGCCTATCCCCAATTCTGCCTCTGAGGACAATGTCTCAAGACAAAATATCAAAAGAATTGTTTTTGAATCTTTTTTAAAAGTGTGCTGGTGTATTTTTTTTAATCTCTATTGGTGTATATTATTAGCTCTCTAGTAATTATTTTGAATTATAACCTACTCAATTAGTAATTATCTTATTTAGAGAAGTAAATTGTCTTTACGAGGGAATCTATAATAGTACTAATAAAACGTTGTGACACTGGGCACAATATTTATCACAGCAGTCATGAGCACCACGTTAATCACCTTTTTAATCATTTGGTCAGGTGTCATGCACAGTGACATCCTTTTTTTCTAGTTGGATCAGAAGCTAATCTCAAAAGATGACCATGTGTCACTGAGATTTTATATCAGCAAACCAGTTTAACAGGCTGTTGAAAGTCTGCCTGTTTGTGTATTCAAATTAGAGCTTGTGTTTGCTCTTTTAATAACCGGGTTAAACATTTGAGTTGTCAGGACACAAGGCAGCAGTATGATCTATAGTTGACATAGGCCCACTGTCACAGGTGATAGATGGATCCTGAAAGAAATATTTGTGAGAGATAATTAAATAATAATGAAATCAAAAAAAAAATTGTTAAATACAGAATTAAACACATGATCAAATCACCACCCAACAACCTTCACGTGACAGTAGTAGTGAACCTATTGCTCTTAGCAGGCTCAAACTGCTACCAGTCAGTTTCATTCAAGCAAGCACAATAATATGCATAGTGTTATAATGTTGTGCATAGATACCCTTCAGTTGAAATAAGTAGCCTCTGTCACTACCTGATATGAGTAGCTCCCCAGTCTGAGTGGTGCTGAGCGCATCTGCCATTGGACAGCTGGGTGCGGCAGCACCACTTGGAGAGAACCATATGCAGCACCGTAAAACCAGTAATTTGTTACTTTTAGTTATGGTTATGATAATTAATATTTTGGACAAGTTGGCAGACACAGACTGGGAAAAGGCCTCTCGAAAACAGACTTTTCAAAAAGGGTTTTGTAAAGTAAACATGTATAATTATATAAAAATACCACGTCAACTCTAATAAATCCCTGTTATTGTGAGAACATATTTATTGTGGTATACATTGATATATACAGTATATCACATACCACCTGACTCATCTGAAAATGTAAATTTTGCATCATGAATTATTTTATATATTTGATATTTTTAATTTGCAGATAGATGGAGATCACTTTTCCAAAGAGCTCATATTTGGAAGATGGTTTGAAACACAAACAGGACACCCGTGGAAGTGTAATGTGTCCTTGCCAGGGATCAACCACAGATGTAGTAACTTATTTGACAGTACCAGTTTATCAGTTGTTCATTGTTGATACAGCTACCCTCTCTTCCTATCTGGTATTGCTGTTCTGCATATTCAGGGACATCTGCCTCCGGACCTCTCCACCAGCAAATGCTGATTGTTTCTGTTTTCCAGCATCGCTGAAATAATGACAGAGCACGAGTCACCATTCAAGTCAATATTTGTTCATGGACAGCGCCTTCTGGGCAGGGGCTGTCTGGTCTTTTGTTAACTTTCTCTAATAACCAGAGTGCCCCTCAGGCCAATTTTATGTGTTAGGAAACTGAAGGCACACAATGTGAAAATAAAATAAACATATTAAAAGGTTATGGAAGCATTTTTATACCTTGCAACATTTAGTTTTGAAAGTGTGGGATTCTGGAGCTCTGTGAATATTTGGTCCCTGTTTAGATGTCAACTTCAGCTTCAAAGAACACTATTGCCTAACAAAACATGAGTTTTATGAGCGATGAAAGCAATGCTGAATAATTTTGACAGCACAGAAAGAATTGTTTTTCTTTACCCCCCTCCTCTGATCGTTCCCAAAAGTGACATTGAAAATTCCCAGAATACCTTGGGAGTTAATCCCTTTTGTTTGGCGGGAGGATCCCCATTTCCACCAAAACAGAGGGCAGCCATAATGCCACAGTGTTTCCAGTGGAATGTTACTGCTATTGTCAACCGGGATGACTCCCACTGCGAAGACACCCCCCTCCTCACCCCCTCACCCTTCACTGCCAACACAATACAATGTGTCGCATTCTACCTATGAAGGCATGCTACTGTTTTCATAGCCTATGACCCTGTGACCGCGAGCCGAGGCCAAGATAATGAAAAGGATGACACGGAAGTCATTAGTTAGTCCCACAGTTAGTACAGCTTTCTCTGCTCAACAACGGCTGGGAATCCTCACTTTCACTTTTTCCAACACCGAACTTACCGGATCAAATATTTAGTAGAAGAAGTTGAAGTAAAAATGAACAATAATCTTTTAATTTTGACAAATGTAGTTTATTTACTCACTGTAATACTTCTGTTACCTCGTTTATATAAAAGGGGTGGACAAAACAATAATTGACTTTTTCCTTCTAATTCTTATGAATTTTCTGAAGATTGAACATTGTGAAGAGAGAAAAAGAATAAAGGATGAGAAATCAATATGAACTCTTAGGCTGTAATTGAATAGAAGCTATTAATATAGTTTTTTACAAAAAATTGATATTGTATTAATTGAACAAAAGCACTCTACACACATACGGTAAATTAGTGTTTAAGGAACTTAAACAACATATTGGCATCACTGCTTATGTCAAACAAAAAACATTCCAGTGTCACCTGGATCTTCTGTTTTTCATTTTACGCTCTTTCCTGTTGTCTTTCTTCACCTGAAGTAGACTTCCTGAAGCTGTTGAAGTTTACTGTATGAGGAGCAGGCAGTTCTTTGTTGTTTTTCTAGGAGAATGAAAATTGGCCAAGTGTCTGTCGGCAGGCTGTCAGTGTTGAAGGACACGCCTCTCAGAGATTGTTTGAATGTGCTGTTTGTGTTTGAAACCATGTTTTTCCATGTGAACGTGCAGGTTGAATAATTTCTGAGCAAGGTCTATCGGCACTTTTAT
This sequence comes from Diplodus puntazzo, assembly GCA_963678695.2. Lineage (NCBI taxonomy): Eukaryota > Metazoa > Chordata > Actinopteri > Spariformes > Sparidae > Diplodus > Diplodus puntazzo. Next base: position 19,980,115 of record OZ023159.1, on the reverse strand, counting down.
CAAATATTTGACATTAAACAAAACTCTTACTCTGGCTTTTGTCTTTTGTAATAGGGCGTCCAGAGATGAACATGTCAGTAGTTTCGTCCCCACATGTTGTTTATCAGATTTGTTTTTAATCTTAAATGTTTGCGCTGAGGGCAGCTTACATAGATACTTTTCTTAAACTTGTATTTATCTTTTTTGGGGCATGGTGTGGTGACTGAGTTTGGCGTGTCACCAGCTCAATCCGCTCCGTCTGTCTTTGTTCTAATATTTCCTCATTGCTTCCCCCCATGGGAATAAATTAGACTTTCAAATTTAGGCTAAAGTGGCATGTGGACAGCTCTTAGCACTGACAATGAGGAGGCCCAGGGCTCCAAACAGGAAGAGAAGAAGAGAACAGTTTCCTTTTTGGAAGAGGTTTGTGCCTCATCGCTACTGTCACCCCTCCAAAAGACTCACCCCTTCCTTCCCCACACACACCTTTTTTATCATCCCTTCTCCCAGTGGAACAAATCATTTAGCTGCCACCCTAATGGGATTAGTCCTCACTCTCTCCCTCCCTGCCTCCCTCCCTCCCTCTCTTTCACATGAGTCCATCCTTGAGTTTGTCTCTCTTGGTGTGCTGCCTCTGGAAAAACACAAGTGGTTCAACTCAATGAAAAGCTTTGGAGAGGGAAATCTGTGAATTGATGAGGAGTAAATTGAGGATTGTAGAGCTTCAGTCACCTCATTTGGCCTGTTACTGTTTACTGAATCTGTCACTAATTTTCCATTGGTGTGATCTCAAGAATAAGGTAACCTTTATCTGTGCGGAGTGCTGCGTAAACTCCAAATAAACTCTTAATCGCTGCAGTCTGGTGTCTCTATCATCACAAGGTGTCCCAGTGGCAGGGCAGGGATAGCGGCGAGCGCCCACAGATTAGCATGCTTGACATCCTCGATGACGAATGACATTGAAACCCGTTAATCAGGCCTAACCACTGATGTCACCACATTAAGCAGTACGGTCCCGACGTCGCCGTGATAAACAATGAGGCCAGCTGAGAGCTCGATGAGAGGATCACAAAAGCCAAGCAGCGTCAGGGCCAGCTGGGGACGAGGTACTCAACAGATGGACATGAATATATTTAACATTAAGTTTAAATTAGGTGTTTTTCTGCTGAGCTTTTTTTTTGTACAGAGCACCCTATGATAGAGCAACAATTGCAAATAAGGTCATTATTAAACAACACAGCTGAATAACGCTTGAAAGCGGCACAGCAGAGTTCAGGCTCTTCCACCAAAACTCAAAAAATCAACAATCTTTATTCAGAATTGCTTTGAGAGTTTGCCTACATCACATAATCTCATGTTTTTTTACCAGTGATTCCGTTTTTTCTTAACATCAGGTGAGCCGCGTGTGGAGGAAGCTTGTTGTTAATGATGTAGCCGATAAAGACCAACGTGCACCCAATGACTGTGCAGCAACCAGGTGCCCTTACAAGTTTGTACAAAACTGCATAATAAGGCCTACATTAAGTAGGAGAAGTCCAATCACAATCACTGCATTTACAGGAGGGATGTAATAAAACAAAAGCATTACCAGCAGACAGAAGGAGAAGAGCGAAGGCAGATTATCTACTAGTCAATCAATCGCAGAAGGTGTTCTCTCAGGCGGATGGAAAAAATAGTAGTATAGATTGCTAAAATAGGTCACCAAATATACCTTTTTTTTTTAACTGTCTTTCAAATATCTCTGTCTCGAAAGATTTTTTATGTGTATGGCAGTCACATCACCTCAGTTACCTGAGATTTTGATAAATTTTAATACCAGCTGTTTTCAAAAGCCAAGCAGTTTAATGGTTCAGATAAAATGTTCAATGGGAAACATCTTATCTTTTGCGGGCTGCTTCATGCTCATCTTGTGGTTGAAAGCCTCTGAGGCTGGCAGGTTGTCGTTCCCGATGCTCGGTCGTCTTTTGTTCCCAGGACCTGGACCATGGCACAGCTGGGACTGCAGCCCTGAGAGATGGAAAACTGGCTCCTGAGGGAGTGCTGCTGATTGATTTTGAATGAAAGCTCCAGATAAACATATCTGTTTATCTTTCTGTTTTGAAAGGAGCGGTTGCAGCATCTCGGTGATGGTTGCACTCCTTCTTCATGGGCGTTTGGTGTCAGTTCTTCTGTTGATATAGAAATGATGGCTTGGAGATTGGAAGGGGAGCGAAATTTAGTATTAATTATGCTGCTCTGTAGCTGAACCTGAAGAGCACGAAGCGAAAGACAATACTGATGCCTCTATATGAGCTACATAAGCAAACAAGTCCTTCAGCGAGAAGATTGGCCATTTCTTTATGTTTACTTTGCCAAGGAGGTTATATTTTAGCTTGTATCCAAGGGTAGTAGGCAGGATTGTAGACAGTACAAAAAGTACTGAATGGATTTCCATGAAGCTTGGATGGAGGATGGGTCTCTGTCCAGAATAGATCCCATTAACATTTTGTGCGGATTTGTCCAGGTAAAAGGATGATTCCTAGATTTTTTTCTCTCTTTTTAATATTGCAAGATATGGCATCTCAATCTGCAAAATAACCAGTTATTTCAAGTAATGTAGGAAGGCTGACATATTTATACACATATTCAGAAAAAGTTGATTATTGAGTCTCATAGGTCCGCCAGTCACCAATGCTTTGGGCTGACTAGCGCCCTGGTGGTTAACCCAAAGTGTCAGTGTTTGATGAGCTGTCAATGAGACTCGATAGTCAGCTATCTTTCTCCAGAATGGTCTACTACAGCTTTGGTCAAGTGAAGGAACGAGTAAATGTATTCCCTGTGAAATGTAGTGGAGTTGAAATGTGTTAATATAAAATGTTAAAGTAGGGTTCAAGTGACTAAATATTATTTTTTTTACTGTAGTTGCACCTGACGGGGTCATGCTGTACCTTGATTAGCTCTCATTGACAGCTGTGTCCTCAGCTGTACGCAGTGCAATAGTTTGCCCATGTCAGATAAATACGGACACACAACTATTTGCAGGACATCAGGATGCATGCTTGCGTGACAACTTGCTGCAAAAGGACGTGTCCCCACGTTAAAATGGCTTCCCCCTCCCATCATGTCTGTGCAGGGTTTGATCATTATATGTCCCAGAGCAGCATCTCTGAATGAGTGTGACACCTCGTCCTCCGCCTTCCCCTGGCTTTAATCCAGCACTGCATGGCCTGTGACTCATTAACAACATAATTGGTCCAGCAGCTCAAGTGTTTATGTCGGGTCGAGCAAAAAAGTCTAATCAAGACAGACGAGGTTTGTCTGCCTCTAAACATTCCTGACACAGTTATCTGTTCGACCAGCAGGATGCCAGTGTTACAGACGTGTCAATCGCTGCTGTCATCAGATACCAATCTAACAGAATAGATACAAAGGTGAAAATGTAAAGCTTAACTTGATTCACTCCATAGCAATGAGTTGTATGAGTCATTTATTTCTCTTTAAGGTTTTTAATTAAATGTTTTGTTCAGTGTTTTTAGGGTCAGTTTGGTGAAAGAACCTCCTTTCCCCCCTCCATGCTGTCATCAGTTTAATTAGCTTGTTGGTCATTGTCTGGCTGCTGTCAGAGGAGAAGGGCAGCAGAGGACGCAGCCGTGGATCTCATTGGTCCGTCTCCAAAAGGTCAGCAGAGTGGGCTCTCTTGGCACAAAAGCAAACATGGGAGCACTTAAGATGGGGAATTTCTCCCACAATGCCTCTTTGAGAGAGCTGACAACAGAGGTGAAAGCTTTGGGAGTGACAGTCTCTCACTGCAGTCACAGACTTCATCTGGAGTGGTGAAGAGACTTATTCTTCTTCGAGTTTGTGTTAATCTGATCACTCCATAATTTGATTATTTCGGCTTATTCTGACTTTATTTGACCGTCAGTGAAGATGCATACAGGAAACAAGGGGGATGGAGAGAGGCAGTGGCAGAAAGCACGTTTACAGTACATTTACCAAAGAACTTTGTGCAGGTGCAATTGTGTTCTTCCACTCCACTACTGTTTAGAAGGAAATATTATACTTTTTATTTCACCAAATGCATTTAGTAACTTTGGCGATCCAGATGATGCAAACCATAATTATTGAAGTATTTGTTAAACACTACTGTTCAAAAGTTTGGGGTCACTTAGAAATGCCCTTAATTTTGAAAGAAAAGCCAGCAACATTTTTTTTTCTATCTATAAATGGCTGATTTGTATTATGTGTACAGAGGACAATTTTTAGCACCCGTCACTCCTTTGGTCCAGTTGCATTGTATCAGCTAACTCAAGTTTGTTGTGTTAAAGTGCCAACCAAACCCTTCAGCAATCATGCTAGCACAGCTGAAAAAAAACTGCTGTACTGATTAATGAAGCAATAAGATTGGTATACCTTAGGCTTGTTGGGATCTGGGGCATCAGCATTTGTGGGTTTGATTGTAGTATCAAAATAGTCAGAACAATATAACTTTCTTCTGAAACTATTCAGTCTATGAAATAAAGGCTATGCCATGTATGAAATATAGTGGTATAGAAAGTTACTCAAGCATCTTTCACTGTGATTGCAGTTGGGTTCAACATGACAGACTGCAGAGACATTTGGAGTCTAGTTTGCATGGTGCCCCACTGAGGGGGTCCCCCTGTATGGGGGGGGGAGTGGTGGTTGGTCTTCACCAACCCACAGCTCCCCTCCTCCGCCTTAGTGACTCCACTCAAGAGCTAAACAAATATGTGGCTCCAGCCTGTCCTTGGTCAAGTGCAGAACAGACAGAGGAGGGTCGGGGAGGGGCCAAAGAGGGAGGCGTGGGGGAGGATAAAGAAAGAGAGGATATGAAACAGACTGGTCAGAGTGGTCCAAACTAGAACAAGATTGATTGCACAAGAACTAAGAAGATGAACTACTGGTTTAATCATCAGAGGATGTTTAATATTTATGATTCTGCTGTATGGATCTAGCTCTATATTCAACTATCTTGGTAAGAGAGGATGCTAGAAATATTATGCCTTTTCAACTTTTTAAAGGTTTTGAGCTCTTTGAAGGTGCAACAGGAAGTTTGATGTGGAGGGCAAATCAATAAATATTGGATCAGGTGTCTTTTCATCTGGACTAGAGCTAAAATGAGGCCTTGATTAATCTATCAGTGCACTGACAGATGCACCTTTCTACCTCAACCAAGAAGGTAATGTTTTCACCCGTGTGATTGTGAGTTGGCTGGTCAGTAGGATTACACAAAAAATACCGAACAGTTTTCCATGAAACTTTGAGGATGGGTCTCGGCCTCGAATAGACCCCGTTAACATCTTGTACGGATCCAGACAAAGGGATGGATTCTCACTTTCCTTAGTATATCACTTTCCTTATATATTAGCATATCTATAGCTGAAGTCCCAATCCGGACCCTCAATTAAAGATAAATTGGAACTTTTCACAATCATTGTATCTTATTTTTTTAAAAGTTAAGATTGGGAATTCATGGGGAGTTTTCAAACTTTGGTTTATTTTTCTTTTTTAAAAAACTTAACATTTCTAACTTGTTTAAATGTTGTTTACTGCAGGAGTACAGTTTATTGTTATGAGATGTCCACATTCTCTTGATCTGAGCCATCTTTTTCCTCTAGGGGGTGCTGTTGTCATCAGAAGGAATCACTGTGTGAAGAGGAGAAAAAGGTTTCAGAAGGAATATGTGTCCTGAACAGAGGGTGGGTGCAGTCCTAAAGCTCTGCTCAGGGCAACTTCACGCTGCAGTGAGCTGCGTAGGCTGATTAATGATGTACCACATCACAGTCATACCACAGTCTCTGGAGTAAAGGGTAAAGTTAAAGTCAGGCATTTGTGAAACAATGAGTGAAACAGTTGAAAACAATACTTGGAAGTCTTGATGAGGATTGATTCTTACCTAAAGGACAGAGCAGTGGGCAACCTTTCTTGAATTCAGTGATGCATTGATACATTCTGAGGTTGTTTTGGTGAAGAGCGGGTGGAAGTGATGATGAAATCAATCATCTTCATCCTCCAAACATAATATCTGATGCAGATAAGTTTCACCTTGTTTTATTTGTTGCAAATTATGTGTAATTACCTCAAACAAGCTGAAGGCAAACTTTAATTGAACTGTTTAAAACTTGGCAAAATGTGATGGTTGTAGCAGAATGGTACCCAGAAGCAGCTGATGTCTATCTGTTTTGCTGCAGGCAAACAAAGTAAATGTTTTAGTCAGAAATCGTAGGTGGAGCATGGCGCTTGGATGAGTCTGCCAGATTTTTGTTATGCGACCAACCTCCTTGGGCTGTCATCCAGCACAGTAAATCATATGTCAGGGCAATCATAACCACATTTTCAAAGATCTTGCACGAATACTCTCTGGAATCTACCACTTTGAGATATATATTTTGTATTATTTTTGTTTTCTTTGCCTATTTTTTTATTGCAGCCTTCGACTTCGTTTTGGTTGTTCAGACCCTCTGGTTAAAGATGGAGGGTGAATCTTGATAAACCTGCAGAGATGCTGCTTTTGTTTACTTTTGACAGTTCCTGAACCAAATCCTCACAAGGAGCCAGTGAACCTCTGGAGAGCAGCTGTCAGGATAAGTGGTTGAAGCAGATTCCTAAAATAGAGGCACAGAAATCAAATGCACCTTTCCAAAGTGTGTTTCTCCTCTCCAGGGTTATTAAGAGGGAGGCCAAGAGCAATTTTGGTGTTATCGTACAGACCAAAGAGAAGAGTAAAGTATTCTTTCGTAACAGATTGCTGCTTCTCGTAGCATTCATTGCCTTCTCCCATTCCCAGTGCTTTGTACCTATACAGGCTTTATTATGTAAAACAACTTAAGACTATGAAGTTGTGCAACTTGTATCATAAAATGCATGAATTTAGTAGCAATTAAATGAAAAACAGTCTTTGAGAATGTTTTGCAACATCAGTCATTTTTAAATATTAATCATTAAAATGATCTCAGTATTGTGTATCAGAGATATCTACTGAAGTTAGCTCATTAGCCCCGGCCCTTCTTGATCTACAGCTCCTGTGCTCGCGTTGTAAACACTAACACTCCCCTGGTCCCTGAGCTCCCACTCTGAACCACTAGCTGTTCTGCTAAATGAGCTAAGTAGCTCATTGCAGCTACAGTTAGTCGTTACTCTGGTGATATGCTGACACCTACTTCTTTTGAGCATGGATTTGACAGATGGCAAATTCTTACATCTTGCACCTTTTTTAAATACATCCTTAAACTTCCCATTACTGCAAGAAATTTGCCTATTTAGTTTTTGCGATGCAGACAGCTGTCATTTCCAAAACTGTCTCTACTCTGTTCTTGTGTATGTGTTGTAGTACTCGCCCATCACGGCAACCTTTCTGTACAGCTCTGGTAAGATTGGCAAACTTATGTGTGTTGTCCTTGCTGAATACAGCTGATCTTTGACGGAAAACACTCTCAAATCACAACACATTTGCACAAACTCGCTGGTTTTGTTGTCTTTTTGTGCCATCTGTTTCTTTCACTCTTAGACATGACCACTAATGCTTGAATAAATTGTCTGCTTTTCCCTTTTAATAAACTGTAGACTCAGATTCAGCTGGGTTTGGATATCTCTGCATGTGTCTCACAGATGGTCCAATCTGTGGAGCTGCTCTGTAATTTACAATCCTCATTCCTGTAGTCGCTTTTATGATACACTGATTCTGAGGTTTGAAGTCCTATCTTGAAATAACACACACAAACAAAACATTCTTAGGCGTCTTTTCTCTTGATACACTTTGTACAAGTCGTCTGAAAGTGATATAATGGTAGAACTGGTCAGACAGAGGAATGAACATAATGACGGGGACGCACGTATAATTTTATTTGATTTCCATAATTGAGCTTGTCAGCCTCTGATGCTATGTTTATCCTGTGCACAAGGCCTGCCCTCCACTGGAGGAAGAATAGCAGGGAGTTGAAAGTGATGGCACCAGAAATAGCTTGTGTGATTATACAGCAACAGGACTGACCAGAGGTTGACTCATCCTCCTCAGTTTATGGACAACTGGACTCGTGGTACTTGTGATTCAACTCTTGTGAGATCAGGTTTGGGTCAGTTTTCACTTTTGGAGAGCTGTCAGTTTATTAGTAAGTAGTTTAAGTTTTCTGACCGGAGACCGGCCTTGCTGAACCCATCTGTAAAGGTACATTGCTTGTTTTAACAATTTGAGTGCAGGATATAAACTTTTGAAGTGTGTCTTTTATACATCAAATCATATTGCAGATATTTGCCTTCTATTTTTGGATGAGCACAATCTCCTGTTTAATGCACTACTAAGAGCGAAATAAGAGTTTCTTAAGACAATTACAGGGGCATATTCCTGGTCCTGCTGACTTTTACGATCCCCCAACCTTTGCTTTAGACCGACATTTGTGGATTTTCATGTCTCCCTACAGGATGAACTGCAAAAACTTTGGTTATACCTTAACTTTTCCTCCGGTGCCATCATCAGCGCTTGGTTTTGACCAGATACATGCTAAGCTAAGATTGTGAACATGGATAACTTTATACCTGTTTAACATCACCATGTTAACATTGTCATTGTGGGCATGTTAACATGGTGTCGTAGCATTTACAGCCTAACAGAGCTGCTAGCATGGTTGGAAACTAAATGATTCTCCTTTTTCATGAATTTCCATCAACATTTTTGGATTCATTGTCCACCGAGGTTAGGATATAATCCTCTACTTTGGCTTTAGAAAAAGCCTTCTCATCCGTCTGGAGGTGGGATGTCATTACTTTTAGCTACCTGGATGTAGGCCTCGCTATAAGTGTTTTCTTCCTCTTAACTTGTGACATTACACCTATAAAAAAGACGACCAAATCCCACCGGCCCTCTTTTCATTCCTGTAAGTTCCTCCCTTCTTGCTGGGATAATTGAAAGGGTTTGAGGGTTGAGCTCAGCAGGCTCACGCAGGACATCAAAGGGAAACGAACAGTCAGACAGCACAAGCTGGGGTCAATACCAAGGTTAGCGCTGCCAAACGGTAGTGCACGTCAGCACCGAGGCGTCTGGCCTCCTCACCCGGCCCGAATCTTCTCCATAGTCGGCACAGCAGCTTCTCTTGCAAAGCTTCAAAGGCATTTCCTAATGAGGGCCAGATGCAGAGCTGAGACGACAAGTAGCCACTGCTCGTTCTGCAATTATGCCGACACATGCATCACACACATTAGCACTTGTCCCGAAAACATACAGTATTGTCTAGTTTCTTGGAGCTGTAGTCGTCTGTTTTTTATTCTGACAGAGATGCCCCTGAAGAAGACACCTGCGCACAATCACAATGATTATCCAGAGAGATAAAACGCTCTACATGCTGCTGCACACACGCAGTTTGTGTTTTTGTGGCTTTTCTGATGCTCTGAACAAAAATATCCCAGTTTCTCTGAAGGCTTTTTCCCTCCATTAAAGCTGTTGCTTCAGCTTTTATTAGGGGAAAAACAAGGCTGTTGAATATTCAGCGCAGCGGGTTTGCGACCTTAACAGCCCTCTCTCCCCTTTTAATTCATGCCGTTTACTGTTGACACACAAGTTACTGATCTCGACCTTTTTCAGTGGAAAATGTGAACTGTCGCACCACATCCTGCAAGACTTTAGATTTCTCGGAAGTTGGTCCTGACACACCAAATGACATTTAGACCTGCATAAATGTTTTCACAATAACAGCACTGATTGAAACATTGTGGAGAATGTGGTTCCTGGTTTGATTGGGTTAATTTCTTAGTTTTTGGATCGCACGCTCCCTCAAATGAGCCATTTCTGCACTTCGGTTGATGATTTCCACTCAGTCAATTGTTTATCTGTGATTGCTACATTGCATAATTTGATCTTCACCTCTCAGATCAAGCAAATACTGCAACTAACATATTTAAAATAGCCAATTGATCTGAGTATTGTTTGTTTTACTAGTGGTTCAGTCCATGAAGGTGAGGTTCGCCCAGGGCGTCATGCAAGCTAGGACTGGCACTTGTCCTTAGTCCTAAGAACTGGGGAGCTTGAAGTAGCTAGTTTTTGCTTGTAAAATAGCTTAGAAAGAAATTATAGAAATGGTTGCAAACAATTGACTTATCAATAAATTTACTTGAAGATGGCTTTGTTGATAAATCAATTCATGGGAACTATTACTACTACTATTTAGGCGAGAACATGTTAGCTATCTGAGAAGACATCTCTCCTCACTGGGCTCTTTGATTTCCACAGTTTCACGGTGAAAACAAAAAACCCTGATACGTGACTATTTGTTTCCTTGTTAGTTTACATCTGTTTTTGTTTGTCTTGCCTTTCGGGGCCCCATATCGCAGTAAATCACGCAGGCGGCTTGTCTTTTGTGTCTTTTGAAAAGAGACGCACGCCTCTCTGTAAAGAGGAACCTGACCTGAGTCACTGTAAATCTGTTGACATGCACCTGCAGCTCCTGTCACACCTCTATGTAGCTTTGAGTGCCTCATGCTTCACATTTATGTAACAGCCCAAGAGGAACAAAACAAGAAGTTCTGGTTTGTGTTGACTATCAGTCGTTTCACGCTCAGGACTCCTACTGGGATGAGAGCCGACTGATTATGACTCTGTTTTTTCTGCTCGGGAAAGGTTTTGAGTCTTGGTGAGTTTTTTAAAATCTTATTTTTGTCCAAACTAAATGGAAAGATCCAGTCAAGGTCTTGGGGACTGATTGATGGTTTCAATGCATCCATAGAACAAACAAAGCTAAGTCATTTTAAAGCCGACTGATAACTTTGTCATGCTATGACCTGAGACTGGACTCTTTTTTTTTTATTTTTTGGTGTCACTCCACACAGCGATTGTTAAAAGATTGTATATTACAAATAATGTTTTCCTGAATTAACTGACTTGAAGTTTTGCTCAGCAAAAGTAAGAAACCTGATTTGATTTAAGATGAGAAGAAGGAAGACAGTGGGATTGATTTTAAAGTTGTGATTACATTTTGTTTTTAGTGAAAAGCAACATTTTTGCATTATGTCCAAAAATGACGAGACCTTTACTATATTTATGTAGTTGAGTTTTTTTCTTAAGTTATCCCAAATGTTTCTAATAAACCCAGATAATTTTATTCAAGATAACAGCCAGTTTCATTAGTTGGTATAACTTCTTGGGAAACACCAGACGATACATTAGAAAGTGAGGGAAGAGCTCGGCACACCAGCCAGCCACTCTGTTAAGTATTGTACGTATTGCTTTCGTCCTAGAGCATGTTTATTAATTTTCAACGGCAGTAGTGTTCTGAAGATTCTCATGATTCCACACTACTGCGGGAAAGTGCCCACCTCCATTGTTCATAGTTGTTTTGATTGAGAGTGGCAGAAATTACAAACTGCTCATTAAATCTGATGGTCAATTTTTTGATCACTCCAGTAATCATTTAGTCGTGTTACTGTTTGAAAAGTGAAAAGAAATGTAAAAAAATAAATGTCCAGTCACATTTTCCAGTTTCTTGAAATCATAAGACGTGTTTTGGCATCAAGCCTTCGTCAAGGAGTGAAAGGGTTTGACACCATGACTAAGGCTTGATGCCAAAACACGTCGGACTTGAAGGTCTAACAAGCAGATTTGCTTCATCGACCAATTGGCGAAGCTCTTGTAATTGCTTTTGTAATTGATTATCAGTATGTGTAGCACGGTATCCAATGAATTGTTAAACATTTTACTTAAAGTGCACAAGAGGTTTGCATTGTCATGTAGCTAAATGTGCAATTGCGTTATTGCAACAAAAATCAAATGCTAAAACCTGATAAACGCATCTTTTCTTTTGAAAGCTCATCTCTGATTGTCCCAAATGTGGTGTCCTCAGCTCAGCTCTGTTAAAACCAGGTCCAAATGGCTTTTTGTTTACCCCGTCTTCACCTTCGGCTGCTGAGCGCGAATGGTAGACGCTGCTTTGCTAGTTAATATGTAAACCTGCATGAAAAGGCTTTCCATTACAGTCTATTGTCTGCCTCATTAGCTGTTCTTCAGCTACGAGTTGAAGGTCGGCGCAGTCTGAAGAATGACCAGAGGTTGTTAACTGCATTAGCTCGTCATGCGCTTCACCTGGAGGCCCAGCGGAGGGGTCACTTCTACCCAAACAGCCTAAAGTCCTGTTTCCTCTTATAGGACACAGATCGTTTGGCTGTCATCTGAGGAAGTCGTCTAATCTTAGCTGTGAAACCTACCCCTCTCGCTCTGAGGACTGCTGGGTATAGGCTCGTTGTCGGGGGGCTTGCGGTCTCAATCATTTTTTTGCTACCTGCGTGCTGTGGGAGGAAGTTAGAATGAGAGTCACAGGTAAGCTGCATGAGCCGATTGTTAGCCTGTAACAGATCTCGGTGTTGATGAAGGTTAACATGTAACCCAACAAATATGTGACCACATAGCTGTTGGTACAGTCTGCTGTAAGTATGAGTCTGCATCCTATTACTGTGTTCAACATGACACAATTACACCTTGTTTTCACTCTTAATCTCACATGATCCAAAGGACACAAATGCTGAAAAACTGTTGGAGAAAAGGTCCAGAACTGTAAAGTCATAAGCCTCAATGCCTGCTTCAAACCAGGTGCAGCTTATGCATGTGACATTTAAGTCTTCAAAAATAAAAAAGTGAGTCCACTCAGTTTTACTGAGTTATTTTGCAACAAGCTGAAAGTTAATATTTTCTTGAGGGTATCCATAGAAATACTGAAAGTCAACAGAGTTGTAAATTATGAGTAGAAATGTGAGTTCTACCATATGTTGATCATTAACTGATTGTCATGCTGTTGTGCTACAGAAAGGACAGAAAAGAGGGAGATAAAGTGCAGACTAGCCCTTTAAAATCCTAGTAGGACATGAAGGTTTCTGACTTATTTTCTCTCTTCATCTCCAGTTGGCCATGCTTTATTCACCAAGCTGTTGTGGCTGTCATTCCTTCAGGGAAGTTTCCAGTTTCATTACATACAGTCCATTAATCACGCATGTGGTTTGTAGATTACCATACATGTACAAAACAACCATCACATCATCTGCTTAAAATATCTTCACGCAATACAATATTCACTCCTCGTGGTTACAGGAAATCATAAGATAAATAACAATGGCCATAAATCAAAAAAGGCTTGTCAGCTTCTGACAGACTTGCTCAATAGTTGATGATAGTTGTTATGAGGATGACAGAATTTCCTGCTCCTTCCTTTAGGTTTGCATTCTTGCAGCTCATGGAACAGGACACTTGGGAGATGTTTGGTCAGTCTAATGCTTGTTTTTTTTTATGTTGTTGTTGTTGTTGTTCATAATGAATTTGCATGAAGTTGGCAAGAAGAGTTTGTATTTTAGGTTGAGGTTCGAAATTTAAAGCTACATATGCACGTCACCGCAGGGTCAACATGAAACATTTTCACTTGTTTGTTTAACTGAGATTATGCTTGTGCGAAGATGAAGAGAGGCATCTTGACTGAAAAAAGTTTCTTTAAATATTTAAGCAGAGGAAGCATCTCTCTAACTGTTTTTGTCCATTAATATTTTCCATAAACCTCATTGTTTTTAAGTGCTGCTTTAGTCAAAGGAACAACATGGCTGTCTTCCTTTTTTTGTTATCCGTACCTCTGTGGCGTTGTCCATCTGTACATACACCCATCACATTCTTATGGATTCTTATGTCACGAACGACTTCAGTGAATTCAAGTTTGGCACAAATGTCCATTTGTAGTCAAAGATGAACTTATTAGAATCTGGTGGTTAGAGGTAGTTACTGTGGCCTCACAAAACATGTTTTTAGCCAATTCATACGATAATAATGATTAAATGTTGGGAAGAGCGGGTCGTCTAATAATCGAAAGGTCACTGGTTCAGATCCCCAGCTGCATGCTGAAGTGTCCTTGAGCAAGATGCTGATCCCCAAATTGCTCCTGATGAGCAGTTGGTACCTCATGTGTATGATTGTGTGTGAATGGGTGAATGTGACAAGTGACGTAAAGTGCTTTGAGCACTCTGGAAATGCAAGTCCATTTACCATTTTATATCCAGTCTACAAAGGGTCAAAAGTCTCCCTCACTCTGTGCATCACCCTGTAAGATTGTTGATTGTTGATTTCCTCCCGATATGAACTCTCATCGATATTTATAACGTGGTCGATGATGGTGGTGTCGCCCCCATACTTAACAATAGAGGTCTCATGTTTGTGTAAGGTCATTGGTGCACAGTGTCAACAGGAGGGGGCTGAGCACACAAGCGTACAAGAGGTGCCGCTGCCAGTCTGAACTCTGAGGTCTGCTTGTGAGGAGGTCCAACAAGTTTTCCAGTCAGCTTTATGGGTGAGATTGTGTTGAATGCTGAACTGAAGTCAACAAACAGCATCCAATATAGCAGTTCTTATTCTCCAGGTGGGTTAAAACTGACTGATGGGCAGTAGAAGTGGCATCCTCTGTGAATCTGTTGGTTCTGAAAGCATACTGATGAGGGTCCAGGCTGGCACGGATGTTGTCTTTGATCCTAGTAAGCTAATACAATATCCATACTGATACACCAGAATGCTTCCTGTTACTGCACATACACTGCACTACAAGCACATTTTACATGTGAGGGAGAGTAGATCAGAGGAGGAGGGTCTTCAGCCTTTTGAGCAACATGTCTATGATTACGGTCTATTTGGGTGCTGGACCAGTCCAGTGTGCTCCGTAACGGTTTGTTCATGTCTCTTTCCTCTGATTCAGATCTATAGTTGGTCCTGTGGATGACGGACAGATAGGATTTAGACCCATCAGCTTAATGACATGGTTGCGCTGCTTTATTTTGGTGGGTAGTGTAAACAAGGAGCCACATGCGCTGCAGATGAGTGAAAGCTCACCTTCAGGCTAACAGTGACCTTTTAGATTTTCCCTCAGAAGACTGCTATTGATGTGCAGTCGGTTCTGCCTCCCAGATAGGTTCAAAGTTCATACACATGAATGCAATTTTGAGGTGAGATGTTGCTATTAGTTTCTAGCTACCTCTATAATAACTTTCTGTAAGACCATCGTTGGCAATGTAAATAAGATTCAAAGTAGTTTTATTTACTTATATTTTGTGCTGTAGACTGCATTTGTTTTAGCAAGGTGTACCCAATTAACTAAGTTTATACTGATTTTCTCGGATTATTATGGCTAACAAATCCCTGTGAGATCCCTGAGGTTCTCTTGACATTGACATGGTTATAAAATCCTTCCAGTAATACAGAAAACAAGCAAATGAGCTATGATTGCTTTACTGTGTGTGCACTCTAGAATGTCTTCTGTAAAATGTTTGGGAAAAAAGTGAATTTGAGTGTTGAATTTTGGAAGTCTGCAGAACTTTGCTGAGGATGCTTAAGGACCCTCTTAAAGACCATTAGGGGGCTTAGATCCCACTGTGTTAACCACTGATCAACAGTGCAGAGATCTGAGGTCAGTCATGTTGCTGGTAAATAGAGTCTGAGGTCATAGTGTCTAAAAAGAGCCTCGACGCCTGCATCTCTACTCCTCCAGATGCTCATTTAACAAACCAGCCTTCTCTGCGGCCCGTTGAGTCGACTTTTTCCCCTCATGTTGGCTCCTTTTTATTAGCAGAGAAAAGCTCTTTTGTTCCTGCTCATAATGTATCCATTGATGATGACCAGGCTGGTGCACACAGGACCTCTTATGTTCATAAATGTCAGATGCAAACACACCTGTGAAAAAGCAGAGGTCAGTGCTGTAGATCACATTAAGTGGGCTCAGCTTTCACTAAGAAAGGCCTTTGTGTTAACTAGACATGTAATACATTTTAAGTGGAGACCTCTAGTGTACTCTTGAGAAAAGTTTCTGTTATACTTTCAACAGGTAAGGTTGCCGTGAAAGTCCAAGGTCAAATCGGTTGCCATAGTGATAAATCGGCAGTTTGATTGACAGGACTCAAATTGTTTGTCCTGAGATTTCTTATTCTTTTCTGTTATTTATATTCATGATGATAATGCGGTCATGCTTGATATTAAGAGCTCGTGTTAACTCTGTTCGGATTGAACTCTTTACAACTAAATGTGTGATTGAATATTGCGTTTTGTGTTTTGTTCTCAGTTTGCAGGTTGCATGGTAATCTGGACTTGATGCATGGCAGTTGCACGACCGCAGTAGGTCTTGTTGTGGGACTGAGAGCACACAGCTGCAGCCATGGCACAAACCATGCACGTGAATGGCAATGGCCCAGGTAACCAACCCTTTTCATACATATTTATTTTATCAGATGAGGCTCAATCTTGATTGTGCATGTATTGATGCATGTTGTATTTGTGTTGTTTTTTATGAGAAATTAGTAGTTTTAAAAGCAGCTTTGTCAATCAGACTGAATCATCACGGCCATATTGTTAGAGGGATGGAGGAGGTTATAGTTTGTCATAGCAACATGACAAAAGATAGTCTCCTTTCGGACACTGTTGGTTAATAGTAATATAATTCTACACGTCAAATTATTCTCGGCTGCCTCGTGAACAGTATGTGGTCATCCTTACCAAATTAAGCCTGACTGGATAAACACAATGGGGCTAAATGTAGATTAGGTGTCTAGTTTCAGGCTTGTGTCAGGCGTGTATATTTAACTGCTCAGCTCCTGCATCACATCAGTCCATCGTCGCCAAACATATCGGCTTTTTCGTTTAGAATTGAGAAGAAGCCTAAAGACATTCAGTAATTTTTCAGGCATTGAAATATTAATTTATATAATTTAAAATTGGTTTATTTAGTGTACAACATTTGAAGATGTATACTTTCTCGCTAACATGTAAGTGCTAATTGTAATATGATACTGCAGATATGAATATATGATACAAACACCTAATATCTCAGCTTTTAAATAGATTAAAACAACATTATTTAGTCATTTGTATTTGTGTGATTTCAGAGAGCAGCACAACTGTTCCAATCCAAATCCAAAATCCCAGCTTTCAGTAAAAGTAGCCGTTTTTAGACAGGGCAGCAAGCCGCCAATTTGCCTGTCCTTCTGGCGGCTAGGTCCGCCGTTCGCCAATTTGCCGCCTCGGAGGGTACACTTATTTCCGCCTCGCCTGCTATCTAAATCCGAGGCGTCAATGTGCCGGCCCCTGCGTGAGATGGGCGGAGGTGTCGAAGACCTGCACTGTTGTGCAACCCACAGCTAGGAAGTTTTAAAACCAAGAAACAGCTGATCACAGCAGTCAGTCCATCACTTCATCCGTGGACATTAAGACGAGCAACTGGACAGCCGCTGAGATCCAGGAGATGCTAGCGTCTCCTGGATCTCAGCTGCTGTTTGGTTGTGTTAGCTTGTTGTTGTAGCGGCAAGCTATAGATGGATAGATGGATAGAATTAATTTAATGATACCAGACAGGGAACTTATTTTAGCTAGGAACGGTCGCTACTCTCAAATTAAAAGCCCCCCGCTAAGAAACCAGTTCTAAGCTCCAATGGGATGCAATGTAAAGCTCTTATTTTGAGGACAAATTCATTGTCACTGTTCACAGCCCAGCTTCGAGCTTCACGTCACATAACATGTTTACACCTACCCCAGTGGCGGCTTTTTGAAAAGGAGGAACATTACGCCTCCACTTTAGAAAGACAGGGCGGCACATTGCCGCCCTTACCTTGGAGCAAATGTACCGAGATAAGACACTGTAAAATTTTCAATGATTTATTAGATATATTTTGAGGTTAGATAGTTGCATAATATTGCTTTAATTGATATTATTAATTCTGATTAAAAAAGAAGATATAGGTTTGATATCAGGACACACTTAATATGTCAGTAAACAACAAAAAAACTTTATTCCGCAGAATTCAATTCAAGTTGCACAAAGAAATATATCTCTTAAGCACGTTTTATCATTTGCTTTGTGTATTTGTTTACATATTCTATTCACAGACATCCCACATACTTGCAGGAATGTTAAACATTAGCTTATAGTGGACATAAAAAAATCACTTTGCACACACTTATTCGCTCCTCTGGGAGTTATTTCTGCATTGCTAAGACTTCTGAAACACACTGAGGTTGGTGTGTGTTCACACAGCGCACATGTAGAGAAGATTTCCGCGCTTCAGTGTGAAATAAGTGCTGTCAGCCAAGGCATAGAGCTGAACACACACCTGCAGACGGCTCACATTCCTGACCAGACTAACAGGAGAGAGTGAAGCTTCTTACTTCCAAATCCCCCCAGGAATGCACAGCATGCTGTGCAGATGCTTTTTAGGACGCTTGCACGCCGTCTTCAGCGCCTCTCTGCCACAGCTAAATGACTCTGGGAGATGATACCTTATTCTTTTTTGTAGTATGTAGATCTAGTGGATTCACTTCAAAGTGAGAGTGCTTTATTGTCTACTTCTACAGAATGTAAAAAATGCTGAGGAATGCTACGCTCACACTGCGAACGTCCTCCCTCTGCAAACTGTAAAAATAGCTTCTCCGCGGTGTTGGCAGTTAACATGCCAATGTGGTCACCTGCTGCACTGAAATAATTTCAAGAAGACAGCCAAACTAAAGTTGCTGATCAGATGGTTGGCTAGTATCATGAGGAATAGCTAAACAGATGTTGATTTCTGTGTAAATGTGTCGTTGGCCATGAATGTGGAAATATGGGCAGTTGTGAAGTTTCCATTTTGTTTGCAGTATCCACTTTATTTAAAGGGACTTTTTACAGATTGAAGTGAAACAGTAACTTGTTTGAGCCCCCCACATCCAGAATGCAAGACATTCGTCATTTTTTTGGTTTACACACATGATTATAGGTGGTTTGACCCTCTATGCAAAACGATATGGTTTCCTTCCAGTTTGTGCAATTGGGCTTCTCTCAGATAAAATAACTTCCAAATGTGGGATGCGGAACGCCTCAGTGTATTGAGCAACAAAGCATTGAGAACATATTTCAAATAAAACCTCAGCTGGTCCCGATTTAAGTTGAGTAATATTCGCAATAGTCAGCTGCACGACTTATGCTATAAAATAATAATCCTGAAATTGTAAGTAGACATAGTCAGAGGCGACCTGATTTAAAGGTTACCGATACAGGTATCGGTGATCAATATGCTGATATCCCTCAAAATGTTGAGATTTTGGCGAGACGATTACAAATGACTGATCTGGCTGCTGAATCAACATTTAAAAAAGAAATGCCACAGCACCAAAACGTTCCTGGCTCGTGCAGTGAAGCCCTGGTTTGTCTGAAATAAATGCCCCTCAGCGGCTGAGTCATGGCTCAGAGGACACCGTGATGGCTTTGGCCTGACTTGAATGCCATCAGTATGTTGTGGACAGAAAACCCAGTGAGCAGCGGTCAGAGTCGGCCCGATGGGTCGAACCCCCCCTGCAAGCTCATTCAAACCCACCAAAGTGGTTTTGTTTCAGACCCAGCTGCCACTTGAAATACCCCGTGGTACTGTTTTCTGACTGTGCCCCATTAGTCACTTTCCTATTGTTGTTTGTGTGTGTTCATGCAGGGTGCTGTGACTTTGTGAACTAAGCAAGATGATTGTTTTATTCACTGCTCCAGATGGCTCCAGACACTTGGTGTCTTTACACAACAGTGTCTGATGAATGGATGTGGACTGTATCTCAGTGTGCATTAATCCATTCATTGTCATGATTTGAAAGGTGCCTTCTGCATCCAGTAGAGCTGAACAGTGTGTTATTTCAGCATCAGTGATGAATAAATACATGTACAGTACAGTCTGAGCAAGAGATGTAATGTAGTGAGCCGTCCAGACTAAGACTGAAATAGCCACATGTTGCATAGAACACCTAGTGGATAATCTTCACCTTTTCTTTAGTGTTGTGTGGTTTCTCTAACTGCGGTATTATTTATTTTTTTTTCTCCAGCCTGAATACTCATATGTCTGATTGTTTTGCTTGACCATCTATGAGAAAAGGCCGAGATGGGCAAAGTTTTTCAAACTGCCTCAGTGTTTGCAGAGGAAGCTCAAACATTTCCTCCAGTCTGCATCATCATGTACAAAGTTAAGTTGTTGAATTTGGCAGCAGAATCTGGCATGGCCCTGTGAGTCTCTAAGAAGCTAATAGATCACAGTCAGGGGCTCTGCTCTGTGTGTCCTGCCTGTGTTCAATTTGAAAAGGGCAGGAATGTGCAGCTTTAATGTACTTATTGTTTCGTTTTTTTTGTTTCCTGGTTTTTATGTGAACGGATGTGTCTCGCTGTTCCTGGTGTTGAGCTGCAGCAGTATGAGGTGTTGATCAAACGTTTGCTCTACTTTTCTTATGAGTAATTAGGCGTATAGAGCTCACAGGCAGAGCCAGGAAATACCAGGCACTGCGTGTGTGTGTGTGTGTGTGTGTGTGTGTGTGTGTGTGTGTGTGTGTGTGTGTGTGTGTGTGTGTGTGTGTGTGTGTGTGTGTGTGTGTGTGTGTGTGTGTGTGTGTGTGTGTGTGTGTGTGTGTGTGTGTGTGTGTGTGTGTGTGTGTGTGTGTGTGTGTGTGTGTGTGTGTGTGTGTGTGTGTGTGTGTGTGTGTTGGACCACTAGAGTCCCCTCCACCCAGGCACTTGCATCATGCTTTGCTCTCAGTATAATGCACAGAGTACAAGTACTGCACTGTATTATTCCACTGTGCAGCTGTGTGTATGGGACCAGTACAAATCTACCGTTTGTTCATTTGAGGTAATATCTGTTGACGATCTCTGCTCAGAGGTGAAGTCTTTCACTATTTAGTGTTGTTGTGATGACTTTTCTGTCAAAATGAAAGGTAAAAGAGGCAAAAACCAGCATGTGACCAGAACGTGTCTCACTAAGTTGTTTGGCCACCACAAACCTCCAGAACAGCTTCATCACCTTCCTTCCAAGAGATACTTGATGTCATCATCAACTGGTGGTGGAGAGTTGTTTCAAAATGTTCCACAGGTGTTCACTTTGGTTGAGCTCTGCAACTCTCAAGGTCATAACATATGACTCACATCAATTTTGTGCCTTTTTACCTTTCTCCACTCATTGTATTCAAGTTTACAGGGATAGTTTGACTTATAAGATGCATGAAAAAACACAGCAGATTACCGTAATTTCCAGACTATAAGGCGCACCTGAATATAAGCCGCACCAGCCAATTTTAGGGAAAAACACAAATGTGTACATATACAAGCCGCACCCGATTATAAGCCGCAGGTGTTTTAGCGTTTAATTACCATATGTAAAGGCTCGTGCACAGAGGAGATTGTCGGGAAAGAGACTGCTGTTTGGGGAAGCTTCCATTTTATTAATATTTCAACAAACAAGTTGCATATTTGCATAACCTATGACCACGCAAACGTCAACACGCAAGAGTCAGAGACGCACAAACAGACGCACAAAGCTGCGGACTGGTTCGCACGGACAGTTAAAGACAACATGAATGTCATTTAATTCAACTAACAGCGAAGTAAAGTGAGAAACTTCTCGGTCAGACTGACAGACAGCTGTTAGCTCCGTTAGCACCGCCACCTGTCTGACTACGTGTTGTTAGCATAACAAACCTGAATCACTGACGTTGATGACGTCCACCGACAGAACAACGCGTTCCCTCGACGCAGAACTCCGAATGCTCAATGACGGTGTAGGGTCGACGACGTAGCTACGCTGTCGCCGCGACGCAGAAGCGTAATAATAAACCAGGCGTTAGGGGTGAGGGACGTAACCTGTACAATCCATAGATTGAGGAGGTCCCCTAGTGGCCGTTAGCTGTAAAAATCCATAAATTAGCCGCACCGTTGTATAGGCCACAGGGTTCAAAGCATGGGGAAAAAGTAGCGGCTTATAGTCCGGAAAGTACGGTAAATATAGTATAGTTACTTACTTATGCACATTTGAAATATCGCTCTCTCAGAGTGCTGGTAGAGTGGAATAATGAATCAATAATAAATCATTTTAAGATGCATTTGTGTGAGAATTTTAGCTAAAAAAGATTCAAAACTTTGCTAAAATCAACAACAGAATGTGAATAACGGTTCTGATATCATGACGTCTGTGTATTGTGTTGCAAAGATATATAATATACTGAGGTTAGCATGCTAACACCCGATTCATGACCTCCTAGTCTGGACTGTTAGCAAATCAAAGCGGTTAAATTCCTGTTAAACCAGTGATTTCACACCAAGAGATTTCTCTTGCGCCCATTGAATAACAAACAACTAGCAGACAGATTTAGACCCGTAGCCTAATTTACTCTGTCTCTGAGGACACTGTGAATGTTAAATGGCTTTTGTCAGCTCTAAGTTTAAACTTTTACAGAGCCAGTGTAAAATAAGCCTAGCCCTGCTCGTATATTTTCCCTCACAGATTAACATCAAGGCCTTAGGTGGCCTTCAGCACAATGTTTTAAGAGCAAACACAGGGAGCGAGTTCATGGACTGAAAGTCTTTGAAAAGATCTCATGTGCAGCAGATGAATTAATAATGGTGCCAGAAAATGTACAAAAAGCAAACAAAATATCATTATTTGTCAAGTACTGAGAGGTCGAGAAGCCCTAAAGCTTGGATGCATTTAAAGGGTTTTTATGCACAGCACATGTTGGTTAAACTGGAAATGGCTAAAACATGTGTGACCCACTGGTGTCACTTCAGTGTATGTCGGTGAATTTGGCTACAAAGTGAAGTGTGAGTAATTAGACTGTGGTTCCTCTGGATATCAATGTATTCGGTTTAATTTAAAGAACAACTGTGTTCAGTCAGCACATGGTTTCTGTTAGAGCCTCTGGCCTGGAAATCATCTGTAAAAGAAAAAACAAGTAGCTCCTGGAAACAATTGAGTGAGAACTTTTAACAGCAACATTTTGTCTGTGATCACTTCAGAGCACAATATGTTGTGGGACTGAATCTACAGCTAATGTTGGATAATTGGCCTGAAATATGTTGATAACCCAGCTGAGGAAAGCAGGGCACAGTTGGGAAGCTGTGTGCCAAGCTCTCAATGCTATTTTTAAGTTGTTGACTTGGCACTTGCATAACGTTTTAGGTTTTAAAAAGCCTCTGTTGTTCAATTTCCTTGACTCTTGTGGACCAAAAAAGGTAACGCTCTATGTAGATTTGTGTTTTATGTGACATTGATTTCAGTTGGGTTATAAAGACAGAGTTGGAACACACAGATACAATCATTATGTACCTATCAATTATGTTCATTATCTATCAAGTGTGTTGATTAGTTTTACATTCAATTGATTGTTTGTCTGCAAAATGTTAAAATATCATGAGAAAGTAACTTCACAAGGCCCAAAGCCATCTGTACATTGTTTTGTTTTTTTGTCCGACCAACAGTCCAAAGTCCAAACTTATTCATTGATAATAAAACCCTGATTTCCAAGCAAGGATGAAGCGAGGATCACCATTTTATGAAACACTTGATTGTATAAAGGATCTTTTCTAGATGTGCTGGAGGACACTTTGTGTAAAATGTTACACAATCACATTCAAACAGGCTTAATTCACTGACAACAGTTTCACAGTGTCCCAACTTCTTTGGAATGTGATTGTACAAAACAGAGAAATATATAAGAGCATTGGCGTTGCTGTTTGATAAATGACGATAATTAGAATGTCAGTACTATAGGAAATAGATTTTCTGTTCGACATTTCAGCTCTTAGCCTCACTGTCCAGCCCTTCTCATTTATTCCTCCTTATGGTGCATTCAAGCCACCATTATCCTCCCCCTCCGTTCCTGTTTGTGAATGTCCGTACATCAACCTTAACACCATGATGTCAGTGTGGTAGGGTGTTGCAACACAGCATCTTTCATTGACTTTGCATGTAATCTAGACTTGCAAATAATTCTTCTTGCATTCGTTCTGAATGCCACATCAAGCATGAAATATGCAAAATGGATTTTCAGTTGTCAGTACTGCTATTCCAAAAATAATTTCTTACAGTGCAAAATGCAAAATACTACAGTCACTGCTACTTTAGTAATACTATGTACTGACTACGGTGTCAGAGATGCTACATTGGCTGTCATGTTGCTTGTTATATCCCAAAATCCTGAGATTAAATGTGTAGAAATCAAAAATTGATGACTAAAATTTGTGATGCGTTTTTCATCTGTGTTGCATATTGTCACATATTTGTTTAGGGAGGTATTGTGCTAAAACATATAGTGTATTATTGCAGTTCACAGCTCATCTCTTCAATTTTACTCATTAAAACTTTTTTTAACACTCTTGGTTGTGTGAGAGAGGAGTGACGTTTTGAAGCTTAACTGAGAGAATTTATGGAGGAAATTTTGAAGCTACAGCTTAATAAACTAAGGCGAGGCGGAAGTCCCTTGAAAGTTCCTTAAATGCTCGCAGTGTTTCGTCATGTTGGTGGAGCTCGATTTGAGGGAACTTGTTTTTGGCACATTTTTTGCAGATGAAGTGATACCCTGAAACCTCTCCAACCAATCATTGGTTGTGCAAACAGTTTTAGGCAAGGGTGATTGCAGAAGAAGAAAATACTGATCTCATATCATCTCATATTCAGCAACAAATGATAACCAAATTTTAAGAGCAGTGTAAAGAGCTGTTCTATAGTGTGCTGCCTCTTACTACTGGCTGGCTAACTGTTGTGTAATCCCTGTCAAATTGACAATGTAACAGCTGCTGATTACTGGAGCAGACTCCCGGGCACTCAGTGTCACTGTTGGCTCCCTGACGCTGGAGCGTGACCCCTTCAGTTGTCTCGTGTTGATGAGGTCATCGCTCAGCTGTTCGGGGTCTCTGCAGTACCAGAGGGCTGCCTGTCACTCCCATGTGTGTGTGTGTGTGTGTGTGTGTCTGTGTGTCTGTGTGTGCGTGTGTGTGGGGCATGGTTGGTCAGCGCACAGTAACTCGTGCCAGCGAGAGACGTCAAAACCAGACGACACAAGACCGTGACTGTGCTGCCTCACCGAGATTATTTATACCAGACAATAAAAACAGGATGTGCTTATTTGAGGGCAGTGCAGAAGAAAACGCAACCCAGGCTTTGTCTAAAAGGTACGCTTGGTGAAAAGCATGATGAAAAATGTAAGGTTACTTTCTAAAAACAAAGGGAAAGACTTTTATTTATGCCCAAACCGGCCTGAATACTGAAATTAACTTCTGTTCAAAAAGAAAAGTAGTGCAAAAACTTTTTTGGAAAAGAAAACCTGAACCAGGAAACATCTGGCATTATTGGTTGGACAGTAATGTCTTAAAAACCTTAAACAATTTAAAAACAATGTGGTTTGGTTTGAAAAAAAAAGAAAGCAGAAACTCTTTACAAGTGAGATGTTCAGACAAGTGTGGCTGAGATTTTTGCTTGATAAATGACTTAAACAATGATTGGATCAAAAAAATAGTCAATAATTAGTTAATTCTCTGCTGATTGAACATTTGATTCACAATTTGATCATTTAAACTCCAGTTTAGCGTAAAAAGAAACAGGTTTTTATAATTGGTGGTGAAACAATTAATTTATCGATTATTATTTACCAACACCTGTTTCAAATGCAATTGATTTGCTTCTTTTTTTAAACATATTTTAGTTAATTAATTCACTTAAGAAAATTGATGCTTTTTGGGTTTTAAATAGTAAGTTGGACAAAATTCACAGTTTGACAAGGCATAACTCCTCCTCTGGGAACTGTTCACAACCTTTTTTTTTTTTTTTTAAATTATACTATCCTATGACCTTTTAAGGACTTAACAACAAAAAAAATCAATGGAGCCATTGATTAAATGATGAAAAATAAGCCAGTTTCGGCCTGTCCTCAGGTGAAATTGGAAGACATTGACATGTAAATAACACTGTATTTGGTAAAAGCCTGGGCTGCAAAGTTACACCAAAGTATAAACCAGAATAGAAAAGTTTGACATGAACAGTAGCTAAGCTATTTGTCTCAACAGCAGGCTGTTATTGTCAGGAGTTCACCTCCCCTCCAATGAATAACAGCACTCTTATTTGGGTAGGGAAGAGCTGGGCTCAGAGCCCCACAGGATTGGACGAAGCAGCTGTCCAATAGTGCGCCAGAGCAGTGCTGTGCTTAGTTTACACCAATAGTGGAACTTTTTTTCCCCCTATGGAGAGAGGATTGAGAAAGAGTGCACAGAGTGAAGAGAAACAGCAGTCCTGTAGCTCAAACAGCCTGATCTCAGTACAGTTATCCTGTCCTCTGAAACAGCCAGCAGGGAGAGGGAGTGAAGAGGAAAAAAGGAAATATGGAGAGAATGCTGTTGGTGTGAGGTGAGTGAAGCTTGAACGACAAGGTGGTGAGGTTTTAGCAGCAGGCTTAGCCTTGTAATTCCCTCCTCTGTTTGAGCTGAATGGAAAGGATTGACGGGAGACGTTGCTGGAGCTGGGTGGACTGGAAAGGAAGAGCAGGGCTGTTTATTTCAAGCCTGTGTTTGCTTTAGTCGGCGAGAGTTCCAGGCATACCAAGAACAAGACGCTGTATTTAGCAGACACAGTGTGACTGTAGTGGAGTCTACTAATGGCCTGGAAAGCTGAATAGCTCTAAAGACCCATTTTCAGATGGATGTGTGGAGTTTGGACTTTGATTTAAGCAGCTTTGATTGATTTGTACAAGGTTTCTAAACTTAACAAATTTATTGTAGTTTGTTTTTGTTTTATTTCTGTCATCAACTATGTGCACAAAATTGATTAGGGGTCATTTGGGGTTTGTAAAAACTCAACGTTGTCATGAGGGGATGGATTTTGGACTAGAAAATATTGACATTGCCTGTTTTTCTGAGTCACTGACCCATTTGGCTCTTCTCTTATCCAAGCTTTGTAAACAGCAGCCTGTTTATCTGTCACAAGATTTGTACTTGTACATTTTGATTTCCAAAAATCTCACCAGGCTAAATAACAAACACTTGTTTTCATTCTTTACCATGCCACTTGTTTTTTGTGTTGGCTTTGCATAATTCGTCTCGGATCTCACATAGCTTTGGGCTGACTTAAACCACCCCTTGCCAAAATGATTATCACTCACGCTTTTCCTGCAAAGAGGTGCTAAACTTGAGACATGTTTGTACTTGTGCTGTCAAATTATGCTGATTGTCAGTGGCCGAGGAAACACTCAACACCTTTACTGACACTTGGGCTGTTTGAGAGGCTCCAAAAGGGTCACTTTAAACAAAAAAAATACATCCGTTTAAATTCAAGTGATTCTTTACAAGTCACTCAGCATGCCACAAAAAATTATTAAGTTGCACAATTTCTGGTATTAGCAAAACTAAAATGAGAACTCGTTACTAATATTATGTTTTTGTGGGCTCTATTTCAGAAAAAGGACAAAGATGCCCAAGCACAGAAGACGAGAAGGACTCTGTGGCCCCCTACTATGTTGAAACGCCCTATGGTTATCAGCTAGACCTGGACTTCCTCAAATATGTCGATGACATCGAGAGGGGCAACACAATTAAGAAGCTGAGTATCCAGAGGAAGCCCAAAGTGGCCAAACCCTTGTCCGTGCCTCGGGGCAGCACTGGCGGGGGCAGCACTCAGGCTGAATGGACCTCCACGGACTCCCTGTCCTCCTCCAACAGCGACGACAAGCAGTCCCCAGTCTTCTTCAACTCCAGGCCCCAGGTCTCTGCGCCGCTGACCCCAACCCTCTCCAGAGCAACAGGTGAAGTCCCCCTGCAACAATCCTACTTGAACATCACAGAGCAGAAACAGCTCCTGCCACCTCCTTCGCCAAGGTTTGCCCCTCGTCACAACCCCCAGGTGGAGAGGACCCTGATGGAGACGCGTCTTCGGCTCGAACAGGAGCGTCTGCTCATGCAGCCACACAGCGAGCCTCCGATGCCTCGCCGCCGTCTCGCCAGCTTTGGTGGCATGGGCTCCAGTAGCTCTTTGTCCTCATACTCAGGCTCTGTGGCTGCAAGCCAGATCTCTCCCAGCACCCATCAGCCTCTCCTTATCAACGGTCACCTCCCCAATGGAGAGTATAACCCCTACTACCCGCCATCGATGGGCAGTTCAATCCGCCACAGCCCCATGAGCTCTGGTATGGCCACGCCTGTGACAAATGTCAGCCCGTTACACCTTCACCAAATTCGGGAACAGATGGTTGTGGCTCTCAAAAGGCTGAAGGAGCTAGAGGAGCAGGTTAAAACCATTCCCATCTTACAGGTTAAGATTGCTGTTCTTCAGGAAGAGAAAAGACAGTTGGCGGCTCAGTCCAAAAATCAAGGGCCTGTTGGCTTCCGCAAGCGCTCCTACAGTGTAGGCAGTGCTGACCAAATGGAGAACCCAGGCCCCATCCAAAAGGAAACTGAGTTGCACATTATGGAGCCCGAAGCCCAGGAACAGAATGTTCAGGGGCTGGAGGAGTTCAGACGTCTAGCTGCTGAGGTCCAAGCTCTGGAGAAAACGACCCTGGACAATAATGCAAGCGATGCTCAGCCTCGTAAGGTCACGCATAACCAGGCCCACCAAAAGTCTATTGGCATAGTTACTGATGAAAACATGAACAACCTTCCTGTCACTCAGAGGAAGTTGACAAATGAACATTGTTTCCGTGATGTGGGAGTATGGACGGGACGGCAGGAAACGCGCAGCGCTGCGGTTGGCGTGACCGAGGCCATGCTGGGCATGACCACTGAAGCTGAGAAAGAGATTGAGCTCCAGCAGCAGACAATCGAGGCACTGAAGGAGAAGATCTACCGCTTGGAGGTTCAGCTCAAAGAAAGTACTCACGAAATAGAGATGGGAAAGCTTAAACTGGAGCTCCAAGCGGCCGGTGGGTCAAACAAGAAAAAAGCAGACAAAGGTTCGATGGCCAGGCCTGAGATGTACAACGCCTGTGTGGAGGCCAAAGTCCAGATGCGCAACCAGGGAGTGGGTGACCACCTGGAATTCAGCCATGCTAACACAGCTAAAACTCTACAAAGCCACACTATAGGAGTAT
Source organism: Diplodus puntazzo (assembly GCA_963678695.2). Lineage (NCBI taxonomy): Eukaryota > Metazoa > Chordata > Actinopteri > Spariformes > Sparidae > Diplodus > Diplodus puntazzo. Next base: position 19,951,305 of record OZ023159.1, on the reverse strand, counting down.
CCTGCCAACCCAGTGTGCAGAGTGTTGCCACAGGCCCAGAGATCCCCATGGACCGGTGGGTGGTGCATGAGCGTGTGGAGGTAAATGACCAGTGTGTAGGGAGACGTGTGGAGATGTGCCACCAGCAGGTAGGCATGGAGCTGAATGTTTGTGAAGTGGGAGTTAACACAGAGGAATCCGTAGACAGCTTGGCTCTCTGCAAACCCATGACGGAGTTGAGCAAAGAGTCGAGATCAGTTGGCTGCGGCGATTGTTCAGTGGAAGTGATCGTTAGTCCAATCAAGACGCTGGTGTCACAAGGAACCGACCCCGATTTTGTTAGCAAAGTGGATTCTGGTGTCATGGCTGTTCCTGAGTCAGCAACTCAGCAGACCAATACAGAGATAAAGGTTTCTAGCAAATCCACAAACACAAAAACAGCTGTCCTGACGGACTCTTTCACTGACATGGTGTTGGTCACTTGTGACAAGCAAACCAACACGGCTGTTACTGAAATGAGGACGATTGCTGCTGGGGAAGGACTTGTCAAAGATCACTCAACAGCAAAGATGCGTTCAATTGCTGTTGGAACCACCACAGATGTGGAGTCATTCCTTGGCAAATCAGGCTCTACTAAAACCAAAGAATGTGGGGTGGGACCAGCTAGTATCCATGAGAACTTCCTGGTAGGCCTTAAAACCAGGAACATAGCATGTGGCCCGTCCCAGCCAGCTGAATCTGTCACAAGCAGCAGCAGCAGCAGCAGCAAGACTGTGGAAGTTGAAACTGAGGCTGCACCACTGCAAGCTCAGGCCCAGGGGGGTGGACGGACTAGAACAATACCACCCTCTCTCTATCCCTCCCTCATCATCTCTTCTCCCCCCCCCCCCATACTAGCCTATACTCCACCACACACCCCACCTCTCAAACCACCAATCCAACAATTACCTCCCCCCCCCCCCCCTCACAAACCACCACACCACACTCCTAACCTACCCCCCACACCACCCCCCACCCCCCAAACCCACCACCACCCACACCCTCAACCCTCCCCACCCACACCACCACACACCCCCACCCAACACCCCCTCACAACACACACCCCCAACCCCACCCCCTCCCCCCACACTCCCCACAACAATACCACACCAACCCACACCACCAACCCCCCCCACATACAACCCCCCACCCCACCCCCCCCCCCCCACCCCCCCCCCCCCCCCCCCCCCCCCCCCCCCCCCCCCCCCCCCCCCCCCCCCCCCCCCATCCCCCCCCCCCCCCCCCCCCCCCCCCCCCCCCATCACCATAATATCAATCTACCCCCCCCCCCCCCCCCCCCCCCCCCAACCACACCCCCACCAACCACTCCACAATCCTCTCTCTCTTATAAAAAATTCGATTGTGTATTCCCATGAAATTTTAACAAAAAAAAAAACATAAAAAAAAAAGAAAAAAAAAAAAAAAAAAAAAGATAAAAAAAGAGATAAAAAAAAAAAATAAAATGAAAAAAGGATAAAAGTAACAAAATATGAAAAAACTGAAAGACAAATAAAAAGATAAAAACACAAAATAAATAAATAGAAGTAAAATGACAAACGATTAGCTATGATCAGATGGTGGTACTACAGATGGCATTGAGTCAGATGATACATCAGACATGCGTCTATCAGCATCACGGACAGGTGAATGTCACACACAGAGCACTGACACAGACGATCATACAAGTCTAGAGAGCCATTGACAGACTGCAAGTACACATAGACTAATACTAGCAAGATCTAGAGCATCTCGTCAATTGTATTTCACGTTGTGCTCAAGATCTGTAGAGTAGAGCACAGTCGTGTTGGATGATTTAGTATTGTCTGTAACTGAGTTTAATTTTCCATTGTGTGGCAGCTGTAGACGATATTAGAGAGATAGATATACTAGTATGTTGTCTTTTCTTCCTGATTGTGTTGATCCAACCGCATGAGTACTAGAGTTTGGAATTAAATATAAGTTTCTTGGATAAATATGTCTACTAGCATCTGAAGCAACTTTAGTTATCTTTCTTTAAAGAAGATACTATACACCTCTACTTCAGCTTTTACTACATCAGATGGCTACTTTTCCTACTCTTGTGTATCCAATCCACTTTCAGTACAAATACTTCAAGTTAGTCATCACTCGTCTCTTGTGCAAGCAGAGATGCCAATCTATTTGACGAGATTACTGTAAGTCGTTGATCACGCAGACAGTTAGACCTGTTTTTCCTAGATAGTTGTTAGTCTAGAGTCTGTCTGACTTTGCTGTTACCACCAATGTAGTCAATACAATTTGTGAGATGGATATGCTACTGCACTCCTGCTGCCTACTCAACTCTTATCAGAAAGATATGGAGTGTATGTCATGAATTAAGTTTCATCGCCATTGGTGTAAATTAAGTGGTAGGCGTTTTAAGGTTGAATTATTCGTAGTTCAAATAAAGTAATGCGTGCGACAGATGATAGAAGAGAGAAATAAAGATAAGATGGAGATGATGAATCGACAGAATAGATAAGAGCAACTTGTAGAGACGGACATTCTAGACGGTCACATAGGAGTTGAGACAGTGGCTTAATGTTAGGACGGGTATAGATAAGTTATAAACAGCTGTAAGAAATTTTTAGAGTGAATAAAAATTTGATATGTTGTATATTGTTGTTTTGTGTGATATCTCAGTTAGAAGTTATAGCTAAATGTTGTTTTGCAAACTGTGTTGTATGCATGTATAGATTTAGGATTTAGAAACACAGGAGACCGTTGTCTTACATCACTGACTTTGAATTATGGTGCAGAGTTTGGCATTACGTTGTAAACGAGATAGAAGAAGATAGACTAGAATATAATAGCTTAATATTTGACATTCCTGCGTCGCGCAGTGGCATAGAGTCTCGTATGTCTAATAGAAAATGATGTAGATACACTGACAGCTGTTATGCTGAGGATGGTGACGCAGAATTCTGTAGATGGCTAAATAAGAAACTGCGAGTGGGCTCCAACAGGTAGTGAGACGAATTAGTTGAGAGAAGTAATGTAGGAGTGGCTCAAGAAGCGCCTAAGATGAAGTGCTAGCAGATATGTTAGTTTTGTACGTGGTAGAGGAGCTAGTCCTGGTGGAATGCCGTAGTGTCAGCTGTGTTTTGAATTGGTAATTGCTTGTATGATGGGCTGTGTGTATGTCGTGTGTGGTGTGTGTTGTTCGTGTGTGTGTAGTGTGTGTGTGTGTGTGTGTGGTTGTGTGTTCTGGTGGATGGGATGTGTGGTGGTGTGTGTGCATGTGGTGTGGATGTGGTGGTGGGTTGTGTGTGTGTTGTGGTGTCAGTTGTTTACATCTGTGTGTGTTCTGTGTGTGTGTTGTTGTGTGTGTGTTGTGTGTGTGTGGGTGTTGTCTATACCATGCGTGTTTGAGTTTCATGCACATCCTTTTTTTATTACCAAACTTTATATACAAACCTTATTATATAAAGATAAGTATAAATCTTATTATAAGTTTTCTTAGATCGTGTGACGGTGTTCGTATAACAGTGTATCTACACATCGATATGCTGTTTATAGAGATGATCCGGACTTAGGGGGCTTATTTCATGAGGATCCGCGAACAGCTGGAGCCTTAATCAGTGTTCATTCTCTCGTACACACTAGATCGAAAGGGCGGCCCGGCATGCGCACCTCCCCGGTATATTTTTTGAAATTATTTGCTGGTGACATTGCTTTTTTGTGTTGTTGTTTAACATAGTCCCACTCGACATCCACTAGACTAGCTATCATCTTCTCTGTCTGAGCTGCAGATCTCTCGCTCGCAAGTCCATCTGTGTTCTGTTCTTTGGGCGGGACACCTCAGATACCCTATGCCTATTCACTAGTGACAGAGTGCCTCGCGCGCATGCTGAGATGCTTCAGATTTCACTTGTGTCGTTGTGTTTTGAGTGTCTAAGACTGTAGTATTCTGCTTGATCTGCTATGTCTGCTGCTGGCACTTTATACGTAGTATGTGCAGTGTAATTGCGATTGTTCCCTGGGTCTTCCAGATGTGTCAATAGATAGCCTGTGTTTTGACGTACTAAGCGTGCGTGTCAGTCGTGGCAATGCGTCTTTGTGTGAGAATCAGTGGAAGATAGTTGTCAGCTCTGCAAACAGTGAGTGTAGATTGTCTGTTAACATTCTCCGTATACATGATGCAACTTCGAGTTATGAATGTATAATGGTAGTGTCATAAAGTTGAATTCTCTACACTCTAGTAAGAGAATTAAAATTGTCTATAGTTAGTCTCGGCCGTTTAGCACGAATCTTAGTTATTCATCCATCGTGGTTTGTAAAGTTTGTGTATTTGGTAGTTTATCTTGCTTTCAAGGATTAGACATAATATTAAATTTAAGAGTTATGCTAGATGACTGAATATGGCTCGTTATACGGATGACAAAAACCATTCTCCTCCCATCTATTTAGTTGTGTGTCTATGTCTGTAAGTATCTATTTAACTCCAGTTGTTCGCATTGGTGAATGGCTTGAGTGTGTTTTTGTGCGCCTGCTCGCGCATGTTGCGATCTAGATCACTGGAAAACATTACCGTAAATAACAGCTACAAACTATTATTTGGTTATTTTAGTGTTCGACACAGTTGATACAGAGAGCTGGTGATCTCAGGCACCATCAGTACAGTAGCAACACCCTCCACCATTGTTAACCTTTATGAGTGTAGTGCTCCAGAAATTAGTGAGTAAGAAGTGTCGCTCAGAGTTTCTCCTCTTGTGTGCAAGGTGATTGCTTGATGTGACATGAAATGAACATGAGATTTATTATCTAGTATACGTTCTGTTAAGTTTTGTGAGTATATGTGTAATATGCTACTTAGGTGCGGTGTGCAGTGCCGATGCGAATGTGAGTGATTGAAAAACACATACAAAATGAGATTTTAGCTGCTATTAAGAGGGCCCGCCCAATATTCAGGGTTATGGCTCAACTCGAGGTGCTAGAGTACAATGTCTGGATTGTAGCAGTTAGAAGGAAGATAATGTGTGGAGATGTATTCCATAGATATCTCCACCAATGTGCTATGAACTCATTTTGCAGACAAGTAGCAACTTCAGCGCATCTCTCTCTCATATAGGTCACTAGTAGCCTAGTTTATCAGTGAGCCATGAGTTGTCTTCTTAGTGTAACGTAAATATCCTGTGAAAGAATATACCACATCTTTTAGGTTCTAGTTCTGCTGTTAGAGACTAAGTTCGACCGAAGAACAAGTGGTATCTCCTACTATATTGTTGTCTCTCGTCTCAGGGTAATGAACCACAAATGTTATATATATTTTGTGCATCTCTGTTTTGTCTCAAGCGATTGTGTTGTAGGTGTTTAGTGCTATAGTTTCATTCTAAGATGTATTTCGACTACGACATGATTTCGTCTCTAATAATATGATAAACACAAGCGGTCGCGCCGAGGTCTTGCGCATACATGAGTCAGGTACTGAATGTGAAGTATAGTATGTATAGGACTAGTATTAGATATGGTGTACGCTCGTGAATAAGACTAAAGTACGCTGAGAGTATCTGCTTCTGCCGTGCTGGTGACCTGTTTGTTATGTTGCATAATCGCTTGAGTGCATAACTCAGTGTATCCTACTTGTTCTCAGCGAGAGCTTTGCCCACAGTGCTAGGTCTCCGTAGCGGACTCAATGCACTGGCATTGGTTCTAAAGGCTGGTAGCACTCTAATACTTTATATGAGCCATCCCCAGCGCAAGCTCTTTTGCCAATCTGGAAGCATTGACCGAGCCGTCTTGATATAAGCTGGTGAGTTGCACATTCATATCAGATAAATGCTGTTATAGACATCTCATCTCTAAGTGTAGATGTGGTTAAAAATAGATGTATCTTTATGTTCCGCTTATGCCTCGCTTCGTAACTACTCACACTTCCAGAGATTCTCTCCACTCTGTGTCTAGAAGTTCACTGACATGTTAATTGTAGTTGAGGTGTGAAATGGGGATGACATATGTTGCCCGCTTGTGTTTATTTCAAACAATCTCAAACAAAAAAACCCACAAACCCACACATGTATCATAGATATCGACGGTCTGTGTCAGAGAAATGTGTAGTCGCTGTTCAGTGAGTGTGGTCTACTGTTATCTGAGATAGCGGCTGCTTCGGTACATATGTCACTACTGTATACTTAGATGTCGAATCACCTCCGTGAGGATCTACCTGATGCTGATTGAGGTCCTTTGACGATACTTCTCTAGACGGAATTGTTCAAGTTAGAAATTCGCACCGCTCGATCAGCTCTGCTAGTCATATCAAGTGCGCTGTGCTACTGTGTAGTGGAACGGACTTGGTGCACGCCGTCTATTCAGTGTCGCGAGATCTCATTTTTAGTTGATCATGTAGCAAGTAAGAGTCATAGCAGCTCCTGCACTGCAGTTCGCTCTCAGTCGTGTGTGCCGCGATCCGCTCCGGACGCCGATCTACAGCAGTTAGATCAGTGCAGCAGCGTGGTCACACAAGAAGGTCAAACAGACTCTCTTATCAGGCCTGGACATCGGCTACGGTCATTTCAGCTTATAAAGTCGTTAGCTCTCCAAGACGCACTACACTGGTTGTCGCGCTCAGTTTCTCCTTCGCTGACACAGCATGCCGATAAGACATCAGAAAAAGAAGCCTGATTCCTAGTGGACTGCAATATTGTTTTACTAGGTTGCTAGTGTATCTCGTGATGGATTTACCGTCTCTGGTGTGTCTCACATCTCGTCACTACACTGCACTCCACATACTCTAACTTCAATTATACACGAAACCCAGTCGCTCTTACCCCACATGCTGTAGAGAGTCTCTAGGAGCTCGAATCGTTCGTTGTGATTTGTGTGCTAGATTACGCACTTGGAAGTCACGTACGTAGATCTGAACGTCCGGAATGCTCTTGTTGTGAGGTCGTTCTCATCTGTGATCTAGACTATGCATGAGTGTGCTGGTTGTGTACTGATAGTACCTTAGTATAGAGATATTGGGTAATGTATCTCCTATGAGGGTGTGCAGTGGATACTGAATATGTCTGTGCAGTCGTGGTATGCAATATGGCATTCTATGTTTTTGTGAGTGTGTCGTTTATGTAGTAAGACCTCTGGTATTGATGTGTTGATCTAGACGGGCTTCGCGAGTCGATCATGTAGTGCTATTAGAGAGCAGCGCTCGCATAAGACATTAGAGTAGATAGCAAAGTTTGTGTCAGCTCTAACAACTTAGATTCTCACTCATCTCCTGATAAAGTGACTATGTGACGTGTGCCAACAACATATTGCAGCGGTTCTCTAGGTTTCAAAGCCACCCTCGTCCGTCACTTAGTGATTGCCTCTGTCATAATGAGGTACTGCTCTCTTCTTTGTGTCGTAGATGCTCATCGTTCGACATCAGTTAGAACTAGTAAATTCACATGATTGTCGAAAGTCGGATCTCGAACATTTACTAGCAGCTGCCTGAATCTCTTTTCATGACTAATGCAATGTTGATGTTGTCTCTTAAGAGATCGAGCAGTCTGAAGACCTGTGTTGTATTACCTGAGAGACAGAGTTGAGTAACTATCAATTTTGACAGCTACCTAAAGCGTAGACATCTATAGTCTAACTAGCCACGAACCAATCTTTGGCCCCCTCAGGAATATCTCGGCAAGATATATCGCCATCCCGAGATCAAGGCTTGGATGAGTAGCTTGGAGCATGTTGTGTGTGAGACAACTACATTTTTTGTGCCGCAGAAATTGTTATCTAGGTACGCGCGCACAATACAACCTAATACATCTAAGTCAGATATGTCAAGTCTAGGGAAAGGCCCTGGAGTCTGTACTGTGAGTAGACTCCTATCGAGTGGGTGAACCTAATTTGTTGTCCTATGTGTCCACAAGAGAGCTTTAAGACTGATAAGTGCACTCGCGCCAGAGAGTGCTTCTAATATGTGAAAGTGGCAGACTTTCGTCCTTTAGAGTGTAAAATCCACGCCAACTCAGTATACCATCACCCCCATATATTATCCACTTCAAACTTCATGAGGAATCAGATGATATTGCTCCGTGACTGATAGGTGTGTTATACATAGGGTCATGAGTTGTCAGTGTAGGGTAGGCTCTCTCACGCGCAGGATTAAGCGTAGAGCTGAATGTCGTAGTTGTGTCTGTGAAGATGGAAACTGCAGACAGCAAGTGATGTAGAAGTGCTGGAGACAGGTTGGTTGTAGACATGCAGAAGTGTGTAACGGACGTTAGTAGCGTTGAGTAATGTTGATCAAAGGGTACCATTGTAGTCAAGTGTCATTGCTGCCTGTTTAGAGGACAGAATAGAAAGTAACTTCTGGACTGTGTAGAGTCCACGATAGATACGCTGTGATATGAATAGGATCCACAGAGAAGTTCAAGTAAGAGGATATATTAGTAGACAGCTAAGACTCATAGTTGGCTCAACCTACAGCGCAACATGTGAACGACGGCTACTAGTGTGTCGCTCAAGATGTACTCATTTGTACGAGATTATTGAGATCCGGAAGAGACACAAGATAAGCAATCAGAGAGAGAACATAGAAGTGTATAGAGAACTCGTGCTCTACAAGAAGATCTCACATACTACAATCGCAAGCTATGTCATGGTGAACTACCGTATCATAGTTTAATTTTGGTGTTCCCGTATATCTTCGTACAGTGTTCACTATCTATCAGTGGTTACATTTAACTCATGTCAGGCTCTATAAATAGTCTATCGAGTTAAGTTACGCAGTTTTGTGCACCGAAGCTAGAAGTCAGAATTTGTGGTCCTTTATATGTGCGTTTGTTAGTTGACTAGAGATATAAGCTGCAAGTATATTGAGATGATATGGCGCGTGACGTATTGGGGCAAAGATGGCATTTGATAAAAATGCGTGTAAGTTGTTTGTGAGGCTATACCTTCTAAAACTACTATGGCGTTTGACTTGCGATGAACGAGCAAGAGATCGACTGAAGATTAAGAGTAGAGGGGGTGCATTGATCCTCTTGGGGTACGCAGTGCACGCACCTTGCACGTAGCAGATTAGGTATGATGAGCTAGCGGCACTGCGAGAGATACTCTACTCCACGGTGGGGTGCTCAGTATCGCTCTTGAGCCTTGCCTCTAGGCATGCGTCAAGGCTCGTCTCGCTATCAATAGAGGGACGACCCGGGCTTTCAAAGCACAAGCTCTCACGCTCGGCAGAATGTCTGTGAGAACTCTTTGTGACGAGTGAACGCCGATGAAATAACAGTCCCCAATATTTCATCCTATATCATATTAAGGATAATGATTGGGCGAAGATAGAGCCATAAGAGTTTGTTGCCTTGTCACCTGAACCTCTAACAGCATCTCGCCCCGGTCTTTGACTTGTCAGCAGTGCATCACACCACCATACCTCCACCTCAATCCCCATGTGATATGCTCCACTTTAAAAAGCTGCTCAGTGACAGAGCAGCTCCGCGTGCTAAACATAGTGTATCCCGCTCTCCCCCCGGAAGTCGCCGTGTATTTACGCACGCGGCTCTCCCACCCACATCACCGATCGAGAGAGAGATCCGCAGAGAGATACTGCTTAGAACTGTCATGACACCTCAGTGAACTTTACATCGTGTGCATCTACTCGCTGCGCCATCACAATCTCCTCGCCGAGAGCCATTACATCTCTCATAAATATCGCGTAAAATCTCTGCCCCACCCCAGACCAACCCCCATCCCCCCCCCCCCCCCCCCCGCCCCCCCCCCCCCTCCCCCCCCCCGGGTACTCGATCGATCCATAAAATGATAAACACTGACCGACCTCGAGGTTTCGTAGTAAGGGAGTGATCAATATCTAACCGGATCACAATGCTATAGTTAACTCACTAATAAGTGATAATGTTGCAGGAGGGTTTGAAATCGCAGCAGAATTTCATGGTTATTTTTTAATATAACTGCTAATAGAAGCCATTGTTTTTTTTACGGGTTTCACACATACTTCACCAGGCAACAGGCAAAACATGGCCTCAAACATCATCATCACCACTCACGCTCCCACCTGTCAAAACACAGGAAACGTGCTGAATGGCTCTGTTGCTTCCGAGCGTGCACATGTCAGTGTATACATATGCAACTGCATACATGTTGATACATGAGAGCACACGCGCACACACACACATACACACACATACATACACACTCTCTCTCTCTCTCAGCTGTCCCCTGCAGCAGTGAAAGAGGCCCCTCCATCAGGGCAAGTCTTGGCAGATGTGCTGAGTGTTCTGGCTCTCGGCTGGTATTTTGGTTTTGGAGGCCTATATTTAAAATGACTGAGATACTTCAGGGTTTGGAGAAACCTCCAGCGTCTCGCTGACAGATTTCTTTGGAGAAAGAACATGAGACGGACACTTAACGGCTGCTTTCCTCTCTGCCAAAGCTCATGATCATGCCAGAGAGCTTTAGTGCATCATTCAGGCCTTATCAGCAGCGGTTGAATGTAACTGAATACCTTTTACTGGAGCTTGACTGATGCACGATTTTTTTGGACTGATGCCAATACCGATATAATTATCCCTCAACAATGGTGATTACACAAATGATGTAACTGAGGTAGCGTGATTTACAGTTAAACAGTAAACTCTATCATCTAAAATGACACTAGTGGGAATTTAATAAATGAACCCAAACATCTGTATCTGCAACATAATCTCCATTTTTGTGCAATTTGGGCGACAGAAAGGCCAATATCAGTCGGTAATATCGGCCTATCTATATATTGGTCAGGCTTAAGTACAGATTCAGCACATTTCCCCCATTACATTTACCTGACAGCTTTAGTAACAAGTTACTTTTCAGATGACAGTTTTTCACATCACAACAATGCATTTATACATTTGGTGATGTTATATTTGAACGTTTGTGATCAACTGAAGGATGAAGTGTTCTTTCATGGGTTGAGAAAATTCTCCTCCTTCGGCTAAAAATCCTTTTGCATTTGTTGTCAAGTGCATCTTCACAAAGCTGAAAAAAATAAGTTTGTTTCTGAGCTAATGAAAATTGTGGGTCTCACAGGTCAGGGATGATGATGATGATACCAACGTGATGATCTTACAGAAAATGACCCACTGCTGTAGATTAAACAACCCAGCAGTATGTAAAGGTGTTTGTATGAGCTCCGCTTTCTACAGCAGTAAAATGCAAAAACATGAATGCAGCAGTACTATTATTCCAAAAAAATATCAGATATAAGAGTAAAACACTGACATTTTTCTGCCTAATAAATACTTTTATTTCTGTTATCGCTGATAACACTCCATAAGGCTCTGAATTCAGGGCTTGCAAGGGATTATTTTCACAGTGTGGTAAGAATCCAAATGCTTCTGCTGCTGCTAGTTATCAGACTTTTATAACAAGAAGAGAGTAAAGGAGACGTCTCTCAGAATTATGGTAAAAATCTATCTAAAAATGCATGAAAACTAAATAGTATTTTTGTTTTAGGTACAGGATTGAACCAAATCAGAAGATGTCTGAGAAGCCTCATCATTAAGAGCATTATAGAAGCAATTAACAAATTTGATGTGTTTGTTTATGTTATGATACATAAACTGCAGATAAACCTTTACTTGGTTGTTGATCTTCTGGCCTAAGTGAGTCTGCCGTGTTCCCTTTCCTCTCCTTCAGGGCAGCCGTGCAGCCAGAACACCCTGAAATCCATCATGAAGAAGAAAGATGGTCGACCCGACTCCAATGGCACCAAGAAGAACCTGCAGTTCGTCGGGGTGAACGGAGGGTGAGCTGGAAAACATATTCAGAAGCTCTCTTGTTTGAACTTGTATTTAATCACGATCATGAACTTTAAGTAGATCATCACTTTGCATTTGAAGACACCTGTAAGATGTTTTTGTCCTGGTGATTTTGTCTTGTGTTAATGTTTGTGAATACCCTAAGTTAGGTTAAAGGTGCTGTTTTATCTTTACAAGGATGTTCTCTGCCCCTTAATGTTTCCTGTTAACATCCACCTGGACCCTGAGTATGTTGCACTTGCGTCTATAAGTTCCTGCTCTTTTGTCGCCCCCTTGTGACCCCAGGTATGAGACTACATCAAGCGACGACTCCAGCTCAGAGGACAGCAGCTCCTCTGGGTCGGACGAAGAGGAAGAAGATGAGGAGAAGGAGTATGGAGGAAAGGAGGGATATAAGAACGTGGAGGGGAAGAATACCAGGGAGGAGTTCCAGCCCGAGGGAGCCGAGGATGTGGATAAGAAGGACGAGGAGGAAAGTTCAGAGAAGCAGGAGTTGAGAGAGAGGTGGGTTAAAGAAAATTATATTTTTAAATTAAACTTAACTGACTGTGAATAACGGGTTCAAATGCCATATGAGAGAGATTCACATGGTAAAGTAAGAGCGTCTTAATTCTGCAAGTGATCAGAAAGTTATGAGTTAGTTTCTTTTTCTGGTTCTCTGTTTTGCTTTGATTTTTACGAAGAGCTATAAACACATCAGGTTCAGACATGCATGTAGCTTCTGTTAAGGATAAGCCTGCACCAGGGATGATGTTCTATCAGAGCAAGAGAGCCAGCAGGAGCCATGCTCACTGTCTATCCTTGCAGGAAATGAAAACATGTATAGAAAACTTTTTTTTTTTTCAACCTGCATGCAGTTTATACCCATGCTACATCAACTGGCAAGATTAGAAGCGCAGCAGTAGTGGTCATCCTAAAAGAGTATGTAAAGGGGAGACAACTGACCATATCTGGAATAGAATAAAACTTTATTATCCAACCAGAGCAGAGGTGTAGCTGAATAATAATGTTTGAATGTTAAAATAATATCTCTCTACACAGGTATGAGCTAAGTGAAAAGATGCTGGCTGCGTGCAACGTTCTCAAGACTCACCTCAGTGACACGAAGGCTGTGAGCAGTAAAGACGTGGTGAGTTTATCTTAGTCTGTTGTTCTCAGTCTGGTAATCTGCTACGCTTTATTCTACATAAAGATGAGGAGGTAGCATTTAACAACATACAACACGGAGATCTAATGGAATTAGACTGGTTGTCACCAACCGCTAGTAGAAAATGTTGAGAAATGATAAATTCCCACATGGTGACTGGTTATTTCTGGGGTTTTCATAGTTTTTTACTGTAAACCAGCTCACTAGATTTTTTTAATCAATATTCTGTGTTATGCAAAACATTTCTTAAATTACCCTTAAATGCTTTCAACAGGATTTAATGGACAATACCTTGAAGAAGATGGAAAATGCTGCTGTTTGATGCTGAATAATATTTTTTCAGTCCAACAAATACTTCACAACATTTTTCAGCAGCGTACACTCCTGTATGCTATATACACTGAGGCATGGACCTGCATGCTAACACCACGCAGATTCTATATGTATTAATCACTAACAAGTTCCCCCGTCCTGCCTCCTCAGAGAGCTTGTCTGAACACTGTGCAGCACGAGTGGTTTCGTGTGTCCAGCCAGAAGGCGGCCATGGCAGCCATGGTGGAGGACTACCTCGGGGCCTTCGGGGCCGTCTCGCCGGCCGTCCTGCGCCACATCGTCAACATGGCCGACGGCAACGGCAACACAGCGCTGCACTACAGCGTGTCGCACTCCAACTTTCAGGTGGTGAAGAAGCTGCTGGATGCAGGTGAGAGTCGGCAGGAGTTAGTAAAAAGTTAGCATAGCATCGTTCATCTTCATGTGGACGCAGAGTTTAGGTTGAAATGGATCCCTGTTTTTAGGTGTTTCTTTAATATTTCGAAAAGCCTCTCTAATCCATCAAAATCATCTTTTCAATTCCTCTCCTCATCAGACAGCAAAAGCTTTTCTGTTCCTGGACCCTCCACACTGCTCAGCACACACCTCTTCCTCCTGCATTTGTCAGCCTTATCATCCTCTTTAAGATATCAGTTTACTGCATGAAGTACTAAAAGACACCTAAGTACATTGATTTCCTCTCATCTTCCTTTTCTTCTGAGTCACAAATTGTTGCAATTTACCCTGAAACGTAACATGCACATGTAGCATTAGTACTTTCACTCTAAGTAAAGGATCTGAATACTTCCTCCACCACTGCCACGCCGTAATCTCTGAAGGCTCAATAGACTGTGATGAGGTCCCGGCCACTCGCTGCTCTAAAAGCCTTTTGTCTCCTCGGCCTTTTGTGTCCTTGTGCTCTCTGACAGCACATCCACCCCCCTGTCCCCCATTGTAGCCTTTGTCCTCACACCGTCCCAATTCCTTAGACCTCTCCTCCCCTCAGTGGCAGGGCAGCCACCCTCATACCCGCCTCTCTCCCATCTGGGCTCTGATGTCTTGTCTCTGTGAAAGGTTTCAGGTCTAAAAGGGCCGCTGGCAGAAAGTGTAAAGGATGAGTTCTTTTAAGGTTCGGACAATGAATCACAGTCCAAGGACTTTTGTCAAGGAGGAGAAGTGACACAAGTCCTTGTACATTAGTGGGTCGATGACTGACAGGCAGCGACGGTGACAAGTCAATCACAGTCATCACATACTTGAGAGACCACCCACACTGAAGAAATGGTCCCTCGAGCTACTCCGGTACTTTCAACAGGGTGTGTATGTGTGTTTCAGATGTGTGTAACGTGAACCAGCAGAACAAGGCGGGATACACACCGATCATGCTGGCCGCGCTGGCCGCAGTGGAGACGCCCAAGGAAATGCATATTGTAGAGGAGCTCTTCAGCAAGGGCGATGTCAACGCTCGAGCCAGCCAGGTCAGTGACCGGGGGTCAGGGGACAGAAGGCAGCGACAGGGTACCAACAGACACCACACATCCACACATAAAGGTTGAGCAGGGCAATGAAGGTTGTGGTGACAAATCAAGGACAGAGTCTTTGTTGAGAAAGTAAGCCAGTTAGAGATAGCAGGAGAGTGGAAGCGCATCTGACTGACTTTACAGTGATTATTTGAAAGATTTAGCATCAATAAAGTGTACTCTTTTTGTAAATCACAGACGCACAAAGACAGTTTATGCACAGGACTCTCGGTTGAAAATCTAACAGCAACACATTGTAGCAGGAAACTTCATGTCAGACATACCTTTTAGTCAGTGGAAGGAAAAATTGTACTTTAGTGACACCAAGTGGTGAAAGAAGGTAACTGTTTGTATTTTGTAAGTGATCCAGACTTTGAGTTGACTTGCACATACCTGTAGGAGGACACAGTTTGTTTTATTTGTATTTTGAATATACTTCTATGGAGGGAGAAGATTCCCTGCTGGTTTCTGTGATACATGAATTTCATAAGGCAAATTCAGTGTCTAAACTTTGTATGGGACACTTTTCACTGCTGGAGCCATAATTTTAGTCTCAAAACAGTGCAGCATGTTTTTAGGGCTCCAACGAAAGATTGCAATGTTACCAAACAACAATCTGTGTGTTCTTCTTGTACAGGTGCATGCGGGTGCTTAATATCATACTTTTTATCTCTTATTTCTACTCTCTAACATCCTTTGTTGGAATCTTTAATGTCACAGAACCAAACATTCCCATCCATCATTCGTATTGGCAAAATACACTTCTTAGCTAACAAATTATTAGATTTTATCCATTCTGTATGGTTATTATTTGAACAACAATAAACCTTGGCAAAAAAGTTGACAAATTCACTTTGAGGCTACCAAAGGTCAAGCTGTCGCCTTCAAATTGTTTCTGTCAAAAGCAAGATAAGCAGCCAGTCCTCACAACTGATGGGCTGGAATCTGTCATGTTTTTATTTGATAAATGACTGAGAAATGTTCAGTGGAAGGCAGAAACAATGTCTTGATAGACAGAACTTATTAGGCATTTGTTTTGATATTTAATTAAAGTAATTTTATCGTCCAAAATACCGATTCTGTGGTCCCAAATCGGATGCTTTTCTTTATCACATGGTAAAATTTATATTTTTTGGATGACTTGTCAGATAAAACTGTTTCATTTTCCATTATTGTCTGATACAGGTAACACAATCAATTAATCCATCATGTTTTTTGCAGCCCTCATTTACCACAGTTGTTAATTTTCAGGCTATTGGCTTCTCAAGTTATTGTTACCGCATCACTATGTAGGCTTTTAAGTTTATTCCCAGTACAGCTTTAACTAAAACTATGTTAAACACTGCGAGACTAGATGGATGTGAGCGCAGTAGAGCCAACATTATCAGTTGACATCGGCCTATGGCAGTCATATCAGGATCTGCTTACATTCTCTTTGGTATGTGCTGATATGAAAACTATTTTGAGACACGATAATGCAGAAAAGCGTGCTTGGGGTGATTTAGAACGAATAAATTCCCAGTGTTTACTGTTTCAGTGCACTGATGTTATTTAAGACAATAAAGTCTCAGTAACTGTAGGATTCCTGCCTCCTTTATGTAAATATATTTTGTGTGCATCGGCCGCAAAAATCCAGAATCAGTCAGCCTCCAGTGGTAGTGTCTAGCTTGTAAAATGTGTGAGCTCACCAATGCTCGCTGTCGTCCCTGTTCCAGGCTGGTCAGACGGGACTGATGCTGGCGGTCAGTCATGGCAGGATGGACATGGTTCGGGCCCTGCTGGCTCACGGGGCCGACGTAAACATCCAGGATGATGAGGGCTCCACGGCGCTGATGTGCGCCAGCGAACACGGACATGTCGAGATCGTCAAACTGCTGCTGGCTCAACCCGGCTGTGACGCCACGCTGAGTGACAGCGTGAGTAACACATAAAGGGATACATGAGGCATACTTGTTTTCATGCCACTTTCTACTTGTACTCCACTTTATTTCAGATTTTATTTTTAGTGTTTCTAGCTGATCTTTAGTTTTTTCTTCCTCTTTTTGTCTTTTCAACCCATGTCGTCTTGTTTCTCTTCCTTCAGGATGAGAGCAATGCCCTGTCCATCGCTCTGGAGGCAGGACACAAGGACATTGCAGTGTTGCTTTATGCACACGTCAACTTCTCCAAAGCCCAGTCACCGGTACGTCCTCATAAACTAATCTGTTCTTCTGATTTCACCTCTGCTTACATGTTACATGAAGCCTTAACACACCTTTAATCTGCATTTTAGGGGACACCTCGACTCGGCAGGAAGATGTCACCAAGTCCCACTCGGAGGGGCATGTTTGATTAGACGCCCCGCCTCTCACCACAAACCCTGCGCTGCTATTGGTTCACGCTGAATGATGCCTTACCCACAGCTTGATTAGGGACTTTCATCCCAAGCACCAACAAACCAATGAGATTTCTGGAAATGTTCTTTATTTACATGAACACTTGCTTCCATGAAGAGCCCAAAGTGTCCTTTTGAATATGAATGTAACCAGCTGGTGCCTCAAGTCCCGTCACATTCTGGCAGAAACGTCTGAAATAATCAGCAAACCAACTCGGACACAAATTCGCCTACTAAATGCCATTTTGTTCCATCTTTTTTTTTTTTTTTTCATTTTCTTTTTCTTTTTGCAATTTGACAACCTTTATTTTTTTTTAATTATTTCTAAAGCTCAATGTTGATCATTCGAGAGCACAAAAACATTTTTGATCAAGTTTTCTTTTTTTTAATGCATCAGAGTAGACAGATGGAGAATAAATCCACCCACATCTTAGAGCAAATACTTCCTGTATATTTTGTTTGCCTCGACATCACGGTCTCAAACACATGTGCCCAGCTCTACAATACATGTGCAACTCATGTGGATGAATGCATCGACAAATAGACGTGACCTAGACTGGAGAAATTGTACTTTTATACAAATCCTTTGTATCTATTTAAGAAGAAGAATCACAGTATTTTGAGTATTTCCTATTACTACGTAACGACCCATGAAGTTATATATTTATCAAAGTATAGTTTTAAATGCAGATATATGTATTTCATTGTACATACGGTGGTCATTAGAGTTTAGTTCTCCTTTTTGTCTTCATGTCCTGTTTCTTTCTGTCTCTCACGTGTAATATAAGCTGTCTGTTCTCCTCTAGTATTCATCAAGGTACTGACTTTCATCCTCAAATGAGAATTGAAGTGCCTGAGACTTTGCCATATAACAATAAACATCAATTAAAGAATATCGATCAGTCTCTCATCTTCATTAATCACCCACACAGCTCAGGTATGATAAGCAGATCTGCCAGATGGGAAAACATCTCTTTGATTTTTATCATTAGTCTGTACTGGGACTGCTTGGTTCTATATGCTCCTCTGTATCCGAAGAAAACTATACAAGTACTTTATTTCTAAGACCAAATGGCTAGAGACAAAAAAGGTGCTGATGCAAAAGAAACGGCAGTGGAAAAAAGATCAAAACCTTTTCACACTAAAATTCTTAACAAATTATCTTTGTCATAAAGACCTTCCTCAGCATGAGACACACACACATCATGTTTTCCCACAAAGAGGCCATCCGTTATTATTAAGCACATTTTAGGTGATGGGAGACGCTCTTTGTAGACGGCAACACATTGGCTTTATGTGGAAACGTGCTCAGAAATGTATATTTATTCTACGTTATGAATTGAGAAATGATGATAACCAAAAACAAAATGAGGCAAAACATGGTGGTTCACTTGGAGTGTAAAGCAACAAAACCAAAAAAACTTGCCCAAGACACAGTGCAAGCCATAGGGCCATGTATGGATTAGAAATGCAGTTTTTATGGAGCGTTTTTCTGTTAATACCGGAGTCTTTTGTTTTATCAGGTGTTGCACAATAATTAGTTGTCTGAACATAAATAAACTATCTAAACAGTATGTATTTTTTTATTTTTTTTATTTATTTTACAAAATAATTGTGGCATGATAAAGGGAATCATTTTACAATTACTGTTAACCTGCATCAGGCCTCAACATTTTTAATACATATTAGAAATGAGGCCTCTGACATGCAGAATGTGTTGAGTGCCAGCTATGATTACTAACCCACAGTGATGTCAATTTAAACAATGATTAATTTAAAATATTTATCAAGGATATTTCAAAAGATTGCTGTTTATCTGGACTTTTCCCACTATTTTCTGACATTTTATTGACAAAAAAAATACACCGGTTGACGATAGAAACAGTCTCTAGCTGCAGCAATAATCCACACCATGTGGACTTCTTCAATCTTCTAACACTATCGAATAATTTGCTACAGTCAAAGAATCACAAATAAAGAACAATATAAAACTCAACTAACATGTAGAACATATCAGACAGTCAACTGTAATCTGTGTTTCAAGCCACATGTGGTAAACAAATAACAGGTGGATTATTACATCAACAATCAATGTTATTATATATACCATTATACACAGTAAAACATGATGCTTTGTTTTAAAAAAATAAAATAAACAGTGAATGTTATATAAATGCATTTTGAGAGTTTTTTACCTATTCCAGTTCTTGCAGCATGTTTACACCACAAACACCATTTCGGAAAGAATGCTTCACACCATTAATCATTTATGCTTTAGTCTCTTTTTTGTGATTTGGAAATATACAATGTATATTTTCCATATATTTTCTTCAACATATTACAAATTACAGGACCAGAATCATCTTTAACAGACAAAAAACCACCACCATTTTAAAAATCTTAAAAGAAATCACTTTGACTTCACCACCCTCCCTGAGCATCACAGAGAAATATCAGTCTGACAGATTTTGATGTCAGCAGTTTTAGCATCAGCAGCCTTTCCAATACCAAAATATGGGAAGAGTTTCTCAGTCAAAGTTTCTCTGTGAGTGTAGATGTGAGTCATGTCTTCAGGGTCGTAGAAGGACACCTCCCCCCTGTCATAGTCCAGCTGGACTCTGATCCTCTGGAGACTCTTCTTCACTCTGACAGTCTTACCAACACTGTCTTACCAACACACCAGATTCCATATTTTGGTGAAATAAATCTCTCTCCCTTCCTGTCAACTGACTCTTTAACCAAACCTACATTCCAGCGAGGATGATCTCCCACCTCCACCTCCCAGCTGTGTTTCCCTGAGCTGAAGCCCTCAGAGCCAAAAACAGTGACAGAGTAAGTGTTTCTCTCTGGATTGTCAGGAAGCTGCTGGTCTGTGTCTCCATGTCTCACACTGGTCAGATCATCAGACAGATAGAGACAGCTGTATGCAGTGTTTGGGTCCAGAATGACAGGACTGAAGTGGACCTGGTCCTTCATCTTCTCCCAGACTCTGAAGGACAGATTGCCCAGGTGTTTGGCCACATCTATCAGCGCTCCTGAGACCAGCTGTGGATCTGACAGTGAGCACTGGACTCTGGCTCTGGTCTGAGTGGCTTTATAACTGCTGAGGAATGGCACGTTGTGTTTCTGCAGCTCTTCTTCAACAGCACAGATACTGTCTGACAGAGAGGAGAGCTGCTCCTCAATCATCTTCATCTCTCTGCTGACAGTCTTCCCCTTCTGCTCCTCTTCCTCCCTCAGAGCTGCCAGTCTGGACTCCTCTTCCTCTTTCAGGAACTGGTGGAGCTTGTTGAACTCTGCTCTGATCTGCCTCTCTGTGGACAACAGCTGCTTCTTTGAGTGTTGAATCACTTCACTATATGTTTTCTTGACTTGTCTGTATTTGTTCCTCTTGTCCTGTAGAGACTTTAAGTCAGATTTCAGCTGCTCCTTCAGCTCACTGACTGCTTGTTCTACAGGAACCACCTTGTGACTCTGGTGGAGAGAAAACTCACAGACAGGACACACAGCTCTCTGCTCGTCCTCACAGAAGAGAAATGTCTCTTCTTGATGTTTTCTACACACCACCTCCACCTTCTCTCCTTTTTCTGCCTCAGATGATCCACATTTCTGTCTCCCAGCAAACGAGTCAATATTTCACTCTTGATTCAGCACAGTACAAACTAATTGTACACGAATCAAAATAAAAGATCAACATCTCATCATCTGTTCTGTTTCATGTCTATTTAATAAAACAATTAATTTCGACAGCTGATAAAAACACCATACGCATGAAACAAGGACGTGTTGATGAAGTTTCTAGGTCAGTGAAACAAGGACAGTTTTTCTCTTTAGTACTCCAGAGAGACTGGATTTTTCAACAGGGTTAAATAACTAAAATGCAAAATAACCTGAAACAACTCCAGAAATGTTTCCCTTGTAAAGTAAAACAATGAGGAGAAAATAGCAACACTGTTTTGCTAATAATGAAGATCTGAAGAGCTCTACAATATACGTGATTGGTTTGGCAAAACATTAGTTAGATGTGAATGATGATGTACAATAGAGTAAAAGTTTATTGATTTCTGGGGAAAAAATTAAAATCAGCATCACTTTAGCGGCAACATTATTCTAAAATGAGCCTTTATGATGATTTATTTTACGTTATTTCCTTTACCTTAAGTATATCTAAAAACCAATACTTTCTTTTTACTTTTATTTAAGTGAAATTTTGAAGGCAGGGCTTACTTGTAAAAGTATTTCAGTACTGTGGTATTGCTACTTTTACTTAAGTAAATGATCGACTACTTCTTCCACCGCTGCCTGTAAGAGAGACCATGTGGATTTTTTAAAGAAGAAATAGCATATTCATTCATATTAATGACAAAGTGAATTGATAGGACACTCTGGAGGTTTTCTGCTACATCCCTACTCAGTCTGGTATGATCAGTGGCCTCTGGTGGCTAATGTTACTGAAAGTTGTCAAAAAATGTTGTCATAGATACACACTGACTCCTCAATGCCCTTCTCTCCTCCTACAGTTAATTTTAGCGTGTCATTATTTATTTATCTTGTGGCCACAAAGTCACAAAGCCTAACTTGAACAAAGGTGTTTATGGCACAAAGTACATTATCAATTTTTGTTCTTTGGAAAGGTTTAGGGGTAAATGGAGTCCTCAGTCAAACTATCAACAATGCGGATCCTCTTTAATATGAAGGGTTTTCTCGATCACAAGCAGGAGAAACAAGAAATAAGTTTAGTTTCTGTTATTTTGGTTTAGTGAATGACTTTCTTTGGGTCAGAATTTTGGCTGCTGAATCGTTTGGGTTATTGGCGTTAGATGTTTTCTGACTGGAGGGCTTCCTGTGGGATAGAAAAGAACAACAGAAGTAAGATAGTTGAGTAGAGTTACATCAAAGACACACACCAACACACCAAATGTAGTCATCTACAATTAAAGTGACATCTATTACTGCAAATTGCATGAAAATTAAAACAGATTGTTTTGTTGTTGTTTTATACATATACACTGTATGTATATATTGTAAGCAAAAGGACTTCTAAATTGAACGCAAGGGTGACATTCACGCCACCAGAGCCCGTTAGCAGTTTCCAAACACAACACTGCCCCCTGCAGACCTAGCTGGTGAAGTCTGAAACAAACCTGTGTAGAGGCACATGGGTGCTGCTGGACCCAGCTCCTGTTTCGGAGAGTAAGTCTTGGTGTTTCAGTGTGGGAGGGGGTAGAACTCCCAGATCAGAAGCTGGATTCAGGGTCCCTTCTCTGTAAAGACACAAGAAACAGGATAATGTTGACAAAGCAGGAGGACTTAGTGGCTGTGACAAGATCGGTCAAGAATGGGATATTAAAAATTCTCCACAAGAAATACACTTAAATATGCCATCACCACATTAAAGGCATAGATCATTTCTATATGTAGTTGGTGGATAGTAAACACTAGTCTCACGATGTGATGCACAATGTGGATCAAAAGCCACCCACAGACCTTCAGATCAACAGACAATCAGTGAAAGAGGGATTTTATTACCGAGCTGCTGCAGGTTCAGAGGTCTGCTGCTCGTTCAGTTGGTCGTTCCCCCTGGTGGAGTTTTCCACCAGCAGCTTCTGAATCAGCTGCTTCCACTCTTGCACGGTCGGTGCCTCCTGCAGAAACAGAGCTATCATCAGGGCTACATAGAGAGACATTTCTAAGAAGAGGAAACAATCTCAATAGACAAAATAAATGGCACAATAAACAGTAGTGGTGTTTTTCATGTTGCTACACTTGTGCTTGTACTATACTAACGGTTCAGTTCATTATTAGCCTACTTAATTAACGATTGTGTGGCAGCAACTTCATATTTACAGATATTTAATAAGAATCATCATAAGAATCCTCTCAGTAATATAAGATCAACAAAGATCTCTATACACATAATTATCATTCTCCAGCTTATTCTGTGTTTTTAGGGTTTATGAATTCAGCTGATTTTGTTGATGGAAGTAGTGAAGTTCCAGTGGTGATTTTGGGCGGTTATTTTAATTCAAGACTGTAGAGGGTCAGCCAGGCTAGTTAGCTAACCTGGATAACTATAATTTTTTACCTCACCATAATAACCGACAAACAATGTCTAAAAATAATCCTAACCCTAGTCAGGCTTTAGGATCCTGACATTAGTGCTAGCACTTCTTCTAGCTTCACTCAGGCAGCTTTGTCTTTAAATGAGATCCCTCGAACATGTTTATGTGTCCTGATGTTATCAGTGTGGGGTGTTTGTGGTCAGGATTCCTTTTGTTTTACCATCAGGACATATCTGAGAGTTACAGCTGTGTCCTGCATCATGCTCTTCATCCTGCTCATCCTCCTCCTCTCCTCCTGAAGCTCCTCCTCCAGCCGACTCTCCTCAGCTCTGGTTTTACTGCACTGCTCAAACAGCGAGGCCCGGCCCTGTCTGAAAGCACAGCACGGGTCTCCAGTTTTCTTTTCATGTGGTATTGTCATATTTTGGTCTTTCGTCATTGAATGTAATTCTGTTCTGTTTTTTTTCTTTGATAATCTATAACACTAATAATATCATATATTTATTTATAGAGCCCTTTCAAGATACTTAAGGTGACTAAACGCGACAAGTCTATTGCCTCCCATATTACTTGAAATTTTGACTTGATTATTTTAATTATTAGAGCTGCAGTTAGTTGCATTTAATTAAGACCAAATAGTCATTTTTAGTTAAGAACGTGCGTCAATGCTCCTGTATGTTTTAATGTTCGTGTGTGCAATAAAGTTTAACTCATTTTGTGTTACTGTTATTATAGTTCAAATGTCGCTGATTAGCTTTAACCTTAGTTTCATATGAGTTTTCACTTCAACTTCTTCAAATTATTTTTGTTGAGTCATTGATATGGTCAGTAGAGACACAGTAAACTCTGACCTGAGCACCTCCATCTCAGCCAGGGCTGCTGTGCGTTCAGTCCGAAGCTGCTCGAGTTCTTGCCTACAGTCTTTCAGCTCCTCCTGCAGCTGCTGGCACTTCTCTGTAAGCTGCTGCACCAACTGACGGAGAGAAGATTGCGAACGATTTTGGTGAATTAATTGTTAATTGTGCAACCCAAGCTGAACGAAAAATAAAGTAAACAGTATGCTCAATAAGAAAGGATGCTAAAAGGAGGAAAAAAATATTTAATCTGTTGCAGTTTTAAGCACTCTCCAAATGCATAGTGGCTACTTTTAACTCATGTATGTAAACAACAAGTAAAAAATGCGAAACCGAGTGGATTGCATACTACATACAATACTGTAATATAATAAAATGAATAATAAATATATAATTATAATCAACATGTACGACTAACTAAGTTGACAATGTTACAAAGCACAAAGTTACAAAAATTCGAATCAAACAAATAGGCCCAAATAATACATAGAAAGATATGTGTATATTTGTGAAAAACTTTATCATCCATCAAGTCTCTCTCTTACCTTCTTGCTGATGCAGCTCTGGCGGGATGTCTTGCTGAGCATTTCCTCCAGGTTGTCCACATCCAGGCTGAGCTGATTCTTTCGTTCCCTCAGGGTAGAGTTCTCCTTGATCACGACCAGCGCCTGCTCTGACAGCTTGCTGAACTGAGCCCTAACCTCCGTGTTCTCCTGAAGGGCCAACCTGGTCGTCAACGGGATCTTATGCTCCACCTGCTGCTGCACTTCTGCTGCCAAGTCCTTCTCCAACCTGTTAACAGGGAACATGAAAGGAAGTACATGCACGGCTCATGCAGATGTTAGTCTATTTTTTGATGTGACTTAGCTTTTTACCCTTAAAAAAAAACTGCCAGGAGTATAACTGGGATAGGCTATGATAATCAATAGTCTTAACCTCCACTTTTCCTGGAGTACTCTCATTTCCTGGTTGTGGATTTCAGCTTTGTGTTCCTCCTTCTGACAAGCCAGCTCCTTCTCCAAAGACGTTATGTTGGCTGTCAGCTGCTCTGAGCGCTTCTGAAGCTCCTCCAGACCTGCAAGCCTCGCCACTACGAGAGGGACATGACAGGAAAGGAGAGGAGAGGTTTAAACCTCAGTGGTTACACTCATTGAGATTTAACTCAACCAAGGAGTTTCTTCCTAAATCTAATTTTCATGGGACCTTCACCATGCTAGAGTAAGAGATGAACTCGACCCTGGTTTAAACCACAGAGATATTCAGTCTCACCAAGAGCCTCGTTTTCTGTGATGAGTTCTTGAATCCTGTTAAGAAGCTCTTCCTTCAGCTGACTATGCTGCTGCTGCAGGGCATCTCTTTCATGACTGGCAGCCTGCTGCTGACTCTCCAGGCGCTCTGTCAGCTCGTCCACTTCCTCCTCCTTCCCAAGAAGGGAGTGTTTCAGGTACTCAACGATGTCCTTTTTCTGCGTCTCGAGTGCATTGTACTTAGAGTTTAAGTCGTTCTTCTGCTTCTCTAGTTGATCACATTTCAGTTGATATCTGGAGGAGGAAGAGGGTCATTCAGTCCAAAGAGTTAGGGATAAAATAATTCTTCTATGTACTGTAGGGTGAAATGTATCTTCTTTTACATGTCATGGCTGATTGGATGCCATACATCGCATTGCTGCCAAATGACTGTGATAGTTTAATGCTGCAATATGGGGAATTTCTAGCAATTTCCACCAGAACAGGTGAACTTCTCAGTCAAGGTTTTGAAATCTTTATGCAATTAGTACAGTTATGCACAATGGTGGAAGAATTCAGTAAAACGTAGCTTTACACAAGTAAAATTAAAGTATTATCAGTATCATCAGTATTATCAGTTGCATGTACTCAAGAATTAATAGTAAAAGTACACTTTATGAATGAACATGGCCCCTGAGATATTATATCATTATGCATTGTATTATTAGTTCAGACTCATTTCTATACTTCTATGTAGTTTAATACATGACAATGTGTTGTATTCAAGTACGTTACAATACAATATTTCCTTCTAAAAAGGTAATAGAGTATAAGTATGAAGCAAATGTAAATGCAGGTTCTACGCAAGTAAAAGAACTTAACAATCACATATACCTCAAAAGTATCTCAAGTATCGTGCAGCACTTGAGTAAATCTACTTCGTTACAACTCATTTACTGGTCATGTGTTGTATGTACTTAAAAAGGAGTGTGTGATGAGCTAACCTTAGCTAGAAAATGACAAGCTAACGAAACGTAACGTTACATTCCGACAGACGCAAATGACGTAGCGTTGTTTTGCGCTGAAGGGATTTCAGAATATAACGCTATAAGTTTGAGTTTAGTTTAAAAGCAAGACAAAAAAAGTTAGAAGTTATCTCTACCATGCGTGTCCTCGCACGGATAGAAATACTGTCACATAAGCTGAAGTAACGTAAACAACAGAGGAGAGTTTTTGTTGTTGTTTTTTTGCCTCACCTCTCCAACTGCTCGTCCAGATATCGTATTTGAGTCAGGTACAAAGCCTTCTCACTGTCCGCAGCCGCCACGGAGCTGTCAGATGTTTTCTTGTCTTCATCTTCGTTATCCTTCTTTTTGGGCATCGTGTCAGAGAGAGTTGGCTAAGGTTTTGTGTCGCTGAGGGCTGACGGAGGGAAACTACAAATAAACTACGCTGTTGCTAAGCAACGCTACGGAAGCCCGACCCCAGAAAAAAGGCTCGGCCACATCTCACAAGCACTGCTCACTGAGGAGTGAATCAGTGCACAAAGGAAAGTGAATGAAATGTTCACGTTAACACTCTCTTTATTGTCTTTTAAAGGAAAGAAATATGAACAACGTTATTACAAATTCAGGACAGGAGATGGGAAAATAATAATATTATAATTATAATTATAAAACAAAACAAAAACAGAAACGAAAACTGTTTCATCTACAGTTGAATTGCAAAAGCACATTATCTGTTTTCATCTTCTGTTGTCAAGAACATCAGTCTTCAGCTGTTCCAGACATTAATAGAAATATATTTTCAATAAGGCAAACATTGATGTCATGGTTGCCTAGTTGTTAGTAATTTGCTTTGGGATGAAACATGAGGATGTCGATGTTTCTCTTTGTTACAAACTATTACACTGTCAACTGTCACTATCAAACTATTAAAAACTATCAATACAACACTACATATGTGTTTTTTATTCAAATTCAGATTCAGGTTCAGAAAAACTTAATTGATACCAAAGAGGGCATTTCAATTGCAGCTTACCTCGTCCACAATCACACAAGCAACATCCAATATGTTACATGTACAGATCAACAAACAAACAGAAGTCGGTGAGAGAAAGCAAAATAAAGACTAGGGTAAAATAATTGGCAATAAAATAATGATTAAATAGACATTTGATACGTCTCCAAGAGGAAACACAGGTTTCTCCAATGTTCTTAGAGCAGACTTTAACAATGCTATACAGGCTGTACTTGTCATTAGTGGATAGTCCATTAAACCAACAGATAAAAGAGAATGTTAAAAGACTTGATTAATAAACAATAAATGTGTATTAAAATTCTCTCACTGGAAGGAAGGAAGTTTCCATCCCTGCTCTCCTTACAGTCATCTGCTACAAGGTCACCAAGATGAAGGACCACAGTATCCTTCCTGCAGGCTGCCTGAGTCAGGAGGAACACACTGAGGTATATCACACTTTTATTAAAGTTAAAACTAAGGATTTTCAGGAAATACTTACGTGAGTGGTCAAATTTATCAAGGAAAGAAATGGTCAACGAACAGGGTGCCCTTGCAGCTAAGTTGGTAGAGGGAGGACAACACCGCTGCACATGGGACGCAGCCCGAGTCCAAGTCCAGCCTGAGGCCCTTTGCTATGTGTCAGCTTACAGCTTACAAGAAATAATTAAATAAAAACTAATACATTAGCAATAAGAAATCACACCAAAACAAACTCATGTTTCATAGCCTATGAGTAAAGGCTTGTCGGTATCCTAACTTCTTGGCTGTGTGTAGTGAAAGTATCTTGAACAAGTAAAAAACATATTAAATCTCTGCTTATCTGTGTTTAGTTTCACTGCTAACATACTTCAAAATAAAAGTTTTGTCTGTCATTTTGTCACCATTAAAATGTGCCTCTGTTATTAGACTCAGGGGAAGACACATGGTGTTGCGGTGTGGTCATGACCTCTGGCCCCTTTCACCCATCTGATGGTTTCCAACTCAGTGGCTCCCTTGGGTGGTGTGAGCCAGTATTGCATGAAGAATTGCCTGGATGCATGCTACAGTACATCGTGCATACAGGAGAGAAATGCTGGAATTGTTTCTTTTGTTGTAAGTTTCCATATGTTCCCTTCATGTCATTACATGTTAGCTGTAGCAGAAATAACAGCCTCATCTTTTCACTGGGTTCACTTAGTCCGCCGCTGTTTGACTCTACAGCCTGTTACTGGCCCAGAGAGCAGTCACACTAATAGAAAGGTTAAAGGTGTTAAATCGTAGACTTCATTATGGCATTTTAATCTATCATTATTACCTTACACCAGAGATGCAATTAAACGCAGTGTTGTAATCCTGCTTTTAGTTATCTTACAGCATCAGGACGTCAGCCAATGAAGTGTAGCAGTTATTTATCTTGAGCGGGTCATTCAGCGCTGTGTAAATGCCTGCTTTTTAATTGGTAACTTTTCATCCCCTCCCCTTCTATTTGGCTTGGTTGGGATTTTAATTGGGTGCCTGTGTGTTTCACCTCGCTTCACTCCCTGCCCATAAATCCACTTGGCTGACTGACTGACCGGTGTTGAGGTTAATGCAGTTTCGGCTCAGTCAAGCCTGGTAAATTAATAAGCGTATTAAGTCACCACGTAGCATAAAGGCGGCCATGAAAAAAGAGCAACAGTAAATATGTTTTAGTTGGATGCCACCCAGATATTACGGAATAACTGCGAGCCCAGGGGGGATTTGACAGTAATACCACTGGCTACTACAAACTGAGTTCAATAGACAACATACAAGCTGCTAGAAGGGGGTAATGAGTCAGCATCAAGTAACAGTTCAGTCAAAGAAACCAACTAAATCATGTTTTTGCCAAGTAATTTTGTCAGGATTTAACAAACGCACACATGTTTTTGGGTTGCTGTTTAAACTCTCATGACAATCCTGAGATTTATTGGGATCTCTACAAATTTACTGATAGGCCTACATCCAGAAACTCCCGGGACTCCTCGTCTCAGACCCTGTGAACATCCAAACGATAGGAGTTGAGATCAGTGTAAGTCTGATTATTTTGATAAACTAAATTAATTCATAACAGAAAATATCTTATAGAGCCGGTCCATACCATACTCTTTAAAATAGTATTCATTTATAATCAGAGAGTAGTCTGCAACCAGCAAGTCGTTTGTCATTATATTTATTAGCAGTTACTTATTGGGAATTTGCAGTTGATGTTCATAATACTTAGTAAATACTGTGTAGTTTATTCATAAACGTTATTTGGACGGCCATTAGAGAGCTGCAACAGATGTTTCTAACCTCTAGAATTGATTTACGAACCATTTCATTAACAGTGAAATGACTTGAATTGACAATTTATTAATAACCGTTATTATAAAGTGTCACCCATGTCAGTGTGTTCTTTTTAGAAAATAAATAAGTTTAATACACTTAAGTCCAAATTGGCCATATGTGTTACTTTTCCTTCTTCTTCTTCTTCTTCTTCTTCTTCTTCTTCTTCTTCTTCTTCTTCTTCTTCTGTTGGAATTTGAGTCCTACTTTCATCTATTTGCTGGCACTGATATCATGTCCTCAAAGATTATTGGTTCTGTGAAAATGCAGATAAATGCACAGATTTATAACATAGTCTTTAAATTGTTCTGGACTGACTGGTGGGGGGAGGAGTGCATGTCCCTCAGTATTTCTAAAAGTCCTGGCTACGGCCTTGCTTGTAACACATCATCTCTGTTATTGCTACAGAAGTTTCACAGATAGAAGTTCACATGAAACAATGGGCTTTTAGTCATTATGTTTTTACTAATAATTTAGGTGTGAACCTGATCCACAGTGATCCAGAGTGGGAGCTGCAGACTGATGCCACCCTCTCTCCCAGGTCTCTCCCCCGCTTCCAGCTCGTTTCTTCCCACAAGTCACAGCAGCAGCAGCAGGGCGGGGAGGGACGGTGACCTTATAGCCTCCAGCTTGGCACCAGCGCGGGATTTAACCATCAGAGCCTGCTGGTACCATTACTGACAAAGTAGCTAACATCTATCTGACCCGGTGTCGACTACCAGTCAGGACCACATGTATTGATTTTTTTTTCAGTTTCTTTCTGGTAGCCATGAGCAAAGACAAGCAGAGCAAGCAGGTGCCAGAGTCCACCGGACCTTTGTCCCCGTCCAAAGGCCAGAAACCCCCGAGGATGCCCAAGTGCTCCCGCTGTAGGAACCACGGCTATGTGTCTCCTCTGAAGGGCCACAAGCGCTTCTGCAACTGGAGGGACTGCCAGTGTCCCAAATGTAAGCTGATAGCGGAGAGGCAGAGAGTCATGGCGGCCCAGGTAACGATACGTTTACCGTTCTTCACCTGTTAGCGCGCCTAGCTTGACCTGCATTTAAACAGCAAACTGTGGGCGGGGGGGAAATACATTGTTGAAAAGCAACATGTAGTTAATTGTCCCGTAAAATATTTTTGATTTATATCAGTAAACGTTTTAACTACATGGACAAGTTAACTTTTGTTGTTTGTTTGTTTGTTTTTCTTCAACTTTTTATCTGTCTATCTCCAAAGCTAGCTAGCTTAGTTTATACACAGCTAGCTTAGATAAAGTCACAAACTGCTAATATGTTTCATGAGGACTGCATGTGGCCACACTTGTTGCTCACAGTTTATAACCAGAAAATTGTTTATTATAGTTAATTATAGTAGTAACTATGTAGAGCAGCTTCTTTCCCCACATTGTGTGTTCCTTTACTTTGTAACTTTGTACTGCCTAGCTTGGAGTAACAGTTGATGGGTTTTAAGAACAGCCATTTTGAATTGGCTCAGTAATAGCATAGACTAGACTTTACAGTTATCTATTGGGAATAAGTCACTCTAACTATACATTTTAAACTGTGGCATGAAGCAAACACGCTGATAAATAGATAGAGATGTATTTAAGTTTAATGGACATTTGTCAGCAGCCAGCTCACAAAACAAACAAAACTTTACATTTTTAAAAAAAAATAAAGTGAAAGTCTTTATCTAAAGATCTAACTAGGGATGGATTATGAGTATAGCTTTCATTATCCATTATTTTCTTTATTCCCTAATTAATCATCTGGTCCTGTACAAGTTGGAAAGTGCTCACAATTTCACATATTCAATTGTAATTATACAATTAAAAGTCCAACACCCACTGACATTCAATCTACTATGTTGTGAGATGGATGAAAGCAGTAAATACTCATATTTAACAAGCTGGTGTCTGAATGTTTGGGAAATTTTTGCTTGAAATGTGACTCAAACAGTTAATAAATAATCAAAATATAGTGTATTGTTGATGAACTAATTGATTAATCGTTCAGCTCTTGTAAGGATACAATAATGGTGCCTATTATTAAGTTGTGCATTGGGAGATCAAGTAGAGTAGATCTTGTATATTAATATCATGTATTGATATGAGTGCAGATAAGTGTTATGTATTATTATTTTACATCTCTAATGAATTACTTTTCATTTGCAGCATTGTATTGGTAGGCACAGCAGCAATATGACTATGAATATGTCATCAGTCCTTTCTATTTAATACACTTATTTGTTTATATGTAAGAAAACGATAAACAGTTTAAAGAATTGTAGTTTCTGGCTTAAGACAGGGTCTAGACTAGACAGAGGACTAATTATTATTATTATCATTATTATTATTATGTCTTTGCGATATCAAGCTGATATTGACTCCAGTTTTGTTTTCTTTCCTCCCCTCCAGGTGGCCTTGAGGCGGCAGCAGGCTCAGGAGGAGGAGCTCGGGATTTGTAGTCCAGTTGCTCTGTCTTGCCCTGAGGTGATGGTGAAAAATGAAGCTGGAGCAGACTGCTTGTTCTCTGTGGAGGGACGATCCCTGACACCCACCAGTACCTCCACTTCCTCTCTTGCTGTCACAGGTGAGATATTGCCAACTATTATTCAATTATAACCCAATAGACTGTCCCACCACCCTCTCATGTGTCACAGCAATAATATATCCAACAGCTTGTTAAACAGCTGTACAGGTGTGTCATTGTGGCTAAACAACAGCTCCAGAAAGTATGGGAAAAAAATGTCAGTGATGACCAAATCTGAATAAATGCAGGAGTCACAGCTGCAGGGAAACATAGCTGAAATGGTGAAGACTTGTTTTGCAGTTGAGTAGACAGTTTAAGGCTGAAGTTTTCATTAAAATGCAATTGTTGAAAAAACTAAAATGACAAAAATGAAGAAGAGTAACATTAACTGAAACTGTCTATAGGTGTGTGTACTGTTTACTAACAAAACACACAGTTTTACAAATGCAAAGTACTAAAATCAAAATATTTTTAAAAACCTCTGTATCCATTCTTGGCATCAGTATGAAGATGGCTTTATCACTCAGTGGTGGTATCTAAAAGCGTTATTTGTTTGTTTCCATTATAATTGATAAAAGTGTGGGCTTCAGGTTTGCTTTGATACACACACAACAGTAGACTTCACATCTTGCTAGGCATGGGAAAGTATGAAAAAAATTATGATTATGATTATCACGACTATCTTGGCCAAAATAATCCTTCCTCTGTAGGTTCTGCAGGTGAGCACGGGTGATCCACTTTAAGATATTTAGCACTGGGCCTTGTGATTCAATCAGTTACACACCAGTCAATGAGCATCCATCAGTGCAAAGAGGGGGAAACTCGTTCAAAACAAAAATGAGAGTAGTGTACACTAAATGTACTAATCCATCACGAATGAATGAATGAATGAATGAATAATTTTATTTCGAACATGAAAAAAGAGAAAAAAAAGAAAAACATATAAAATAAATCTCACGTTGTAGTGTCCCAAAAAACAAAGCCAATATTCAAATTTAAAACAATGTATGCTCGAAAAGGAGCAGGGGGAAGCCAAGCTTTTCAGTTCCCACCCCTTATTCACCGCTCCATCAGTTCAAAACAAAAAACAAAAAAACTCCGATATTTAAAACAAAACAAAAAAAAACAAAACTCAGATACAAACAAAGTCATCAGACTCACTCTTATTTTTATAAACACTTATCATCATTTCTTATGTAAAGCAAAGCAAAAAAAAAAAAAACAAAAACAAATAACAAAACAAATACAAACAAACAAACAAAGTCAACAGACTCACTCTTATTTTTCCTATTATCCCAATTTTATACCGTTCTCCAACCTACTTTTCCTCCTCCTCATATTTTTTTAGGAACCTATGCTTATATACTTTTTTAAACTGTTTTATGTTTGTGATGTTTTTGACCTCCTTCTCCAGACCGTTCCACAATTTCACCCCACAGACTGTTATGCACATGCTTTTCAAAGTTGTTCTGACTTTTTTCCTCTGGAAATTTGCTTCCCCTCTCAAATTATACCCACCCTGCCTTTTCCCAAACGTGTTTTGAATTTCCCCTGGAAGTAAGTTGTGTCTTGCTTTGTACATGATTTGTGCAGTCTTGTGTTTAACCATATCATTGAATTTCAGAGTGTGTGTCTTTATGAATAATGAATTTGTGTGCTCAAGATATCCAGTTTTATTGATGATTCTTATTGCTCTTTTCTGTAATGTACATAACGGCTGTAGGTTGGATTTGTAGGTATTGCCCCATATCTCCACACAGTAGCTCAGATATGGAAGTATGAGTGCATTATACAGATTATGTAGTGATTTATAGTCCAGAATGTGTCTTGATTTCCCCAAAATTGCAATGATCTTTGCTGTTTTTGCTTTCACGTGTTTGATGTGTGGTTTCCAGGAGATTTTATGGTCTACAGTCACACCCAGAAATTTTATTTCTTGAACCTGTTCTATACTTATGTTGTCTATTTTCAGTTGTACTTGAGGGTTCGTTTTATATTTTCCAAATAACATCATCTTTGTCTTATTCAAATTTAGTGATAATTTGTTTACATTAAACCACCTTTTTAATTTATCCATTTCTGTTGTGACTGTATCCACAAGATGGTTTAGATTATCCCCAGAGCAGAAAATGTTTGTGTCATCAGCAAATAGAATGAATGTTATTATATTTGATACTTTGCATATGTCATCTATGTACAATATAAATAATTTGGGGCCCAACACAGACCCTTGCGGTACGCCACATGTTATGGGCAAGTAAGCAGATTTATGTTCTCCCATTTCCACAAATTGCTGCCTACTACCTAAGTAACTCCTCACCCACTCCAATCCAACCCCTCTGATACCATACCTTTCTAATTTATTAAATAGAATGTCATGATTTATTGTGTCAAATGCTTTCTTTAAGTCTATGAATATTCCCATTACATGTTTTTTATTGTCTATACCATTTGTGATTTTCTCGATGAGTTCTATTAGTGCCAGCGATGTTGATCTGTCTTTCCGGAATCCATATTGACTGTCTGCTAGAAGTTTGTGTGTTTCAATGAAATTGTCTAGTCTTGTTGTGAACAGTTTTTCTAGGATTTTGGAGAATTGGGCGAGTAAGGAAACAGGCCAGTAATTTGTATAATGGTGTCTATCCCCACATTTATATAAAGGTATAACTTTAGCTATTTTCATTTTGTTTGGAAATTTACCGGACTGAAAAGACATATTACATATGTGAGTAAATGGTTGTGCGATTTCGACCATGTCAATGTTATTCCAGTCGGTTGAGGATTTGCTTTTACTCTTGTTAACAATGTCTACCATCTCTTTTACTTCCACTGCTCTGAGGAATATGGAGTTAGGGTTTCTATCCCCAAGAACTGCCTCCACCCCTCCAGTTGAGTCTAGGTCTTGAATTTTTCCTGCTAAATCTGGTCCCACACTTACAAAGTATTTATTAAAACCATTTACCACATCTTCCATATTATTTATTAACTTATCATTCTCAATATAATGTTCTGGGTATCCTGTGTTTTTATTTTTAGCCCCATTCCTTATAATACTATTTAGTACCTTCCATAACCCCGTCATGTCATTTTTATTAAGATCTAATATTTTATTATAGTATTCCTTCTTACAAATCCTCACAATACTAGTTAATTTATTCTTATATTTTTTGTATTTAATTTCTGCTTCTAAGGTTCGATATTTTATGAATTGTCTATACAGTGTGTTTTTCTTTTTGCAGGCATTTTTTAACCCTTTGGTGAACCATGGACTGCTTGTTTGTTTTTGTCTATCATTGTATTTCCTTACCGGACAGGTTTTATCGTGTAGTGTTTGAAAAATATTCAGAAATTCATTGTATGCTTTATCAATATCTTCTTCTTCATATACTACTTTCCAGTTTTGTTTTATTAATTCACTCTTGAATGCTTTTATGTTGTCTTCAGTTCTTACTCGTTTATATTTCAGTTTAATAGTGTCCTTTGGTTTCCAGTAATCACAGTGATAGACAATAAATACAGGCAGATGGTCACTGATGTCATTGTATAATAGCCCACTTTCTGTATTGTTATCCATACTATTTGTGAATATATTATCTATTAATGTGGCACAATGAGAAGTAATTCTACTAGGTCTGGTGATTTTCGGATATAAACCCATACTGTACATTGTATCATCAACACAGACTATTAACATAAAACATCAGTATGCATTTAAATAATTATTAGACACTATATAGTCAAAGATATATCATATATGATATAGATATATAAGTGTCTGCATCCTTTTATAAAGAAAGGAAGGACTTTTACAGCATTTACATTCATGTATTACTTTGTAAAAGACATTCTTCTCTA
This sequence comes from Diplodus puntazzo, assembly GCA_963678695.2. NCBI lineage: Eukaryota > Metazoa > Chordata > Actinopteri > Spariformes > Sparidae > Diplodus > Diplodus puntazzo. The sequence continues at coordinate 19,915,318 of OZ023159.1, read as the reverse complement.
TTCAAAAATGCTATTCAAAGCAGCATTTATACAGTTTTTCTGTGGTATATCTTTCCTTTTGTTCAAACAGACATTCTTTGTGAAAAAACAGTTCATCAGCTGGTTTAAAACAGAACAGAAGTACTTTTAGAGACACTATAGAAAACCAGTAAGAGACATATTGGTGTGATGAAAAGTAAAATCAAAGTTGATTTGGTGGTGGCGGCGGCATGAAAGAGCACTCTTGATGTCTTTGTTGGCGATGGTGTGGAGGCAGACACAGATATCGTGTTCCCTGTCAGCCTGATAGCAACATTTTAGGAGTTGCAATAAGACTGGTCAAGGCTGCTCATGTCTCGCTTTGATTCTGCTTTGTGTTTCTGTGAGAATGAACTTCAGGTCTCTGGCTTGGCAACAGAAAGTAAAGACTGATGTGGCAAAAGGAGTTGAGCACTCTGTGACTCAACGATGACAAGAATTAGAACAGGGGACAACACATGTCATTATCTTTGTCTTCAGTGGTGCACACTGTCTTCATTGTGTAATATCGAAAGCTCAGGATCTTCCTGACAAGAATGTGACCTTGTTGATAAGAAAAGAACAACAGATAATGAGTGATGATAATTTGATGGTCATTTTTGTCCTGACAGGGCAAACCACATTTCTGTATGGTGACACCTATCACCTGCAGATGGTGCTGTTGATAGCAATTTGAGCAAGTGGTGGAACGACCATAAACACTCTTGTGAAGTTCAAGAAACATGTCTTTTCCTATGACTGATCAAAGGAACAACCAAGATCTGTATGACTTGAATTCATCGTGTCATTTTTCATTTTTCATTCATTGGTTTTCAGTATCAGAGGATACTTATTTGGAGAAATAAAGATTTAGTTTTCTGCTTGAGCTCTGCTGTTGGATACATAATTGATAAAAAAAAAAAACATGGTTAGTTTTACATATTGACTTACTAATCCAAATAACAACTAAAACTATAATTCTATCCTTGGATCCATATTTAAAATGCAATAATGATCTGAAAATCCCTAAATCCAGCCACAAACATCATACTTTAGCCTGTGTGTGTGTGTTTTCCAGGGAGTCGCTCGGCATTGTCCTCCAGCCCGTCAGCCATTGCTCGGGCTCATAATGACGGCCCGTCTGACCTGCTGCTGGAAACCTCCTATTACAACTTCTACCAGCCTTCACGCCACCCTGCCTACTACAGCAACCTCTACAACTACCAGCAATACCAGGTATGTGTTTAACTTGGCTTGCCTCAAGAGAAGATTTTTGTGCCACTTTTTAAACTGATACATCACAAATTATAATCTTATTTATATTGTCATTATATGTTACCTCAAGCTTGACCTGGGGTCAAACTGCCGTGTGGTCGTATACTGTTTTAGATTAAGCAATATAGATGATTATGACACAATACATCTCTTCTGAAACTGGCCTACAGTCCCGCATTTAAAAGAAGAAAAAAATTAAGAAAAAGTATTATTGAGCATTGACCTGAACACTTAAGATGTAAACAAAAAGCACAGGAAGTTTTTGAAAAACGTTTTTATCCTTCAATAGCTGTGGTCAATAAGAAACCTCCTATTATAAAAAAACACAGGCAGATATCAACCCAGTTTAAATCCAACTCTCCTGATCAGCCAGCACTGGGGCATGCTAACATTGTGATTAAAAAAAAGGTAACTGGGGTAAAACACATAATTAAAATTTTGTCTGTTCAACATCTTCTGTCCCAACACATAGTGATGATTACGGAATTGTATGTTGACTGATTATAGCAGTAAAACTGATGGTTCTTACACGGAACGGTTTAGGATTCAGCCAGTCATGAGAGTCATATGCAAGAGTTTTAAAAAACAGAGCCTAGAGCCTCTCATCTCTGTGTTAAAAGAGATGGATTGGGTGTACGGTAGGTGATGGAGTGTTGTATAGTGTGTTTGAGTGTGTGTATGTGCATGTTAGAGAGGGGGACTTCACATCCAAGCTGCTACATGCCACAGATACGGAAAATAAGGTGCATAGTTACAGGTCACCTCAGCATGAACAAGGCTCTCTCTCTCTTGCCTCATCACGAAAGTGTCAATAATATGACACACATGTCAGTCCTTTGTATGGATGCACAGCGAGAGGGGATGAAAGAAGCACTAAGCCTTGGTTCACAAAAATCATCTACCTCCAATTATTGTTACATATGAGAGCAAATTTGTTAGAATCCCTTTAAAACAGATGAATTTTGTGAAGTCCTTTGGAGTATTCATCCAATGTTGTGAAGTTAGAGAAACAGGCTTGTTGTGGAGTGTAATTTGATGAATTTGGATTGAATATCTTGACGTCCTCATTTCCCTCAGTAGTGACAAATTGTCCATGAGCCAGGTGCTTGACCCCACACAGTGCTGTTGTTGTATTTACACCTATATATTGGACTGTGGGTATCAAACAATAGATCAAACTGTTACGCGCCACAGTGTTTATACTAGACTTTACATGTTACTGCAGTGCCACTTACATTTGAGTGTGGTTGGGTATTTTTTAGAGGTACAATTATTAATCCATTAGATGTCAACTATTAGATAAGTCCCCAATTATGTTGATAATCTATGAATCAGTTTAAGTAAGAATATATCATAATTTAAAGAAAAAATGTCAACATTTTCTGATTCTAACTTCTTAAATGTGAATATTTTCTGGTTTTGTTACTCCTCTATGAGTAAGTAAATGAAATATGTATGGGTTGTAGACTAAACAAGACATTTGAGGATGTCATCTGGTATTTGTGTTATATGTCACCCCAGGTTTCTCTTGTCTTTCTCTGCTATTTACTCTAAAATGAAGGCAGAGATGCTGATCAAAATAGGATGATGTTCAAATACACAATGCAACTGTAAAAAAAGACAAAAGCAATGTGATAAAAAACTTTATGATGCCTCATCTTTGCACAGAAACTCTTGATAGGAACACATTTTCTAATAAAGAAAAAGATTCTAAGAAAAGATAGGAAGCATCACCTTGTGAACATCAGAAGATAATTTTCTTTGGATCTGGGTGTGATTTATTTTAACCTTTATTTCTTTGTTTTCCTTAGAGATGGATGAGAGTGTCTGCTTTAATGTCGGCACTTACGCTATAACGTAGGACACATCGGGGAGACAGTACCTAACATCCAACCAACACACAAACACACACACTTGGTCCCTCATTCACCCAACTGTATATTCACACTGATTTATGCTTAAATGTATCTCTATTGTGTCCAATGAGATGAGCTTGTGCGTGAAGCAAATTAGATCTATAACTCTCTGGTGATCTCAGATGAGGTGGTTTGTTTTTTATGAAGAACATTTGTCCACCCCTTCACGCCCCTCAACCCCCCCAACGTTCCCCCAATAGCAACATCTAGTTTTGGGGTCACTGCCTCCGCTAACCTGCCAGCACGCTGCAGAGCCTGAATTGCAAAGGTTAATGGTATTGACTGTTGGCAGAGGAACAAACCGCTATGCCTCAGTGCTTGAAGGAGAAAGTGAGCACATTAATGCTAATCAGTTAGCAGTCTTTAGCATAATTTAGCCATCCTCCTATGTGATTTATGATATTTTCAGTGAAGTTGTCAGGTTGAGAGGGCTACGTGCTATGGTTATTCAAATTCGGGGGCCACTTTCTTTGTATTTGCATGAAGAGCTGATTATTTGAAGATGAGTTTCAGTGCCAAAAACAGTGGCAGTGTACACTTGGTAACGAGAAATGTATCGATATAATCACGAATAGTGATGGGGTATTTCTTAAGAGATAAAAGCAGCAGCTCATCTTAGTTTTTATTATCTGAACTGGAATAAATATATCACCTCCACTGGTTAAAAAAAGCTTTTTCTCCTGTGTCTCCTCTGTCTCCTTTACCTGTCCTAAACCTCCACTATTTAATGGGCTATAGTCCAATTTTAGCTTCCCCAACTGAAATGATTATCCTTGAGTTACTCAATTTTGATTTTGTCTCCATATTTGCTGTGAAGCACTTATCGCTGTGGTCTTTCTGCACTGAGGCAACTTGTCAGTCAAACAGTGTTGGGCTGTGACATCTTTTCTCATTGACTTTCTGTTCATGAGGTAGTTTCTGAGGGTGGCACTGCTCCCCATCATTACAGCGGGTGAAAGGATATTTTACATTGTTTTAATGTATCCTTTTAATGGCAATTTTTACCTACAAAATCTTAATATGTTTGGCTCCAGGATAGCCTGATGCACAGCTGTTTGTTCTGTCAGTGTGCCATCCCAGAATAGATCGCCAGAGTAATGTTGGCAATGTATGGCAAGTTTTGCAAACCACAGATCTGTTGAAACTTAAAATGTGTTAATTTATTTGTATATGTACGTTAAGTCAAGTTTATTTTCAAATGTTATGTTCTGCTCATGGCCTAGTTAGGGAAAAAACACTTGGTTGGGATTAGGAATATATATTGTTTTGCCTTAAATTACCTGGTTTTGTTGCCAGAAACATGACTGGAGTTGTCCCATGTCTCGTCAAAAATATAATTTTTTTCAGTACTGCTGCAAACTGTACTGAAGAATCCGTAAAAATATCAAGTGGTTTCACACTAATGAATACTGAAATGCCGCCTCGATTAGTGGTCTCCTAGCTGTAACTAGGGATTGAACGATCCACATTTTTTGACTTCCGATCTGGTCCCGATACCTGAATTTGGATGGCTGCCAATACCATTCCAATACCGGAGATCTGTTTGCTTTAATATTATTATTATTATTATCATTATTGTTGATTTTATATGAGGCTGAAATAAACTCTTCTCTACAGGCAAGTATGATATGTATGCATGTATGTCCCAAAAGGCAACTTGAGGTAAGTATAAGGTCAGAAAAGGAAATCAGGAAAAATCCCATCCTGAAAACAAATATGCAACTGTAAGGGTTTCAAATTGATTTTCAATATTTATTAAATTTCAAAAAAACAAAAAATACCTGTCATATTGATACAAATATTTGATACAAATCAAGTAGACACTACTAAAATACAAAGGGCTGCTTCATTGGATCAGCACAAATTAAGTACACTGGCTCTTGTAGCATCAACAAATCAAGGTTTTCAAATGTCAAATATTTTAAATAAAAGTGCAATAAGTGTGAACATCTTACACACACGCTATCAGTAAAACAGTGTGCATTTGAACGACACACATCAAGTACACTGGCTCCTGTAGCATCAACAAATCCAGGTTTTCTAATAAAAGTAAAAAAGTAAGTAAAGCTCAGGGCTAGAACTCCTTTTAACTTCTCAGCTAACTTGGTTGACACTCGGTTGTATAGTTTAAGTAGCGCAGTCTCTGATAAGTATTTACTGGATGGTAAACTATACCGTGACTGCAAGTGTTCAATCAGGCTGTGAAATCCCGTGTTTTCCACCAGTGATGACAGTTGGTCATCGAGTACGATGGAATTGAGCAACTTCTCGTAATCCCTTTAGCTTTCACATTGTCTGCTGGGGGTTTACCTTGCTTTTAGAATGACGAAGTGATTCCTGACTGCTCCTTTCGTCTTTCTGCCCCCTGGCTGAAAATTCCTTGTGCTCTTTCACGTGGTGCTTTGTTAAATGTTTAATTGTGATAGTGGTGTTGTACAGGGAGCTTCTGCCTCTCTGAATAACAGCTATGCAAACATTGCATTTTGCTGTCTTGCTTTGCGGTGTTTCCAGTGTAAAATATTTCCGACAGCGGATATGTTGGCTAGCCTCAGTGCTCCTCAATGCTAGCTTGCTAGCTGGCTGCAAACTGTGGAATGGATTTCCTGAACGGGGGCATGTGTCATAACTCTGTAGCCTCTTTCACACTGCTGTTTGCATGCGGGGATCCTGCGCCAATTCTCCGCACCCTCCCCTGTGTGAAAGTTTCGGATGCGGAGAGGGGGGAAATTTCGCTCCGGCGCTGATCCGCCTCTGGAGGTAGTATCAGGGCCGCATTATTGGTGAGCCGTCCCAGTGTGAACGGATAATCCGGAGGCGCGGAGCGGGGGCGTGTCGGTCGTGCAGTCTGATAACTACACAGGTCCTTCACTCAACTAAATACAGAGAAATGCCCCACAAAGCAACGTTACATGACCGATCAAAAGTAACGTAGTAACTGTAACTGTCTTTGGCAACTTATATGAGGAAAACAAATACCACAGCTGTATGTGGAGAAGCGTCTGTCCTCCCGCCTGTCCTCCCGACTCTTCCTCACGTTTCTGCTCAAAAGCGCCGGCTTTCTGTGTGAATTACACACGTGAGGGCGGAGATGCTTCGCTCTGTGTGAATCACCATCGCCGGAGAATTGGCGAACCACCGCTCCGGGGATAATGCAGAGACGCTGTGTAAAAAGGGCTAGTGTCTCAATGAGCCACGCCTCCGTTCAGGAAATCCATCCCACAGTTTGCAGCCAGCTAGCAGACTAGCGGGCAGGAATCACTTGTGGTGTCATTTCGGTAGACAACGTTTAAACACAGACATGGCTCATGGATCGGTAATCTCCGCTGGTTGGATCGGAAATTTCTGATCCGTGAATTACGTTGGTATCGGACCCGATATCGATAGTGGATTGGATCGGCCCAATCCCTAGCTGTAACTCCACCACCATCCTCTCCACCTCCTGATATGTAGGCCAGCTCACAAACATATAATTTGTATGTGACATGAAACCTGTTGTAGAAATATCAGTATGGAAGGTATGACACTGCCAACATTTTATTCTGGCTTGCTTCTTGCAAAATATCTTTTTGCAACAAGTGCAGAGCATTTAGTTAAGTAACTTATTTTCCTCAGCCAACCAGATGTGTAAATATCATTCTCAGCGTCAAAAGCTAATCCCGCAAAAGCCATTGTCACAATAGTGAACTGCCGGTCTTGAGTTCGTCCTCAAGCTACTAAATCAAACCCATGAAACACTGTGGTCTTTATCAGTGTAAGGCCATCTACCTCGTCCTCTCCTCTCCTGTGCACTCACTGTTGTGCTTGGCTGTCATGCAGGTGGATGATGATAATATAAGGGTGGTGTAGAGCTTCCAGACAGGAGATGGTGCCAGATAAGAAGACAGGCCCTCTCAGGGAGGTGAGGAAGCCCCCCCAGGAGTCAGCGAGTTAGCCAGTCAGCTTAGAGGAAGTACTGTAGATATTTCGCAGCATTACAGTAAATACCTGTCTCTTTTCTTGTAACGTATTCCATAATGTAGGGTGCACACATTGTCTGAGTTGTTGTTAATTTCAATTTCGCTTATAATGACAACAACTTAAACTCTGTTCCTTCACCTCTGCCAAAATTGTCAATTAAAGTTTGTTTACCTGCTAACGCTCAGTGACATGGAAATGCATTTAAAAATGTGCTCTGGAGATTTGTTTGATCAAGTCATCATCCGCTCATCTATGGATCTGCCAGCCACAGTGTTGCCTTTGCACAAAGGCTCTTTGAAATGATCTCAGTGGAAAAACTAAGAAAAAAATGGCTGTTATACTGTCAGATACTGAGATATGCTCTTTCTACCTTGATGAACTCTTTCGATACAGAGTGTGTAACAGTGCATAACATGTATGTTTGATGGTGGTTGTATGATTACTGTTCAGTATGTTTCTGAAAAAACTGTGCACACAAACCAACATCACAGTGGAGTGCAAGCACTGACAAGATGTTATGTTTAATAGCATGTGATTTCAGTGTCCACTGAAGCTTCCACTCTACTGAAGAGACAAAAATAGCCAAGTATATACTGCTTTACCAGAGTTAAACAAGCTCCCTTGTTCTGGGTCAACCTCAGGGTCTGGAGATCCTCCAAAGGAAGATGCCCAGGAGGCATCCTGGTGCTCAGCATGCTCTTCACCATGACAGTCCGATACAACAACCACATTACCGCTGACGCCACACCAATCTCTCTTTTCATCTCATTCTCCATTTTACCATTCCCCATAACCCCAAAACATAAATCTTAAGGGATCAGGTGACACACACACATCCTCAAACTCAGCAATATGTTGTGCAGACTGGAGTGACTAGACTCCTGTCAGGGTACGGAAGATTTCCACCATTGTTTGCAGTCCGAAACAGAAATGAGTGTACAGTGAAATCACGTGACTTGATAATGGATTGACTGTTTATATAACTCAGACTAAGAATGGTTTTCGATTGCAAATTTCTGTTCCACTGAAGCATATTCATAGCTGCTAATGTAACCATAGTTAATGTTGTGTTCACCCCACCAGTGGACATCGAGATAGATTTGTAAAGTGTATATATGGCATCACACCACTGCCTTTGACCACTACATGTAAACCTCCTCTGTAAGCCTGACAAAACTTGTTTTTGTAAGCAACTTTCACCAAGACAGTTTTGTTTGGTGCTGTATGTGTCCTGCAAACCGTAAGCTTGGTGCACTTTCAAGACTCCAGTCCAATCTCTATTGTATTTTTCACAGCCTAATACAAGAGCTGAGTGTAGCTTAAATAACAGTTTATAAAGCTGTCGGAGAATTGATGGTGTGGACAATACGGGTGACATATTACAGGCTGACAGAAATCAAATTCCATAAAAGTGAAATTGAAAACCCTCGGTGAGGCGGCCTTGCTGCTGAGTAGACAGCTCGTTTTAAAGTTTTCTGAGGACTGGAGAGGACTGTGTGTTGCAGCCCATTTTTAACACAGGGCACAGACCACAAATTCAAACACTACTAATTCTCACTCACATTCCTTTATCTCTATATTTCCTCGTGTCAGATAAGGTTGTTAAAGTGTTGCCTGTGAATATCTGATGGATGATAAGAAGGACTGAACAGTCAAATCATTGTGAGTCAAACATACGTGAATGGGGTCATAGAACAATGGTGTTTATATTGTATTTGAAAATATCAAATGTAGAAAAGAAAGCTTCATCAAAAAGGCATTGAATAATAACAGCAAATGAATGCATTCATATATCTACTGGTGGGGCTGGGATCAGTCTGCATGGATATTCTGTAAATAGAAGAGCGAATATCATATAGCCAATGTTAAAATGTTTTTTTATATATAAAAAATATGAATAAATGAGTGTTGCCAAATAAAATAGCATCAAAGACATAGTAACGAATGAAGTTAGACAGTTATAAGTTGTTTAATTTTGTTGGTGATTTTGCCTTGAGCGTGATCAGCTGTTCACATAGGAATGCCGTCCAATCTTAAGCAGAGAGAGTCTAAAATACACATTAAAAACCAGCCATAGACAAAAACAAGGTTTTGTATATTGAGGAAATAATGCCAGGAGTGTGGAATTGTCTTCTCAAGCTTTGCTCTTTTCTTTTCAGATTATGACAGATGTAGACTAACAGAGAATTATATTTAAATATGAATATTCTCCCTATTCTAGTTTCATCCTAAAAAACTTTGTTAAAATCATCTAAACCTAACAAGAATGGAAGAATCTCTGGCGAGGTAAAGGAGGCTGTGACTGCCACTTTCTAAATCTGAGATCTCCAGGAATCTGATGTTTTTAGATATTGTCTATGAAATACAGCACATTAAGACAATTTCCTTCTTTGTGTGTAAAGTTGTCTGTTTCTGTGTTTTCTTGCTTGAAGCAGATGCCCCACGGTGATGGCCGCCTGTCGAGCCACAACATGTCCTCTCAGTATCGCATGCATTCTTACTACCCAGCAGCAACCTACCTGACTCAGGGCCTGGGCTCTGCCACCTGTGTGCCACCCCTTTTCAGCCTGGACGACAACAACAACAACAACAACAACAACAACAACAACCACAACAACAACACCAACAACAGCAACAACTGCTCTGAGACCATGGCAGCCTGTGAGTGACACAAAAAAACTCTCTCTCTCTCTCACACACACACACACACGCACACACACACACACACACACAAACACACACACTTCTCAGGGCCCATAAAGTTTTACCCAGACTTTATCAACACAGTGTGGTTAAGTACATTCAAGGGAGGATTGCACTCAAGTCAAGAGTGCCATAAAATTTACAAGATGAAATTAGTCTAAAGTGAAGCTTTTTTAGTTTTACTGTACTTACTTTTACTTCAAATGCAGAACTCTATGCAGTTCTGACTCTACTTAAATTCATGTGTTTCATCAGTTTCCTATTTGAGAATTTACATGAACAAATCAAAGGAATAAAAGTTCTTTGTACTCACCTTACAGTAAACTCTTCTGTGTATGGGATGACTGGGAAGTAATCGATTTTAACGCTCAACTATCAAAAGACCTGAAGGTGCAGCTATCTTTCTTTCCGTCATGTTAAAAGATGAAGTAGATTTGATCTTTGATTTCTGGCACTCTTCGCTACCAGTCTCAGATGGGAATGTCAGCTGAGCATGGCTGCTGATTTTCTGCTTTTCACAGTACCTGTGAAATGTGGGTAAATCAGATTGTGTGTATTGCTCAATATGTTCAGTAAAGTATTAGAGGAACCTGAAAGAATGCATGTAAGTGCACGATGAGAGGGAGATAAGAGGGAAGATCCAGCACAGTGCAGTGGGGGAGAAGGTTGTTTTAGTGCTCTTCTCGAAAGATGAATAAGTAATTCTTTGGTGCAATGACTCACTGCATTTAGAAGAAAAGTACTGTGCAAAGTACTTTAGTAAGTAAATCATAAATGGCAGCACCTGTTTCATAAGTGTCACTCAGAAAGTGAAACTACATCATCAAAACATGTGCTTAGACAGCTTTTTTAAATTAGCTTCAAAGCACTTTACTGCCACAATGAAACAAACAGTTCTTTCTACCTTTGACCAACAACACAGTACACCATACCTGATAACAAGTTTACAAAAGAAAGTGTTTATTTAGAAATAATACCAAAATTAACCAAAACTATGGGAATCTGGAGGCCAAAATGAACAAAAAAATTGAAAAAGTCTGAGCCAGCAATGCAGTGGTTCAGAACTTCCTTCCCTAAACTAATAAACATGGCCACATAAACAGAATTACCAGACCTCTATCCGCAAAAAAAAAAAAACACCAACTGAGGACAGAGACAGACAATCTAAAAATTGTCAGGTCTTGCTTGGTCTGTGGAAGATGCAGAAGAGCACTTTCTCCTCCCCCTACCATAGATATGGGGCAGGGCTCATTGCTTGATGAGCAGCACCTGAGAGAAGGGAGGAGAACAGAGGAGAAGAAAAGGTCGGAGCACATAATATTTTAAGTGATGGAAGATTTTTGCATGCCCATTTGTGGGCTGCTAGTGCTGTGTATGGCATTTGCCTTAATAAGTGAAACGAGCATGAATGAGTGCAAGAGGAGATTATCTAACGTTGCGTACCTCGGATTGCATGTTGCACATTCAATGATCAGTGAGTCAATGAGGGGGCAGATTGATTAATATGTTCAAATCATCTGTAAGTGGCGTTCTGTTCTTTGTCTATGCAGCCATGGTGGAGGTTACTGCTGACTCCTACTGTATTATGCTGCTTTCATTCATACTTCTTTGACTTTTGGATAGTCTGGATTTCATATCGTTTTTCCTACTAATGCAGCTGTCACACATTCAGTAGTGCAAAGATATGTGAGGCCATACTTGTGTAAAACTAAGCTTTATTTTCTTGTAATTAACCAAGGCTGCACAGTGTTTTGCCCTGGGATTGACAATGGGTATGCCCTGTTAGTACATGTACATTTATCCTTTTGTTTTTTTTGTTTGGAATTCAATGGGAGTGAAATGTCTAAGAGGCTTATTAAGACCATTTTTAAAATTATTTTTAATGATTGTGCAGAAATGGAAGCACTGCTGTATTTTTTTACTCAAAATACAGCAATTTGATTATTGATCTTGCCCTTTAGCACAGCTCCATAACACGTGTACCAAGAACACAATGGTCTCTTTTTTTCAGAATTAAAAGATGAAGTTGATTTGTTATACAGCTGTGGAATTGTATGTTTTAGCTCATTTATAAAGGACATAGGGGAAGAGGGTGTTCACCAAATACACTGCTGACACCACCAGCATCGCAAACCTCTAGACCCCCCCCCCGCATCTTCCCTCATACCTGTATTTGTTTATGACTTTCACCTGTCCGTTTCCTGTGAGGGTCCCACGTCAGCCTCCTGCCGTGAATCGCCATGCTCCATTACAACATAACAACAGTCTCAGCGGGTGGTCCCACATTTGGTCTCGACTCAGGGCAGGCTCCAACACCAGAGAAACAAACCGCCTAGATCAGTGGTTTTTCAGTGACCCCTTAAACTGGAATGAAATCTCGTCCCAAGTTATGTATTTTTTGGTATTTTTTTCATCAAAGCGTGATATTCCCTTCTGTAGATTTTAGATTTAAATATATTAAATACTCTTATTGTATTATCATCAATTTCACTAGACTTAGAAACACTCAAACATGCAAAAGCTGAGCAACCACAGCATTAATTACAATGTATATAATGATGGACAAAACTCATTAGTCTCTATGGAGCGGGTAAGTGGCTGACATTCAATTTGAAAATAAGTTTTCCAAATATATAATTGAGTTCACTTCTTGTAACCAACTTGCTAACACGGTGGAATTGTTGTTTTCCAGTGTTTGGGAATCATACTACGGTATACTATCAAAACTGATCATATGCAATAAGACAGTGATAAATAGTCTTTTGATAATCTGAAAGTATTTATGTTGAAGTCACCCCCTTTTATACAGTGCGTATTGTGGACCATGAAAAAAAAATGTTTTTTATATTCTGCTTTGATTCACCTACAACAAAATCTCAGGGTTTTGTTTTTGGCTTCATGCTGAACTGCATCTTATACAATGTGAGAGAGGGATTGTAGTAAGGCCTCCATGGGATGGATACCCATAAAACTTTTCAGCATCCCGTGATATACAAAGCCAAGAGAGGAGCTTTGTTAGAGATATGTTTCAGTATTGTGGTGTCAAATCGCCAGTCTAAACATTTGGTGCCCACTTGGTTCAACCACTGCCAAATTCAATGTGTGGGTCGTATCTGAAGTAAGCTTCCACCGACTGAAGATGAACCCTGTCACTGCAGAGGAGGCTTTTTCCAAGAGTCTCGGTGTCTAACAAGTGTGTAAAAAGTTTTTGATGCTAGCCTTCCCCATAGTGTACCAATTGTGTGTGTGCAAGTCCCGAAATGTGACCTTGATGTTGTTCCAAAGCTAATTCATATCTTATCAGCTCAGTATAAATCACTCTGCAGGGTTATAAGCATGTTGTTCTTGTTCTTGAGCATCACGTAATGAACTTTGTATCTTAAGTAATGTGTCTGCAAAAGTGTTTCTCTGTTTCTTTTCCCAAACTGTATCATCTGAATTAGTGTATATCACATTGTTAGCTGCTCTTATCCACAGTGACATGCGTAGTTAGTTCTAGTTGAAGCTTAAAGGACCACTTTAGTGATTAAATGAACAGTCAAGCAAGAGAAAATGAATCTGTCTCGTAATTTTGACACAAAATTACCAAACATTCTCTGTTTCGAGCTTAAAGATAAATGGACAAGAAAGTAATTTAATTAATCAATCTGCCTATCCTGCACGGGTTCGGGTACCCGACGGATGACCTGCACGATTTGGATGAAACGGGTGAAAAATAATATACCGTGTCGGACACGGGTGCGGATCGGGTCGGACGCCTGGAGAGCACGGGTCGGGATTTGCGATTGCCATTTTCAAGGTGTCACATGCAAAAAAAAAAAAAATCATTATTAGCGACACATCTACAAAAATATGCCTGCACACAAAATGATAAGCATTTATATTTCATATGAGCTCATTCATGCGTGCTTGCGCCCTCCCAGAACTCCCATTCCCCACACTGGCTTACTTTCATTTTTAAAAATTGCGTCCGTCTAATTTTCCTTTGGGTGCGAGTTGGGCGTCGGTATCAATTTATAGCGGGTCGACTCGGGTGCGGAATGTAATTTGTGCTATTGTCGGAAAACGGGTCGGATGCGGTTTTAAGTATGGCGGGTACGGGCAGGTGCGGGTTTGCAAAATAATACTCGTGCAGGACTCTGCTGCCCATTATTCCCTAAATTAATCGTTGAGTCTACAGTGTGAAAAAAAAGAATGTCCATCAAAATTTCCCACAGCCTGTGCTGATGTCTTTATATCAAATAACTAAACTACTAGTTTTGTTCAGCAGTCTTAATAGAACCCATTAAAAGTTCAATATCAAAGAAGACAGAAGGAATTTGCAGATATTCACCTGGAAGTCACTAATGTTTGTTCACTATTTTGCTCTGTTGGTTGGATAAAACAAGTAATCTGAATATCACCTTGTGCTGGGGAAAATTTTGGTGGACATGTTTTTTCTGAATATTTTCTGACTTTTAAACTGACTAATCAGATTCAGATTAATTGATGATTCATATTTAATTTGACATTTGCTTCATCACATTAGAATTAATCCGTGTCTCCTTTTATTCCTTGAATTGTTTCACTCTGAACGAACATGTTGTGCACCTCAGGATCCGTCCATGAGGAGGAAATAGCTGTGAGCTCTGAGCCTACCTGCCCTCCCCTTCTACCTGGCTGCCAAACAGTGTCCTGTCAGATTTATCTCCCTCCCAGGATAGGGCTAATCAGTTGGCCAAATACAGAGATCCAAATAACCTTCAGGAGTGGCACGCTGTCCTTTCCCCCTCCCCTCCTCGCCTCCTCCTCGTCCTCCTCTTCCTCCCCCCCTCTTCACACTCCCTCTCCGCAGGCCCCGCTGTCTCCGCAAAATTGCCTTCTGGAGTTAGTGAGCGGGAACAGTTAAGATTTACAAACAATGATGAAGCTTGTCATGCGTCTTTCTCCATCCGTCACGGCGGGCCGGGCGGAGCTGTGGGTAGAGCCGTCCTGGTGTTCTTCATAAAAGCCAGCTCTCTGTGAAATACGCCCCCGGCTGGCCTGTTTACTGCCCCGCGCTCGTCAGCAGCACCGCCGCCGTAAATCGCCGAGCGGGTGGTGACAGCGCAGTCCATCAAACTCCCACCCCACCTCGCTGCCCTCCCAACATCTCACCTCACACTTCCAGCCCCCTCCATATATACACATACACACACAAAGACACACTCACCCTGTTTCTCAACAAACACCCGCCTCACTTCCACACTAAGATCTAACCGAGGAGGCTCAGATGAGCTGCCCCATAAGAGTTATGGCTGTTTCAGTCTTACAGGAGACAGCTTCAAGCCGAGTCTGGCGGTGTTTATGTTCTTTCTTTTTCGTCCTTGTCTAGACTTTTGCAAAATTCAAAAACTTTGCAAGCTGACAGCACAGCAACTTTCCGTTCACGTACTTCTTACTTTTTTTGAAAACAAGATTTATATTAAAGTCAGACCTTAAAATCGAGGGCCGCTGTGCCGACTGTAGGTTTGTCTGTTTTGTTATATTGGTGTCAGCACGGAGCATACAGTAATTTAAATGCAAATCAGATTGTGGAGGTATTGCAGATGTTAATCCTGCTAATCGATAGACCTGTGTGAGCCCATTAAGTTAGAAATCCATTACTATCTTTCTAGATGATATTCTATTGATTTTTCTTGCTTCAATCTATACTGCACTGTACACCAAAGTGAGTTACTGCGTATAAAGTCTGTCGTTTCAGGCTCTCCGCCTCCTCTGAAAAAAAGAAGGAGTAAAAGAACGACAGAGATTGGCGTCAGTAAGTTTCTTTGTTTCGTGTGTAAAATGGGCTCTGCCTGCTTTTAGATCAGATTACTTCAAACTTGCACTTGCTCACACCCACGCACTCTTTTACACACACATAAACAGTTAAGGAAGTCCTTTCAAACACACAATGATTGTATGTGTACACACACTCTGGGCCACACTCATTCTGGAGATGTCAAACAGGCCTCTCACTCTTTTGGATTTATTAAACCCAAAACTAATCTGTACTTCCAACCCAAGAGGTGACCTTTTCAAAGGAAGTGCTGTTTCATGTCATGTAGCAGCAAGAGTTCATTTCCTTGGTCACTGACATGCTGAGAACATTACTCACCTCAGTACATGTACTCTGTGTTGTTCTGACTACCTGAGAAAAGCTGAGGCTGGAATAAGACTGCTGGTGTGGATTGTGGTGTAAGGTTTCTAGTTTGATAATTAATACTGTATCAACAAGTACTTTAAAGGTTCATTGTGTAGTTAAAGGGAATACATTTTACTCAGAAGAGAAAGATCATTGATTGATTTTTTTTCTCCAAAAATTCCAAGACTGAATAAACAAAATAGACAAATTGACCTTAAAGGACAAGACATACTGCTTTACTTAGTTCATATTTGGCGACCCTGCCACCTTTCCAACAGTGTTTTAAGGACCTTATTGTCCTCTGTGAACAGTTTGCTTATTCAGTCATGGAAAAAATAAATGTTTTATTTAGTTTATATTATTACCTCATTAATACTGTAAATATTAAATTCTGACTCTGACTTTCTATTCCAAAAACTACATGGTGCTGTTTTAGTTGCCCATTAAATACTAATTAGGATAGTAATATTTAAATTGAGCAAAAATTGGTTGAGGAATGATTTTTGAATTTTTTTAGATGTCTACGTTTAATTTGATGTAATCACAGAATTTCAATGTGTAGTTAGCTGCAAATTTTTAAATACATTTTAATAATTTCAATGCTATTAATGTTATTATATGTTACAGAGTACCTAAGCCTTCTAAACAAATGTGGCTTTTCAACTATATTTTAGAAGGTTTGTTCATAAACTTTGTTTACCAGTTTCTTCACTTATTATTTTCGTTCTTTCTACACTAATTTATTGTGTTTTAACTATTCCTTTTTTGAGATCGCTTTAATGAAATTCCTGCTTGTGTCCTGAAACTTGCTCACATATGGCATGCTCACATATAGAGGAGATAAGAGGCAATTAACAGACAGTAAGCAATCTCTCTTGCACAGTTTTTAGTATTAAGTACTTTCTGTGACCTTTAATCAAATGAAATTCACACCACACACTTGAAAGTAATGATGTTGTGGTTTTTAAGGAATAAAGTACTACTCTCTGACCTCCCATTATGGTTGCATTTTTGTTGAGGCGGTGACTTGATTCAATCTGTAAGTAAGAGCCTGCAGCAGGGAAAGTGTCTCCGCTGGGGCCCGTCAGGCCACTGAGAGCCTCACTGAATGTATGGCTGATTGAGTGTCTGTCCTGGCACTTGGTTACAGTGGAAAAGTCCTGTGTGGCCTGTCAGGGTCCTCCCCACCCTGCTGTGCTGCTAAGTGCCCTGATAGCCTCTGGGGCTATGGATGGGCTAAATACCGGTGTAATTGTCTGCTCGGGGCACAAACACCGTTGTAATGTGTTGTACAACACCACCATTAACACAGGCCTGGGGCTGTGGAGACATTAAATGGCCAGGGCTGTGTAGTTTATGTCCTCTTCCCCTCACTCTCTATTTCTCCCTCTCACTTCCACATACACACATACAAAACACAAAAACACAACCTCTCACACTGTCTGGCATTGAGGGGCTTTAAATGAAATGAAGAGTGAATCCGTTGACTTCTGTTTTATCTTCGACTGTTCTTTGTGCTGCAATATTTAATCATTGAAGGTGGTACGGGTTGATTCAGTCCTGTCTGCAAATGCAGTATATGCATGGCCAAGGACTGATTATGTTTAAACTTGTTATATATTTCAAGAATCCAATATTTTGAAATGTAATTTTAACATTTTAAATATTGTCTTGCTACTGTGCAAATACTATAACCCAGGTAATAGAGGAGATGATAGAGAGATTAATATGCTGAACTAGGCTGCCTGCAATTGAAAAGTCAGACACAGTTTGTGTATAGATTTTTTCTCTGCCCTGAGTTTGGCCTCTTAAGCTATATACAGGTTGATTGTAGTGGTGAGAATCAAACGATACCATTCACAATATGTTGCCCACGATAACAATTGTATTATGATACAGCTATGCAAAGACTGATACATTACAAGATGATCATCTAATGATACATCAAGATAACTGGAGAATACAAAATAACCCTAACCCCCCTAAAATACAGAAATTATGCATTAATTAATTCCATACGATATGATATATTGCTGTATTTTTTTTTTTGCCCACCCCTATCTAATTAGTTAAACTTTTGGGGGATCGGCAGGCGCTTAAATTACAGTGGGACACAGTCGATGAAAAATTTATTTGATGTATATTGCAATCTACTGATGTCAGTGTGTATTTTTCTAGAAAAAGATGCTAATATTGATATTTAAAAAAGGCAGTAAATGATTAAGGGCAGTCTTTACCTTTACAATGCAATGTGCATCAATAATAAAGCAATTAACCTACCATTTCTTATTCCTAACCACTATAATGATATTTCACTATCTAATTAGACTTTACTATTTTATTTGCTAATTTGCTAGGTTGATACAAATGTTCATTTTGATCCCCACAAAAATGAAGCTTGTGTATAAACAAAGGAAATGGCAAAAATGAACAGATTTACATTTTAACATTCTTGGAGTAATATACTTATCTGGAGGTTTGAGTGCTTTGATTTAGATGAATGTCCGTCCACACTCTTAAAACAATTCTAACATTCAAATACAATTAATTAGAAAATCCTGTACCTAAATGTAATCTGCATATAAAATACTTCATACATGGATACTCACATCTCTACGCACATATAAAGTGGATGTTGTTTTCCTGCTAAAATATCTGTATAAAACAAACTTGGTTAGTTATGGAGGCCCCCCCCCTCACCTAATCATGCTCTTGTAGTCACTTTCCTCGCGTCATCCTGTGCAGTGGCTCAGCGTGGATTGATAAATGATGTTGCCTTGGCAGCTCTCTGAAACAGCTGAACGACTTGGATAAACACATATGGCAGCTTTAGCACCCATGGGAGGCGTCCTTCTTTCCATAGCAATATATTTCACTCTTCCTGTGTCCTTTACTTTGGCATTTTTCTTACCCTGTCGACTCACAATGAATCTCTTGTTTAAAATGTAATGATAGAAAAGTCCCACAAATATTGATCGGCCACCTCGGCTCATTATTGCATATCCATAACTTTTCGACGGATCGCGTCAAAAAGCCCAACGATAGACTGACAGGCCATTTTGTGAGTTGATGGGGCACAGTAGCCGAAATGGAGATTTAACATAGGGACGAGGGCTGTGTCACGCCTCTCCGGCAGTCATCTTCACCGGGGACAGATTGGTTAACAATGCAGGAGCAAAGGTTCCTCGCTGCTTAATTAGCCTTTGACCCCGACACTGATGCCTTCTGTCAGTCTGCATTGACCCTTCAGCTCCATAGCAAAGCAATAATGAGCATTTAAGTGTTTTCTGACCCCCTGTAATGGCTGCATAAGAGACTGCATCCCTTTGAACAATGGTCTCAACAGCATTTGAGAGATGTGAATGAGAAGTATGTGGACGAATGAACTTCACACACAATCAAATGAATATTCTTATTCATGATAATGCAAGAGCTATTATTTGACTCTTTATTTAGTTCTCTTATTAATGTGTTTGATGTTGCTTGAAATTAGTTGTAGCACAGGCTTACTGTAAGAGCTGTAGTCACTGTTCAGTGTAGGCACTTGTGACATTTGCATTAGCAGCACCAGCAATATTTCAGAAGCCTCAACTCTTTAGTGAAAAATGCATTTAGTTGGATTCAGTCAAATCTCGGTGAATGAGATCAAACCAAATGTGAAGATAGTTACTACAGTTACAACACTTACCTCACAGTTCAGACAGTGACTGAAAATACCACTTTGGATGATGATTTCCTTGATGTGACTCAGATCATCAGATATTAAATTATCAAACATATTATGTCCAATTATGTCTCCTTGAAATTATGTTTGAAACCAATTCCATCCATATGACGTGTTCATTCTAGCGGTCTGGCTGTAGCGATGGCATTGGCGGTTGGTCCACCACTTTTGTCCAGACTGAAATATCTCATCAACTGTAAATTGATTACTATAAAATTCTATGTAAAATTCATAGCACCCAGAGGATGAATCCTAATAACTTCCATGACCCTCTGATTTTTCTTCTAGCATCACTAGCAAGTAACACATTTTACTCATCCAGTGAACTACCTCTACATCTAGAATCAGTACAGACATTCATTGTTGCCAGTGGATGAATCATGACCAGCAGGTTGACTTATTTCTGTTGTTACACTGAACACACCTGCAAAACTAAAGCCCGACTGATGATTTAATGGGCATGTTGAGGCAATAAAGCATTTGTTTAAGATTAGGGAAAGACAGTAAACTAAACAACCATCATCCACTCCAACGTCCTCCTCTCTGACTAAACCTTGGTACAAAAAGCGTAGTGGTAAATTTCTGCAAAAATGTACTTTATTTGACAAATCTGTTGAGAAGTATATAATATCAAGCAACTTCAGTGTTATGTTGTTGAATGTTTTTAGTTCTGCCATGTAGATAAGGTCATATAAAAATGACATTTTTCATGAGATGGCGTAGTTCATTCAATGCACGTACAACAGAAGAAAAAAATGAATTCGCTAATTAGTTTTGAAAATCTTGGCAGAATTAGGAGGAGGTTTGAAAAGCATGATTTAAGCAGTGATTTGAAACTGAGGGTGAAGGTCTGCAGTGTGAACATCAGCTGAGTGGCGTAAGCCTCCACTGTTCACTGCTCCGTATTTAAAGCCTGCCTGCCTTCCCGCCTGTCTGCTCTTTGACTGAGTTTTCTGGGCCATTAAGCCCTGCTGCTGGCCTGATGATGAGGAGCCAGACGCCTATATCGTTTCTAGAGAGGAGAGCGTCCATCTATACAAGGGTCGTCCTCAGTGGGACACTCATGGGACCCTCTCAAACTGGCCAGGGACGTATTTGTTTAGACACAGCTCGTATCATTTTAATGGGAGCCATTTAATCCCAGGTCAACCTTGTCATGTGACAGGCAACTCTTCATTCTTAAGATTGAATTTTTGTTCCCTTGATGATGGCCTCCACTAAGTGTTCTTGTCCCTGGACAACACTGACATATCCAAACAGTTGATGTAGTTGGTTGATTGTTGTTTTTTTGTTTACTTGCAGGTTGTAGATTGAATATTGTGACATTGAGGGAATCATATCTGCTGAAGAACTTGATGGTTGAAAGATGTAGAACAGACTACCAAATTTCACACTCAACATCACATTGGATTAAAAACCCCTTCAATGTAGTTTAAGTGAAATAATAACCTGCAGCCAGGTGCATAGCGTGTGTGTCAACATAATGGATTTCTCACTAATTAAAGTTACATATGTGACTTCTATGAATAGCATGTATTAATCTGCTGCTTTAACAGCCTCCACTCGTCTCTGAGGACTGGTGCCTGGCTGTGTTACTGTTATGGACCTGACATTGTGCACAGGGGCATTGTCAACTGTGGCATGGAGTACGTGTGCAGTTCTTAGTCAACTGTTACCACAAAGTCAGAAACAAAACTATTGTCTAAAAGATCATTATATACTGGTGTTTGCATTAAGATTTATGTTAATTGGAATATAAAGGTCTGTCCAAAATCAAGAGCTTCACTTCAAAAGTGCACAGAAGTACATGTGTATACATATACCATGTATTATAGAAAATAAACGAGTTAGTTTAAACGATGAGCTAAAATTATCATGATTGATTATTGTCTTCATCATCAGTTATTTTATTCACAATCATTTGCATTATGCAGCTTTTCTGTTTTACATCATTGTAAATATTGTATGTTTTATATATTTTAATGGGGAACTTTTGGACAATTGGTACATTTTTGCAACCCTAAAATAGTATGATGAAAACAAATCATTATCATTTTGCTATACAAGTTTACTTTTGAATTTGTGAATGTTTGTTAGATTTAGAATTTTGACAAGTTAACTGTGTAAGAACATCTGCTGCACGCATATTTTCCTTTAAAATGACTTTAAGTTATTTGAAAGTAAATATATTTGCAGTTGTTCTTTCATAGTGCAGTTCTTCCAGATACTTCAGTAATTTACTGACATCACTACAGAATTATGGTGAATCGTGAGTGTGAGTGCACGCCTGTGTGTGTTTACTTAAGTGTTATCTACCCCTATGACCCTTGTGTACGGTGGATGAGTGTAGAGTATGAAACCCACAGAGAGAGAGCTTATCCCTGCTGGATCAGACTGAATTACCATCTCCTCTCACATCTGGGCTTTTGTTCCTCGGTTTGGCAGCAGCAGAAATGATTGCACCTTCATTCATTCACCTCCCTCCTTCTCTGAACAAGACAAGTGGGAGGTTAAAAAAGCTTCCTTTTGTTATTCCACACAAAGACTGTTTAATAGTTTGGAAATCTTATATAGACTGCTGAGTGACTGGGAAAAGGGCAAAAGTTCATTCAGGAGAATAAACCCCCTTTCAACATCACCAGCAGGTAAAGGTTGTGTTTTGTTACAAACCGCTTTTCGTACACTGCCTGAGCTTAACAACTTAAATAAGAACTTATTTTAATATGGTTCACAAGGAGATATGTAGCAAGTGCACATATAACCATTCATAACTGTAACATACAGTATCAGAAAATTGCTCTGAAAATGTGTAGATCCCTGATTCTTATACTGGTTTAAGCAGTTATCTAAAGAAAAAAAAAGCAACTGAATATTGGATTTGCATTCATTGGTTGCCAGAACCATGACTCCATTCTATCTGAAGAACTGTTCAAAGTTTTATTTATATTACGTTTAGTCACATGGGTCGACTTTCAATTTTGATACAGTTTCCAATACTACTATGGTCTAAATTTTGGTCTGTAAATGGGAATGATACCCATCCATACATGTATAAATAGGAGCAGCACAAGTGGAGCTTGTGGTTGGAGTCACAACTCCTGAGCTGTTTGTTTGTAGTTATTTGAATCCTTGTGATTGTGTCAATTGTCAATGTGTAAATGATTGGAAAATTTCTATTATAGAGAGATGGGCTAAATGAAAACATTGGAGAAATCAAGCTTAAGAATAAGTTATTATTCAAAATGGTTGCAAACTATCCCTAGCCCTCATGACATTTAGGGCTGAAATGATTCGATTAGCCAATTAATTAACGAGTCTATGGACAGAGAAGTGATTAACAAATATCGAGTAATTAATACGGATTGTTCATGCAAAAATTGCCCAACATTATGTGGTTCTAACTTTTCACATGTGAGGATTTGTGCTTCTCTTATTATTTCATTTGTGGGGGTGCCATTTAGCTCAGTTGGTAGAGCGGGCATCCCATGTACAGAGGCCTTGTCCTCGCTGCAGCAGACCCAGCCTGGGGCCCTTTGCTGTGTGTCACTCCCCTTCTCTCTCAACCTGTTTCCTGTCACATCTTCAGCTGTTCTATCAATAAAAAAAAGCCAAAAGGCCAAAAAAATGAAGATGTATGAACCAAAGAAGAAACTGTAAAAACATTACTTAATGATCTGAACACTCCTTTTACAGTTTACTTTAAACCAAACAATTAATCGATATATCAATAAAATACCAGAAAATGTAATTGAATGATAGTAATTTGTTAATTGTTTAATTAGTGGCGGCCTTCGTGTCATTAACAGGTCCTCGTTGGCTAATTGAGAACAAGGCTTTCTGGTGTTTCAGCAACATTAATCTGTATTAAACAGGAGAGCAGACGACAGCAGCGGAGAACATGTGTACAGCAGTGTGTCATGATTTAACATCTCCAGCGAAACTAACACGTCCAGTTGCTTTCAACCTTTAATTACATCATAGATTTCCTGCTGATGAACAGGCTGAGAATTAACAGTGAACAGGCTAATTCACAGTCGCTCTCCCCCACCCACATGCTGTTATTGCTGTACGGGAAGACCGCTGAGGGATAAAAAAGAGCAGGGTGCACTTAGCTACACAAACATTAGTATTAACGATTGGGCTGCCAGTTTGGAATTGGTGACAAACTGCAGACGTGCAAAAATTGGAGTCCGAAACCAATCAGGAAGTTAATGAGGAGAAAAATTACTCCTCTTTACCCTCCCACCACTGCTGAGGAGGAGAGAGAGAGGGCTGGTGGAAGGTGAGGGATGAGGAATCATGAGGGAGGCCAATCAAATCAGAGGATTCTGGGAAATGCTGGACATCAGCAGTTGTTTGTATTAATGTTATCCTGATCAGTAGGTCAGCTTATATGTGACAGTCCATCATAATCAGAACTTGCAAGGCTTCAAATGAACTAACTTTTTTTTTGGTGGTTGTCCAATATCTTTCAAAAACAATGAAATTAAAGATTTTTTATGACATTTTTGTGATAAACTGCCCCTTAAAAATCACTGTTTTTCTTCCATTGGTCAGCTTTTTTATTTAGGGTTCAGTTTATTTATTAATTTACACTCTAACCCAAACCCTAACCCAACTAGTTTTCAAGTGTGATTAATCTGCTAATTGTTTTTATGACTAATTGATTGTTTAATATTTGGTTTATTAAATGTCAGAAAACAGTGAAAAATATCCATTAATTTCTTAAAGTCCAAGGTATTGTCTTGTCCAAAACCCAAAGAGATTCAACTAACAACCAGAATGGAACTCAGAGTGCATACCTCCCCCAAAGTCCAACAGTCCATTATAATTTAATCAAATCTAATATCAAACTTGATAGCCCTGTATCACTTTGACATTTATACCTCTCAAAACTACTTAACTATAATTTAAGCTCACCAGATATACAGATCCACATCAAAGTGTACTCACTCATAGATACCAGCATACCACCATAATCCATGCATTATTCCCTGAGAAATTAAAGAAAATTACTTTTTACTACTTTTTGGCTTAGGGCCAAGATTTGTTTGTAGGAGTAGCTAAAATCAAATGAAACTTGATATAGTTTTGAACATGTTTACTTATTCCATGATGAGATAATTCATGTGTCAGTGAGATTTTTTTCATTATCAACTTGGATATAATTTAGGGAAAGTTCTTGTATAACTGCTTGTTTTCAGAAAACAAGCAACAATTTTTTGTTAAAAAAATATTTTATTTCCCTCAGTTGCTGCTATCGTTTCTATAAAAAGTATAGAAAAAAGTCAATTATTATCAATCTCCAGCTAGGATTAACATTATTTAAAAAGCACTAAAATGATTAAGATACCACTGAAGAATTAAGATTGCTGAGCACCAAAACTGGGTATCCACAAATTTTTAGCTTGAAATGATTTGTCTGTTAGTCAACAATAGTCAGTCCACAGAAAAATGAATCACAGTTATTTTGATTGTTTTTAAACGTCAGTAACATTTGACTGTACAACACTGCAGATTGCTGTTAACCAACCTCGGCCTCACAGTGTTATTAGTGTGTGCAGTAGCTGTAGTCAAGTGTTAAATGGGTGGATGCACATTGCTCTCATGTTAACTGTAAAAGATCTAAAGCTTTTGCTTTGTGTTCAGTGTCTTCCCCTTTTTGCTGACTGATTCAATTTGCTATAAATCCTGGGCTTTGCTAAGAATCATTTTACTGTACAGTCATATTTATATCAGGCCAGTACAGCACTAACAGAGAGACCATTTATTTTGCAGTGCCGATGATACCACTCTGCTGTTTTGTCTGTCTCACTATAGTATTTCTGTTCTCCTTTTTATTTACTCACCTTACAGTACGCAGACATTTTATATTTTATGTGTGCTGCTGTTCCGAGGCAATATGAATTCATCATATTAATGACTTTGAGGAGTATCCAAGAAAAAAGATTTGTAGCTCAGTACCTGAAAGGGAAGTGAAAGATTTCAAGGTTTATTCATTTTTTGAATATATAAACATACTTCATCATGGTGAGACAACAATCTAAGGTTTGATTTTTTTTTTTATTTTACCATATTTATGTTTTAATTCTGTTTTCATAATTTTTCACCATGATAACGTGCAGATACTTTTTTGAAAGAATAATTGTGATATTCATATATTGTCATACTATGTTATTATATTTATTACATTTAAAGCCTGAAGTGAAAAACAAAAGTGTCGATCCCCGAGTGCAACCTAACAGGTAGGAGGTCCACCATTACTCTCCTACCTGTTAGGTCGCACTCAGGGACACTTTTTGTCTGCCGTGACGGCGGCGCGCCGGAGATGCAGCAGCTAACGTGAGTAGTTCAAAATCCTTCTTTTTAGTAAACCCTGTGTACACAAACAATGTTCTCAACGCTCGTGTTCATGTGTAGAGACCCTGGTGATACTACGAGCAAAGTTTCATGTTGTGTCGAGCCTTCTTAGTGTTTTAAAAATAGACTCATATACATTCACAAATAAAGCCTAGATTGCTTTTTGGCGAGAGTTTCACTTTAAGGAATGAAAACACAGAAGGATACGCTCTCTGTCCAGTCGTTGGTTGAAGTAGCCATGACTGTTGGATTGTCTGTTTCAAACAGTTCAAAGTAAGCATATGTAAAGAGCCGACCTCCTCTCTGTCTGTCTCGTCTCTGCAGCCTTCCCACCCGGCATCATCACCACTGCTCATGACTCCACCATGACCTGCAGGTCCATCAGCTCCCTGGTTAACTCTGAGATCCATCCTGAGTGTGAGGCCAGCAGCGAGACCCCAAACTTCACCGTGAGCTCTATCATCGATGATGATGCCACCAAATAAACGTGGCTAAACATACAATTATTTGACAAAAACATTGTGAGATCAGTTGAGCAAAAAACCTTGATGTTCCTGCAAAACACAGTTCACAGTTTCACAGTTCTCTGTTGCTGTTGGTCATATCTTCTGTTGAAGGCAGTTCATCAGCTTAGAAAGTGCCTGGAAAGTTAAAAACAATTGTACAAATTCACAAATACCAACAATCAAATATTTGAGAAAGATTTTGACGGATCCTCCATAAAGACGATGTTACAGATGAACAAACAAACTATAAAATAGATATATTGATTATCAGTAATCAAGATTGGAGCAGATTATTCAAACTAGACAATGACTTCTTGTGTATTTGTACAGTGTACACTTGTTTTTCCTGTTCACAGCTCAACTGTTAATGCATGAATGTTTTTGATTTCCAAAAAAAGTGACGCAGCGTACAGAGAAATTATATGAAAATCCTTTCTAGCTTACAGTAAATTTGACCAGTGCAGTTTTCACGCAGTAGCAGTCATGAAGTGTTTCTGTTAAAAGTGAATGAGCAGTGATTATTTAGATTTTAGTACCTTTGACATTCACAGGCTTAGTGTTTGCCAACATTTATTTATTGAGCAAAAAATTTAATAAACTGGACACACATATTTAGCAAATGTTTTTTTAAAAGAAAATTCCCAATAAACTGTTTTACTGTTTTCTTCAAAATCATTAGGTTGACATGCAAATACTTTTGTAGTATTTGCGTTAGTTAATTTTTGTGAGTAGTTGACTTTGGTCCAGTGACCCATTAGACAAAGTTGATCTCAGTCCAGCCGAGCAAACATTGATTTAGTGATTGGCAAGTCGAAAAATGTCTAGATGTTAAATTTAAATTCGGCAAAATTTTATGAAAAGTAAAAGTTTTTTAAAATGTTTTCGTGAGTTAGTGATGAAAAGTAATGTTTCACTGTCCTCTTTGGTTGAAGCCTAACCACACCCAACTGGGATGTGATGCTGGCCTAACACCCTGTAGTACACTTGTACATCAATGTAGCGAGTAGAGAAGTTAAACCGTTGGAGCTCAACAACATAAAGATTTTAAGAGTGTTAAACTATATAATTTCAATATTATGTATATATACATATATATATCGACAGAAAGAAAATGGTAATGTAATTTTCTGCAAGCCACTGATATTGAAACTTACCATTTGTATATGTTGAAACTTGTCGTTTCTTTAGATTAAGTTGTCAAATGTATGTTACGACAGCGCTGTTTTTATAGTCTGGTTAGGTAAAACATTTGGTTAGTATTAGCAAAAGATCATGTTTGGGTTAAAGTACCTGGTTCTGTCACTACAAACACAACTGGAAATTGTCCCACGACAACTTAAAAGTATCCACTGGGTTAATGCTGACAGATGCTGAAACGCTGTCTTGAACAGTGGGCTCAAATTTGAACATGGTGGTTTGCAGAAATGTTAAATGCCAGCATTTTATTCTGGCGACTAGAGCTGGATAGGACCTAGATTTTGTAAAAGCAGTCGCCCAAACAATACTGGATTATTGAGGCCGATATATAGATATTTTAGAGTTTAAATCTCTGATAATGATTCATCATAGTTTTATTCAGGAACACACAACAAACTTTTTGATGAGGATTCCTATAATTAGTTAGAATTGTGACCATAATGTGTATTTGGCAGGATAGGTGGTGAAATTTTCCTTCTAAATGACCTCAAACATATCTTTGGCTTTTCTGCTCAGCAATTTTTCTTGTTAGTCATCAGCTCACACATGTATACTTGAATATATATATCTGCAAAAAGCATAATCAGCCTGGATGATTTATCATTGTTGCTCCATTAAGAATTTTAAAACAAAATTTTGCCTAGATTACACATAATTTAGAAAATGTGGAAACTCATATGATTTCAAAGATGCTTACAGGGCATGCATTCCTCATTTGCCAGTATAAATAAACATGTCACTTTGTTTCAAGTAGAGAACATTCTGACAGCGTCTCCTGCAGGACATCGTGCGACTCAGGGGGTTAGTTGGGAGAAAAAGGCAAACGGGCCGGTTGGACATGAATCATGTTTCCCTCCGTAGAGTTTGCGCGTGATGAGCACTGCCTGCTTATTTATGGCACCGATCCAGCGGCATCGTTTATACCAGAGAATTTGCATGTCTATTGTATATTTAACCCTTTCAGGCCAGGTTTGCTGTGCACACAGGGATACCATTGACAGCTGTTTGCAGACTTTGGTGCTGCCCTGTGGATACAGCAGAGGCTGATGTGCTGAGTTCGTAGCAGAAATGTGTGGTGCTGAAACGATAAGTTGATTAATTGATTTGCTGATCCAGAAGATTAATCAGTATGCCATTTTGAAAAGCAAACTTTTTTTAAGCAAAAATTGCAACAAAAAAGAAGAATGTATGATTTCAGCTTCTGAAATGATAGCATGTGCTGTTTTTTTTCTATTGTGTCTATTTTGATGTCACATTGCCATTTATAATTGTTTTCTGACGTTTTATAGATCTACACACTCATTCCATAATCAAGCCCAATAACAAGCTTTAGTTGGGTAAGTTTAGCTTTAGTTCTAGTTTTTTTATGTCAGGAACTAATGAGAGTTATCCCACTGTGTTGTGTGTTGCCCACTTTTGAGTTGTGTTGTTTAAGTATTCATTAAAAAAAAAAAAAAAACTCAGATGAGACTTTGCCAACTTCTCTGCCTTTGTGACGCTGACTCGTATTCTGCTGTACTGTATATCGTCTGTATGAGTTTTATGTTTTATGGAGATTCATTTTAAACTGCATGCTTTGAAAGTGTTTATCTGTGTTTGTGTTTGAATAAGACAGCAACAAAAGTAATTTGGAGTCTCTGAGTTTATGTCGCTACAAGTTTTCGGGGAATAAAAACGCTCTCAGTGATGGAGTGTAAATGTGATGGTGTGCTGGAAACAACAATATAAAACAGACAAAGAAAATTACTTGTATTTTCTTTCTGCTGCGCTGTGGGAACATTCATTGGATTCTGCCCCATCTGTTGTAATCAATAACGTGACCATCTTGTTTTTTTATTAAACGCACTTACTCTTAATTTCATCCACCAGTGGTTTTAGAGAGAAGAATGTGGAGTTACCTATAAGACTTTGACATTATAAATCAACTCTTGAGACCAGATTGTACAGCAGTATCGATTGATCCTGATATATCACAGAAATTTACTGTCACTTCTGTTTTCAATTAAAGATACAATCAGTCAGATAATGACTTAATTGGATTTTACAGAAGATTGAGTTTTATTGTCCCGTGCTTTACGAGTTTAGTTAAGGAAGGCCATTTTATCACGGTTGTCAGGGGCGAGCAGCTGCCGCTGCCTTGTCCTTCTGTAGCTGCTGCTGCCCTGTGTACAGCGCAGGGGAGAAAGTGTCACAGGATTGGTTTTCCTTGAGCTGCCTACGCCTCCATGAATCACGCCCTCCCATAATAGATAAAATCTTCTTGGATCCGAGTGTGACACCTCCGGGTGGAGTGATGGCCGCTCGATACAGACAGGAAGTGGGGAAGGGGACGCTGTGAGCTCAGAGGTGGAGAGGGAAACTTTAAACTGTGTAGATACACTCGTACCTGAGGATGAGAGTGTATAACTTAAACCAACATTATCAAATTGCTCATGAGTATTGCAGTGTGGTTGAGCAGAAAATGGAAATACTCAAGTTAAAGTAAGCCAAAATTTAACTTGAGTGCAGTACATATTACAGTTACTCTGTTACTTGTGACGCACTATAAAACAAATCTAAAAAACAATGAGAGCAAACGGGGCAAATATTTCAGCAGCCCTTGAAAATATAAAAAAATACTTCCTGTTTGCTCTCAAAACAATTGAGCATCATTTTCACATTGAGAGCAATTTTAGCCTGTGATCTTCGCCAATGGTAGAAAGTAAGTAAGTACATTTAATCATGTCATTTGGCATAAC
The DNA here is from genome assembly GCA_963678695.2 of Diplodus puntazzo. Lineage (NCBI taxonomy): Eukaryota > Metazoa > Chordata > Actinopteri > Spariformes > Sparidae > Diplodus > Diplodus puntazzo. The sequence continues at coordinate 19,884,800 of OZ023159.1, read as the reverse complement.
TATGCGCCACCTGTTGAAAGTCAATCCAAGCTAACTGATAGCAACATATCACCAGAGTAACTGATAACTGCAGCTAGCCTTGGCTGTAGCTAGGAGCCGCTAGTCAGCTCAGTTAGCCGTGCAGCTAGTGGCGCTAAGCTGACTTGAGTCTACTCAGAGCGGGAGCTCTGCCAGGTTCAGTAGCCTCCGAACACAGCCTCTGAAACAGGGATTACAATACCAAGGCAATTCAGTGACTTCGACCAAGAGACTGACTACGGGAATGAGGAGACACAACAGACGGAGGGTAGGAGAGACATGAAGTGGCAGAAAATATAGGAACATGTTTTGACGTTATTTCAAAGATGTCTGTGTTTTGTGTTGCAGAGGTGTCTTCTTGGGTCAACATGCTAACCAGCTAGGCCGACCCCGTCCTGTCTCATAGTACCTCAAGAGGCAATGATAGAACAGTTTAGGCAGAGTCAGTCAATCTAGCTGCATGGTCAGCTGAGCAAACTAGCTGAGAGCAGCTGCAGTTACTCTGCTTGGGGTATGAAATCGACAGATGTTCATTTCTTCCAGATTGCACCTTTAAGTAAAAAATCTGATCTAATTACTACATATCCCTTCAATACGTTTTAAAATTCTAGCATCTGTGTATGTATCGGCCGTGGACGGAGTTGATTCTCTGCCCAGTGGCTGAGGATCACAGTTCTGTCTGAAGGACAGGCGGAGCTCCCGTCATAAACGTCCAGCCCTGAGAGCCAAGCACCAATAAACAGGCTGAACTAGACAGACTAAACCAACTTAACAGCCCACTGTGACGCTGCTGCTGTGCATCCACAACTAATGCCAGGACGTTTCCCGTCAAGTGTATTTACACCGATATTTTTTAAACATTTCTTATAGGGAATTAACTTATTTAATTATTGATCAGTCTGATTACTTTATGAATAAATTGTTTGGTGTGTAAAACTTAGATATTATACAATATCGAGATATTGGACACCTCCATGTTTCTTGCTCTGTCCCACCACTGGTGGGTGGATAAAACAAACCTTTGTCAACATTAAAAGCACTTTGCTTTACATTTCTTCCTTTGATGGCAAATTATTATCTTAATTAAGCTCATATTTTAAAAAAAAAATGTCAATTGATTGATTTAAAAAAATGAGCTGTCAAACACAAGCTTGTTCCATGTTGCATATAATTCAAAAATATAAGAGTTCCTGATTTTTTTGATATACATTTAGTGATCATATTTGCCCTTTACTTATTTTCTAGCATTTGTATGGGCCTTAAAAAACACAGACTTTTCCTTTTTCCCTGGAGGCCGATGGTTGCTGACTGATGTTCAGTGCTTTGTAAAAACGTCTCACTAATTCAGTTGTCCGGCTAATTCCTCTGTAGTAACTCAGTGTCCCGCCTCCCTGGGGAGACTTAAATCAGCGTTTGTGTGACAGGACTTCTGAGTGGCGGCGACGCCCCCAATCAGCACCTAATAATGACCTCGCTCAGCGGAGGTCAGCCAGCTGGAGGACTTTCCTCTGCTTATATAAACATGAGATCCGAGATGTGGAGTGATTGAAATGTAAAGCAACTGCATTAACACTGATAAATTAACAAGCTAACATGTTATCATTAAAAAATCCCTCAAATATCCTTTAAAATCAGACAAAAAATCTAATCAAATTTGTTTTGTTTTCCAATCAAAGCAGAAGATGAATTATTGAAGAGGACTTATCTTACTGAAGCCATTTTCAGGACTCACCAGCGTTCATCAAAGATGTTAAATAACCACAAACACTGTAGATTATTGATGAATTGATAGTTTTGACCTGATGATGGTGCGAGACAACGCGTTATGGGATCATCAAATTGGTCATGACTGTCTGGACCTAATATTGTGCCAACTCATCAAAAAGCTGTTGAAATCTCACTTAAAAAAACCAAAACCTTCAAAATCCAATCCTTCCAAATTGTTGAAACATTTCAGACTGGATTAAAGTACTGAAACGTTAAGATTCCGCTTGTTGTTTTTTTTTAGCCTTCAGCAGAAGCAGAAACTTCCATATAGGCAGATGTCAACTTTACTGGTCATTATTGCTATTGGGAAACTGCATTATAATACTTAACAATGTAATGATATATCAATGTAATAAGACTAGATCACTACAAGGCCTACAGGTGACTTTGTCATTAAAAAAACACATTAGCTACACTTTACAAGTGTTTTCCTTGCTGTTTTTCACTTGATGTGAAGTAATAAAGTAAAATTATTTATTTATACATTCATTTCTTTTGACCCCTTAATATGCAACCATATTGTTTCATTTTAATAACTTTTAAAGAGCTAAAGAGCTAAATTTAAACTGAACTGGACTGCAAGGGCAAAAAGTGACTCAAATAAAAAGTAAAGGAATAAAAAGTTTTATCATCTGTTACAGGGAAATAACTGTTGACTGTTTTGATCATATAAATTGGTTATTGAGGGAATCCTAAAGGTTATTGACCTTGAATGTGGGACAGCAATTACAGTCTTTAACACACCTTTGCTTTTACATTTTCTTATTTTCAAGTTGCCGGATGAGTTGCCATGACATTCTGACGTTCATGGCCCTCAGAGGCTGAATCCTCATCACATTTGGTGAATCTGTCCACCCCGACATTTTGCGTGAAATGCCTCAACAGTTACTGGACGGATTGCCATGAAATTTCATTCACACATTAGCCAGGCTGTCTGTTTCCTTCGAGGAGACCGTGAGCCATGTAGTCCAAAAAACAGAAGGAGCTTTTGTAGATTATTAGCTGAGTTGCGTCACTGACTTATTTTTAACTAAACTAAAATTGCCCCAGAAACCAGCAATGATTAGCAGACACTTATGAGGCAGCAGTCACTAACAGTTAGCTTGACTGTCAGCCAGCTTGTTAGCACAGAGAGCCTAATAGAGAACAGACAGATATAACCTGATGGACAATAACGGTTAAAGGTGCACTGAGGAGCTTTGGTGGGGAAAACAAGCAAAATAATATTAATGAGGTAATAAAACAAACCCAGAAATATTTATGTTTTCCATATCTGAAAGTAAGGCCTCCAGAACACTGTTTGAAGCTAGAAAGATGGCAGGGTCCGCCACATATAAACAAAGTGAAACAGTATGACATTGTGTCCTTTAAGGTCATTTAGTTTATTTAGTTTGGAATGCATAACAAAATCAGTTATGTTAGGCCTGTTTCTGTCCCTTTTATGCTTTAAGTTGTGATTTCTGCACACTGCCCTGCTAACACAGCCTACAGTTTTACTATATCTAATAAAGCTCATGCATTTCTTGTAAACTAATAATGTATTTCTTTTGGTTTTTTTAATAGAAAATGCAAGGATTTCAACATAAAAATATCCACTGTAGTCTTTGTGGATCTTCAGCTCGCAGTGCAGAATAAAAAGATCAGGATAAAAAAAAAAAAGTAAGATAAAAATCAGGGCCTTATGCCAGTGGCAGCCTGCGGTATAAACTTTTATTCCGGTTTGTGTTTTACTCTTTATCAACGAACAACATGAATAAATTTATTATGCGTTGTGGTGTAGGCGTTCACCCGCCGACTCCCACTCCCACAAATCTACTCGGCCGGCACAAACTGCAAAGCCACTCTAGTCACCTTGAAATTTCCTCTGCTATTTTCCAATTAAAAGCTTAATAGCCCTGGAGACGGGCTTCATGTGGGGAAGTTTACCGTGCTCTTATTCTCTGTAAGCTGCGCAGGCTCGGATCCCATTATTTGCTTGAATAAACCTTTTTTACGGTCAGAAATGGGCCCCGGCTTTGTCCGGTGTTATGTTTCAATGCCCTCTATTAGTCCGGCAGAAGGGACATATCAGCATCCTCGACATAGTTCCCAGCGGGCTTTTATACATGTAGAGACCTAATCATCTAAGTTATGTACGACTGTGTAAAAGGTGCGAGAAAGCTGCGAGCGTTTTGTCCGAATTAAGAGTGTCACAGCCTGCAGGGGCCCCCGCAGACAACAGGGAGGGGGACATACAGACACACGTCCTGACTTTTACGTGATCTCTGACCGAGTTATGATTGTGCTGTTTCCTCAAATTGAACCTTTTTTTGGGGGGATTTATAAACCTGTCTGAAGAGTCTGAATCAGAGATCACAATTCTGACAGCTGGGATTTCAAATGTTTTTTTTCTTATATTTGACAGGTGCTGAGTGAAACAGACTAAAGATTTACACATCTTTTTTTTATAAACTATTGTGGTGTTTTTTTTCAGTTTGGATACAATGTTTGGTCCATGATCAATCATTACAATGTGAATTCATCTTATGTGTTTAAACATGGAAGCTACAAACCTCATTTAATTTGTTATGTCCTTCAAATTCATGTTTGGTTGTTTCATGCAGGGAAACTCTTTCCTCTTCACATCAGGTCTGAGTTGCTGACAGCCAGGATGCCAAATGTGATAAAGCTGAGTTGACTATGGACTTATGATTACAGACACCTTTTACATTGGAAAGTTACTTTGTTTTTTAAATGTCATGTTCTTTTTTATGTTGACTCGTTACAATGAAGAATGTGCTTGCAAATGTTTAGATGATCATCTGTGTCATGAGAATATCCTATTTTTGATATTCAGTTGACTTTTGAGTTTTGGGCTTTTTGTATCTATTATGCTTTTTTTTAAATCAAAGTGTTAGGTTGTGATGCATGTTTATTGTTGAAATATGATTTTTCTTGCCTCATATTTAAAGGGAAACGTACAGTTTGGTGCAGAGATTTGGTTTTCTTTCCATCTGTAATGTTTCTTTACTGGCAGGTTTTGTTTATAGTTCATGTTCAAATCTGATGTCTTGTCTGTTCTGAAACCCTGATGAGTGTTTACAGGGTTGTTTGTTTCCTGCGTACAGTCTGATAAAGTGCCGTGCTGCAGGCCTGTGTTGCACTCTGTGGCCTTTTTCTAGGACCCTCTCTGGAGATAATGGTGCAGCCACACAGTGACCTAGCTGTGATGCTGGTTTGCAAGAAATCTCAGCATTTCGTATCTGCAGGATCAAATCTCCAAACCTCCTTAAAATACACAGAGAGCCTGTTTGTTTCCACTGCACACCACAGTGTTTCTAGTCTTCTCGAAACTCTACAAACGTGTGAACCTGACAAGGAAACACGTGTGGTTATCTAATCCCCACTGGCACGGTTTATTTTTTTGTCCCAGCCTCGCATGGACATTTTTTTGCAGCGTGCAGGCGCTTTGACGCGAGTGACAGCGTTTGGTTACTCGTCTCCATAAGTGCGTGTCAGCCCTGATGCGTATCTGTGCTGTCAGCCGGAGGAAAGGTGGATCCTCCACAACAAGCCAACACCTCTTATCCTCGTCCTGTCATGCGTGTGGTGGCGGAGCAGCTCCATCCAGCTCCATCTCTCGGACGGCACCACTCCCGCCCCGCCTCGCCTCTCCGCAGACGCACTTGGGAAACACGCCGCGTCTGACAGAATGAACGGCTACGGGTCCCCCTACCTGTACATGGGGGCTCCGGTGTCTCAGCCCCGGGCCCCGCTCCAGAGGACCCCCAAGTGCGCGCGGTGCCGGAACCACGGCGTGCTGTCGTGGCTCAAAGGTCACAAGCGCTACTGCCGCTTCAAGGACTGCACCTGCGAGAAGTGCATCCTCATCATCGAGCGGCAGCGCGTCATGGCGGCGCAGGTGGCGCTCCGCAGGCAGCAGGCCAACGAGAGCCTGGAGAGCCTCATCCCGGAGTCGCTCAGAGTGCTGCCCGGCATCGGCATGCCTGGAACCGGCGAGGGTAACCAGGGAGCCACGCCGAGGACGGAGGAGCTGGAGCTGAGGTGGAGCAGCACGGAGGCGGTGCAGGCCGGGGCGCAAACATGCACAGGTAGGAGGAGGATGGAGAGACTTCACGTTTTTACATTTCTGAGCAATAATGGCTTTTTTTTATCCGCCACATTACGGAGAGATGCTGTTTTTATTCTACTGTGTATATTCAGTATGTTGTGTTATTATTAAGGTCATAGAAGTGTTTCTTCCTCCTGCTCCTGAAATGTGTTTTGGGGTAAATGTTTATTCCTGTGTTTTGTACAATTGTTTTTGAATCAGAAACGAGCAAAAAACAAAAACAACAAACAAACAAACAAAAAATATGAATGAAAAAAACAATAAGAGAAAGAATAATAACCCATATTATAAACTACCAGTGCTGCTCGGCTGCTACTTTTAAATTCTAAAGGACTTATTTAGGCTATCTTGTGAAGTGTTTAAAGTTTTCACACAAACGTGCAATACAAAAGAAAAAAATAATGATGTCCAAAAACTCAGTTTGAAATATAATAAGTGCATTCCTGAAAAAAAAAAAGATCAAAGGGACTTTTGGGATTAAGAGATGTTTATCTAATCTAATCTTTATGTGACACCTGTACAAACGGCTTTTAGATGGTGGTGTTCACGGCGAAGCACACGGTGTTCCAAACTACCTATAAATTCTGTCGTTTAGGTCATTTTTAGTTTGTGCTAAGTGACTCAAACACATTTCCTTTAAATGTTTTGCACGACAAACAATCAATTCATTCGGCTTTGTTATTTTTATTTAAATCATGATCAAATAGGACCGATGACGTATTGAGCCCTGCAGTTGCAGCAGCACAGTGGAGAGAGGCTTAGAGGCAACAACAACAAAACAGATGACCACATTTAGGAAATCGTCTTATAGCCTTCTAAATCTACATTAATGCTGTTATATCTAAACAAAAATAAAACAAGCCACGGGACATGTGAGGCTAATATCAAACAAAAATATCAGGTAATTGTACAGAAAATAAAATCTGGTGTGTTTCTTGAATTAAAAAAAAGAAAGAAATATGTTGGAAAACTAAACAAAAGCAACACATTTATATTTGAGCTTGACAATGAAGGAAACACATTTATTCATTTATTTATTGAAAATGCAGATTTTTCTTTTCTTGTGCATTCTGCTTCATTTCAGCCACAAAAATCAATGTTAATTATTATGTGAAATATCTGACACACGTGGTCATTTTGAGGCTGTTAAACTTTTTATTTTTCAACATGAATTCTTCTTAATTTCAGTATGTTTCCTTCTGTTCGTTGTTGAGCAGATTACAATGTATTTGGGTGTTTTATCCTCGACATTCCTCCCACATGCCGGCTTGATAACGTGTTTCTCGGCGCACATTTCGTCTGCGCTCCCCCGACTCTTCACTCGTTCGTTCCTGAGACTAAAACACATTTGGACGCAGGCGCCTATCAGCTGACTCCACATCAGGGCTGAGCGAGTTGTAATCAGAGGCCCTCCCCAGTCGGATGCAATCGCCATATTTCTCGCAGGAGGTCAACTCCACATGAAATGTTACCGAGCAACAAGCGATCTGTTTACACGGCGCGGTCAAAAGGCATCGAGGGTAGATTCCTCACTGACACGCAGTCAGCACTTTGTGTTAACAGCTGTGCAGAGGAGAAAATAAAGCAAATCCACGTTAATCTCTGCGCTGGAGACAAGTTGACAAGCGATTAATTGCATGTTTGGTCTCCTCTTGAAGATAGCTTAGAGCGGGTTGTGCCCTGGAGTTGAGGAGTGTGCGTCAAAGCGCAAGAGAGGAAACGTTTCTGTGGTCAGATTAGTGTCTGTTATCCACTTAATGCCCCGACAGATGTGTGCATGCCTTTAATGAAAGCTGAATGTTTGTTCTTTCCCTGACTCAGAGCCCACGGAGGACGGACCTGATGAGGTGTCAGGGGGTGAAAACGGGGGGAGCTCCAGCGAGAAGGAACAGGACCCGGTCAGCTCACCCGAAGGCTCCAAACCCAACTCCTGCTACACCCCGGAGCCTCCGGAAACCCCCTCACAGCCCGAGGAGAGCCGCTACAGCCTCCCGAAGGCCACCGAGAAGGAGGCCAAAGCCGAGAGTCCGCAGAAGTATCCCGTCAGCCCCGCGGAGCAGAGCGTGCTGATCGAGGGCCTCGCCGGCTCCATCAGCCTGCCCTTCAGCCTCAGAGCCAACCGGCCGCCGCTGGAGGTCCTCAAGAAGATCTTCCCCGCTCACAAGCCGCCCGTCCTGGAGCTCATCCTCCGAGGCTGCGGGGGGGACCTGGTGGGGGCCATCGAGGTGCTGCTGTCCAGCCGGAGTCCTGACGGGAGCGCGCACTCGCACGCCGAGCCGCACCCGGACACCCTGGTGCTGCCCTCAAATGGACACCTGTTCGAGCACACGCTGGGCTCCTACCACCCGGTGTCCTCCACCGCCAAGTGGTCGGTGGGCTCCGCTTTCCGGGTCCCCGACTCCCTCCGCTTCCCATCCGACTCCGCCTCGGGCCCGCTGGGTGTCCCCCTGCAGCACCCGTCCTTCCCGCAGCCCACGCGCTACCCGCTTATGCTGCGCAACTCTCTGACGCGCAGCCAGGCCAGCCCCTTCGTGCACAACGACGTGACTCTGTGGAATACCATGGCCCTGCAGCAGCAGTACCAGCTCCGCTCGGCGGCCCAGTACGTGTCGCCTTTCTCCCCCGCAGCCCCCGCCGGCTCCGGCGGGTCGGTGTTCCGCAGCTCGCCCATCCTCCCCTCCAGACCCTCCGAGGAGCCGCGCATCAACATCCAGGAGGAGAGCTGCACGCTGGGACCCAAATCCGGCCTGTACTCCCCCGACGAGGAGTACGAAGAGCGCTCCGACTCCGCAGACTCCCGCATCCTGAACTCCTCCACCTAGACTAGAAGCTGGTGATGGACTAATACAGCAGGGGACACCAAAAATGTGTTATTGTGAATGGACATCCAGTGTGTGTAAAGTTTTTTTTTTTTTTTTGAACGGGGGTTCGGTTTTTTGTTTGAATTGAACTGTGTCGAGCAATCGCCCTTTGATAAAGGTGATGTTGATCCTCCAGCATCAGGCTTTCAGGATGTCAAGAGGTCGAAATGTAAGTTTATGATGGCCAGATTTTACTCAACGAGCCGTGTTTCAGTTTTATTAGGTATCGTGTTGGTCCTCCAACCCTGGAGTATTAGCTTATGAAGGGCGGATGACCCAAACATGGTATCTAATAAAGGTGATAAATAAATATCTCTCCTGGTAAAGTGCAGGCCTTATTTTGCCTCCATAAAACTCTAGTTCTGATCAACAAGAAGTTCTTCAGAGGTCTGTGACTGAAGTTAAACAGAAGACGACACTGTAAACACTGTAATGTTGAACCACCAGTGGATTGAGGTCTTTTGGACGCGACCCCTCTCAGTGTACAAGTGTACACGACCAAAATCGGATGAATGTATCTGGAATGACATATTGTTTTGAAAAATCTGTCATCTATTTCCTGTGAGCATGTTTAGTACTGTGAAAAAAACTTTCGATGTAAGGATCATCAATGCATGTCAAGAGTATGCCAAATAAATCTGACTTTCCCAAATGGATCAGATCGGTTTCTTCTTTAGTAATCATCAGCATTTACAGTTAAACTCAAATTAATTAAAATTATGACTTTATTTTAACAATGATTGACTGATCTCCATAAAAAAACAGCAGTGAAAGTAGTATGATCCTATGATTCAAACAAATTAAAGTTACACACAAATTTGCAGATTATTATTATTTAATAGATGCTAAATCTTAAATTGTGTCTGTAGTTGCGGTCTCTCTCTCTCTCTCTGTGTGTGTGTGTGTGTGTGTGTGTGTGTGTGTGTTTCATGTACTTCAAGTCAGAAGTACTCATTGTGCAGTAAAATGGTCGTTGTCAGTGTTTTACCACTACATCTGGTGATTCTGGATCAGTATCACTGCTGCATTAATGTGTGTTGCAATACATCAGTTTCTGTATTAGACTATCGTGTGTGTGTGTGTGTGTGTGTGTATGTGTGTATGTGTGTGTTTGTGTTTGTGTTTGTGTGTGTAGCGGCACTATTTGGATCCACTGAAGGGGAATCCAGACAAATGTAGTGGAGTCGAAATTATAAGATCTCTAAAATGATTGGATCTACTGAGGTAAAGAAAAATTATCCCCAATGTGTGCTTAGCTACAGTATTTAATTAAATGTAACTAGTTACATTCCATCGTTGGCTTAAAGGTGCACAGTGTTGTTTTGGGATAAAAGATCTTTACTGACTGATTTTTGTTTTGTTTGCTTAAACAAACAAACAAACAAACAAACAAACAAACTATCTCTGTTTCCATGACTGAATTATCTGAATAAACCTTGAAGGACAACACAATTACACCATTTTTTCATTTTACTTTGTTTATATATGGCGGACCCTGCCACCTTTCTAGTTACGAGCAGTGTTCTGGGACCTTATTTCCTCTGAGGGGAGCTTGTTTATTCAGTTATGGAAAAGATAGATATTTCTGAGTTTGTATTATTACCTCATTAATATTGTAAATATTCAAATTTGATTTTTGATTTTCTATTCCAAAAAAACTACACAGTGACCCTTTAAAGGACGAGCTACAATAGGTTGGTCCAGATAGAAACGTGGAGTCTGAAGTTACCTGTGCAGGTGTTAGTACAGTCAAACACTGATTCTCCTTATACTCTCGATAAGTGCAACAAAATCAGGCAAAGAAATACAAAGCTAAAGTTTGTAGCCTCACATCACCTCCACCTCCTGCATAATGATTTATTAGCATTGCATCAAAACACATTCTTCTATCATTCTCTCTCTCTCTCTCTCTCTCTCTCTCTCTCTCTATCTCTCTGTGTCAGAAGTGATCAGATCTTATAAGCAAGACCATCAATAGCACAGTGTATAAATAGTTTATTTCTAGTTAGTTTCTTGCATTTAAAAGTACAAAGGTAAAAGACTTAAAATACTTACAGCCCAAATCAAGAATTCTCATGATTCAAAATGGGACATTTCTGAATTATTTATATGAATTTTAATACAATAATATTACAATTATTGATGCATTAATGCTTATATATATCGTCTTTAATATTACAGCTGGTAAATATTGAACTCATTCATATTATTTATTTTGAATTACTTGCCGGGTAGCTTGTGACGTCTTATATTCATCTAAAATAATACATCATAAATTATTTGTTGGATAGGATATTATTTATTATTAGTTTGAATCTGCAAAGAAGCTTCAGTTATCAAATTAACGTAGTGCAGACAAAAGAACTACATATAATATATAATAGTACAATGTTTGCCTCTCAGTTGTGGTAGTTTAAACCTGTCAAATGCTGCCATCTAGTGGTGACATCTAGCTACATGATGGTTACGTCACAGGTCAGAAGATGAGCCGCAGATGAACAATTAAATGAAATAACGAATGAATCTTCTGTAATAAGGTATTTAACCGTACTATGATATTTTAAAGCTATAACCCAAACCACATTAAAATATTAAAAGTGGAAAAATAACTACAGAAAAACAAAAAAAAGGATATTTTCATGACTAATGTTATTTTTTTAAAGTGGTGAGGGGAGAAATTTATTTTATCATTACTTTTTCATCCAAGTGTTGTAAACCATCAGACTGTGTTACTAATTCACTTTCTACATACATTTTCTGTGTTCTTTGTTCTGTGTGAACGCTGTTTTCCTCACTGTCCTGAGACTTACCTGCACTAGTCTGCCACCCAGTGGACAAAATGGGTACTTTTACTCTTATTCTCAGGGCCTACAGTGTAATCTACATTAACAATGAGGCAAACAGCAGCATGGCATTATGTATGTCTCGTCATTGTTCAGTTGATGATTGACAGACTGTCAATGTAAACTAATTCATACTGGCTTGACAATAATTGTGATTTTATCCATTTAGTTTTGTGAGATGAACTCGTTGGAGGTCTAAGTAACATCGTAATGATGTAAATTAAATTAGAATATTTGGGTGTTTACAGGACGAAGCCTGAAGTAACAGGTACCATCAAATATAAGATTTATTTTCCCCCCTGACCTCAAATAAAATGTCCTGTCAAAAGATCCTCACAGTGACATGTTGTTAGTTGCCACAAATCACTGCTTATGAATACAAGACTGACTAAACTGTGGAGCAGTTGGAGTCCAGAATAAATGTCAATTGTCCAAAACCGGTGGTGGAAAGAAACTTCACTCAGACGCAGTACACACATTTATTTTTCATGTTAAACCTTTTCTTCACTACACCCGAGAGAGTAATATTGCACTTTTGACCCCGTTATGTTGGTCTGGCAGCTTTAGTTACTAATTACTTTTCAGATGACGTGATGTTTCACACACTTCCTGTCCAGTGAAACCATTTAAACCATGTTTTTGTCTGCGATAGGCTGCTAGTTAATTTACAGATTAACATTTTTGCATGCAAAACATATAAAAGCTTTAAAAATACAGTGTTTTGTTAAGAATTAACTACAGTCATACCCCAAAAATTTAAACAAGTACAAGTGAAACTATTAGCTGATTAATTAATTGACAAAAATTGATAAACCATTGAAAAATAAATGATTTCAGCTTCACAAATGCTGCTTTTTAAGCTGCTTTTTAAATTAAATTTAATCAAATGATAAAATACATGAAATAATGTAACCTTATTTTTAATGATTTTTAAAGATTTTAGTGACAGACTGTCAGTCAAACAAAACACACATTGTGGAGGTGTAAAACATTTTCTGACACATTTACAAACCAAACAATCCTTCTGATTGATTATTTGAATCACTGAATGTGGATTCATGTTTTTATAATCTCGCACATCTAACACAATCACACAATCTCACACAATCACATTAATCCATGATGAACACAATCGTTTGCAGTCCTTTACTAAATGGTTTAAATGAGACAAACCTCAAGCAATTACAACTGTAAAAGCTTTTAAGACATAACAGTCACACGGGACATTTTTCTGCATCAAGTTCTTAGTTTTAAGTACATTTTCCATGCAGGATTTTTAGTATTAGTGCTATGCGCTAACAGTACTTTCACTTAATACTTCGTCCACTGTTGTCCACAGCTCAGGGGACACGTCCTCCTGTTTGTTGCACATTAGCCCAGAGAGGTCGAGGTGTGAGACCCCTTCAGACAGAGACAAATGCCATCCCGCCTGGTTTTGTCTTCAGCCGCATGTGTTACCGGTCCATCACAGGCTAATTAACATAACAGGATCCCCAGTGATCCCACTCTGCTCTTCTGTCTATACACAGCTCCTGTTACACTTTACGGCCTGCACAGCGGGACACTTCCAACAAGATGCTGTTGTTTCAATCAACCCCAAAAGTAAAGTGGACAGCGTGTGAGAAAGTGTCATTATGGGTCTGTGCCTTCTCACGGATTCAACCAGTAAAACCGTATCATCAGTTAAAGGGATAATTTCCACAGGCAACACCCTAAATAAACACCAAGACAAAGAGCTAGTAATAATACATTTAAACAGATATACCATTGTTTTAGTAATACAGATGGAAGGGTGATGCTGTGCCTGCAAAACAAACTACTCAAAGTACAAAAACCTGTTGAAGGAGCCACTTAAATGATTCCCCGCAAATAACAAAAAAATCTATTCAAGGATTCAAAGACTGCTGCAATGGCTCTTGAATCTCCTTTACTAACAGCTGAATCCATTCAAAGATCAAAGATCAAAGATCATCCAAGTTCCCCTGAAGTTCTTTCAGTAATGCAGGGAACCCTTTAAAGATTCCCTGGAAACTCTTCAAGGATTTCTGAACGGCCTCCTTTAAAATGCCTGGAATTCAAAGGGTTCTTGAAAGCCTACCAAGGGTAACTAAAAACTCCCAAAAGACTTCCAGACTTCAAGGATTCCTGGAATATCCTCAAGGATGTCCAGACCTTCTACAAAACTAACCTGAAACTTGTTGACTGGAATCCAGCCAAGGGTCCATTGGAACCCATCAAGGCTTTCTGGGTTCCCTCAGAGGCCCCTTAAACTCAGTATTGCCTTGAATTCTTATAAGGAACCACAGAGTCCTTTAAAGAAAACTTCTAAAAGATGCCAAGGCCGAGGCAAATACAGCTAACACTTGGTAAATAATGCATGGAACCTGTTCAAGGATCTAGGAAACTCCTCAAGGCTCATTAGAACCCTGCTAAATCCCCTGAAACTTGTTCAATAATGCCTGGAATGCATTCAAGGATCCATGGAAACCAGTTGAGGATTCTTGGGATTCCTTAAAGACTCCTGAAACTCCTTCAGTATTGAGTCCCTTTAAGGACTGCTAGATCCCCTTCAAGGAGTCTCAAGCTTATTCAAGGACCCTGAAAACTTCTAAAAGATGTGAAGATCCCGATGAAGCTTCTTCTATAATGCCTGGAACCTCTTCAAGGATCCTTGGAAAGACCCCAAGGATCTCCAGACCCCTGCAAAACCCCTGAAACTTGTTCAATACTGCCTGGAATGCATTCAAGGATCCATGGAAACTCGTCAAGGATCCTTGGGATCCTTAAAAGAACCCATAAATACTTCTCAAAGATGCCAAGCACCCAGCAAAAATCACTGAAACTCTTACTTCAATAATGCCTGGAACACCTTGAGGATTTCCAGGCCCCTGGTAAACCACAGAAACATGTTCACTAATGTCTGGAATTCATTTAGGGATCAACAAGAAGCCCTCATGCATTCTTCAAGGGTCTCTAGACATTCGTAGGAATACACGATTCCCTTTAAGGAAACATTAAAGCCTTCTTTGGAACCACCTTAAATACTCACAGCCACATTTAGGTCCTACTGAGCCTCTTCTAGATTCCCAAAACTCCTCTGACATACTCCTGGAAGATCCTAAAAGACCCCTGGAAAACCCACTCAAGGCCCTCTGGAGCCCCCCCCCCCCCCCCCCCCAGCCCTACATCACTGAGCCATGATGAGGCAGCGGACACAGACAACACTTTTCACCTGGAGGGTCCAGCCCTGCACGGATCCTCCTGTCCCAGCGTCCAGCCTGCTCTCCACATCAAAGCATTCCTGGTGTGGAAGCGGCAGCCCGGGGTGGCCGGCTGTAACCTCCCTAATAAATTAAGATGAAGTGGCAAATAAAGCTGCACCTGCACGCCTGACGTCTTCACCTCCAACACATGGAGGAAGCGTTAAGAGGCACTGCAGAAAGACAAAGGACAGAAGAGAGACGAGGAGGAGGAGAATTTTAGATTAATGTTGCAGTCGGATAAAAATAACAAAGTTACATAAAAGAAAGAAAACACTGGCATCCAAGAACATTATTTATTTATGACCCTATTATTATTATCAAATTTATTATCATTACTATTGTTACTATTATCAACCTATATTTATTTATTTCAAAATAAAAATCCTGATATAAAATAGGCCTAACAAACTGGCTATGGGCTATTAGAGATCCACAAGTTTATAGTAATATCAATAAGGAATCAGGATACCACACAGAGCAAGAGCCTTAATAGGAATAATGTAAGAAAGTGAGAGTGACTTTTAGTTTTAGCCAAAAAATAAGAGAAATAAAGCAGGATGAGATTAAGAAAATAAAAGCGGGACATTATTCAGTCAAGGCCTCCAGCACCAAAATATCCTACAGCTTTTAGATTTAAATTTAATGCTCAGGGACTCTTTTCCACACTGGCCTTATTTTGAGGAGGACACAACAATATACCCTCCTTCAGCTTTGCTTTGTTCATTAATTTCACCTCAATAGCAGATAAACGGACAAAAGGTTAAAGTCAACAGGCTGTTTCACGCTACAGTGTGTGGATGTCTGCATTGTCCTGTTGTCAGTTCCCATGGAAGTCCGTTGGCACTGAGTAAATGATACCATGTCTATTTTTCTTTTCTCTCCCCTCTCTCTCTCTTCCTTTTTTTTCTTCTTTTTTGAGTTAAGCTTTCAGTCAGCACGCTGCAAACAAAGACCCAAACATAGAAAGATGTCGACATTCTTCTTTTTAAATTCAGGAGCCCATCGGTCACACCCTGTGGAGAAAACTTAGTGCACAATAACCCGGAACAGAAACGTGTACATTCCCTTGTATAAAAAGTCAATCATGCTGGATTTAACCTGACTTGTATTTATTTATTTTTACATATAGGATATTAAAGTTAATTAGCCTATAAAATCATAAAGAAAGGTATTTTTTTGTTTTTGTGCTTTTATTCCGAGAAAGAACAAAGCGTCTTTACAGTCACATCATGTATTGACTTTTTTAAGGGTAAAATATAATTAATTGTCTTTTGTAACTAAAAAATATTATTATGATTCTAAATAAGGTTACAAAGGAAAGATTTGGGTTTAGAGTTAAAAGCAGATTAAATACAAGGTTAAAGGCCTATAGAGGCTTTATTTTAAGTTTTACTCCGGTGTTGTTGTGTGTGGGACTCTGCATGCTGCTGACATAATCATGTTTTTTTTTTTCCCCAGGTGTGATTGTTGTGAAAACATTGTAATCATCCTCAGCGAGGAGGACAGACTGTAACAACCTGCAGGACACATTCATCACCTGTTTACCTGCTCTGTGGCAGGTCACTTTAAACTCTGATCTGGGTAAATACACCTCCTGACAGAGATCCAGCATTTCATGCAGGATATATACCTTTAATATTTTTAGTAGGGACTCAGATCTATTAGCGTACATTCATTATTTTCCTGCAAATACCTTAATCATAGACTATTTTGCAAGGGATTTGCACTATTGCAGTTTTTAAATCCGCTATTAACACATCTTTTACTAATTTCAGGCTGACTCATGTAATAAAAATAAATATGCTGTGATAAAAGAGCACTTTGTGCATGTGTTTCTTCAATTTACAGATTAGTTATGGCCTGAATTACCTGCATTTCAGTGGTTTTATATGCATTCAGCATGTACCATAAATAGGCTAAGTTAGCTTTTTGCATGCAGTATACACAGTAGATTGTATTATCAGCCAAATTATCTGAACATTTGTTTTACAGGGAGACTTTTAATCAGAATAGAACATATCTTGGGTGATTTTGATGGCTTAGTAAACAATGAAAAAACAGGTAAATAACAACCTGTCCTCAGAGGACAGCACAATATCCTATTGTTTTACTTTGTTTAAACTTGCAGGACACTTTTAAGCGGCCACCTTTTTATTTACGTTTTAAACACTGTTTTCCTCACGAGGACATCTTGTTAATTCAGTTGTGCAAATATATTCCTTGAATAAATATTTCTGTCTTTGTGTTACAACCTTTTTTTTTATTATTATTGTTGTAGGTAAATGCTACCTTTCCGTCCTCCAAAACTACATAGCGCACCTTGAACTCTGACAGTAAAGACTGGAAACCCATTGATTTCCAGGCAGGTTTAGTTTATCACCTGTAATTAAGGCGCCTTTGCATTACGGACTTTCCTCGTTGTTGATCAATGAGCTGATTTATAGGCTAGTTTGTAGACGGTCTAGTTGTTCAGTAGCAGTCAGAATACGGATAAAATATCCTATTTAGTAAAAAAAAAAAAAAGAAAAAAAAAAGAGTAATCTAAGAAAAAGTTTATTCTTCGTTGGCCAACTCAAAATACGAAGACACCGATTCTCTTCCAATGAAAAGACAAAGAAACCAGTGAACCCCAGGTTAATCAAGCCATCTTAGATTTAAGATAATAATACAAAAAAAAAAAGAAAGAGACAAAACAACCCCCCCCCCCCCCCCCCCCGCCCGAATAACTGCTCCTGATCCCATTGGCCGGTTGGCTCTTGGACGCGCCCAATCAGAGCGCAGAGAGCGCAGACCGGAGCGGGTTCATAGGAGCGGCGCTGTGTTGACTTCACCTCAGAAGAAACTTGGATCTGTTCGGGGTGCGACACTCATCCATCCACTCAATTAACAGCTAATTAGGAGGAGGCCATCCTGGAGTCTGGAGCGCGTGTCTGTCTGTCTGTGTGGCACTTCATCACGGTCCTGACGACGTGCTGGGCTCCGCTGCTGGAACACAAACCCCTCGGACAGACCCGCTGAATCTATTTCAGGAGGTAAACTGGACCCTGTTCTCTTGTTTCTGTTCGTTTAAAGGTTCGGGTGGTGAAGTGTTTACGGGGATGATATTTAATTGATGTTTTTCTGCATGAAATAACCGAATAAATAAAGGCGAAAGTTACAGGGCACAGAGATAAGCTTAGACTGTTTAATCATTATTAGGATAATCGTCCCATGAGCTGATTTAAAAAAAAAAAAAGTCTTTTAAATCATAGATTTAAAAGAAGAAAAGAATGTTTGCTTACCAATTTTCTTTCTCACATTTTTAACCTTAATATAGGCCTTTTCAATACAATCCTTAACACGTCGCAGGAATCATATTGATATGGCACCATGGACACCTAATACAGATAATTATCTCATGCGCACTTTCAAGCCAAGAGTTTTCTATTCTCTATTCTATTACTGATATTACTTATATTTTTGCAATTAAATAAATAACTAGTTTGCCTTCATCAAGCCTTTTTTAATGTATTGTTTTTCTCGGTGTCAACATTTTTAGTTTGTCTGGTATAGGTAATAAAAAGAAAAGAAAAGTAAATAATGAATTCAGTACAAGTGAAGCTTCGTTGCTGGGGACTAATGTAAGAATAAAGCCTGATGCGGACTCATTTGTTTAGTCAAAGTGAGCCACTCTTTATTATCTGTCTGCTCTTCTTTATCTGCCTAAGTAAAGGTTAGATGTTGAACGATTACCTAAAATCATATTTGTCTCCAGACATAAACTGGGTGCAAACACAGCCGGGTGGAGGACTCGGCGGCAGACATGTCGGACAGCACCGGTTGCGAGTTTGAAATCGACGTGGAGGGCCTGGAGACGGAGAGCGACGACCTGCCGGACTCCTCCAGCCGCCCCGGCTCGGAGCCGCTCGGCCCCGCCGCCTACGAGGACGACGGAGACGGCGGCAAGGCCGACGACAAGCCGGGCCCCAGCGGCCTGTGCGCGGGGGACCAGAGGAAGCTGAGCCGGACGCCGAAGTGCGCCCGCTGCCGCAACCATGGCGTGGTGTCCTGCCTGAAGGGACACAAGCGCTTCTGCCGCTGGAGGGACTGCCAGTGCGCCAACTGCCTGCTGGTGGTGGAGAGGCAGCGGGTGATGGCGGCGCAGGTGGCCCTGAGGAGGCAGCAAGCCACGGAGGTGAGCCGGGAGTGTGTGTGTGTGCGTGTGTGTGTGTGCGTGCGTGAGTGAGAGAGCGGGTCAGTAGTTTTGGTGCTTTTATTCCAGCAACAACTAGAAGTTAATTTCTCTTCAACAACTCGTGTGAGAACTGATTTAAGATCAACAATAACACAAATCAAATCTTAAATCTTATCTGATATCAGGAGATGTTTTTTCATCTACTTTATGAATCCAGTGGCTCAAATGTCCAACTCCTCCTGAGATCCATGCTTGTAAAGATGTCTTTAAAGCCTTGTTAGATAGAATCTTCATCAAATGGCATTAAAATAGATTTTATTGTGAATAATATTATGGCCTGCATGTGTTTGTGCGGCCAGTGTTTGGTACTCCCTCTGATATCTTTGCCTGTCAGACGCTTCAGGCCTTTGAGTTCAGGTTGAAAATACGACTTAATTTAAAGTAACCTTCACGCCTGACCTTTTCACTCAGTGTCTTCATATTCCAGTCAAACCACTTTTTAAATGCTCTTTTTTTGTATTTATTTGAGCAGCACTGCAACATCAAAGCCAACATTTAAGACCAAGATAGGCCCCAAAGAGGCAAACAGGTTTTTCCGAGCAATGGGCAGACATATAATTCTGAAAACATCAAAGAGCAGATATTGTGCTGCCTTCATGTGCTCCTCATATGAATTATCATACATTAAACATAACTGGGAGTATGTGTATGACACATGCTGCGTGGCTTCAATTGTAAACAACCAGCTTTATGTTTTCAGGTTCGCTCGGTGGTCATTTTTGTGTTGAATGCGACTACATGTCGCAGTCACCGTGTTGATTTTTAAATGTAAAGCAACAGCTACTTTTTTTAAAAAAAAAATACCGTTTTGTTTGCCCAACCAGGCTGAGCAGGGTTTTTGGAAGCAGGTTCAGGCTTAGTTTCGATTTTAAGTTTGGACACGTAGAGGCTCAGCTCAAGATTTAGGGTTTGACTTTTAATTACTTTGTTTTTAAGTCTTCGTTCTACTGAATGAACACGGATGTCATGGATCAGTGGTTCCCCAAGGGGCGTCTCAGGAGCGCTGAGGGGCGACTCCTGTTGTTCCAGCCACTAAACACTCATGATTTAGCACAAATCAAAGTGTATTAACACAGCCTAATCAGACAACGTGAAGGGAAATGGGTTTTTTTTCATAGTATGTCTGACCGTCTCACTGTCTCTCCCCAATGTAGACAGTTGAACGTTTCCATCCCTCATATATGATCTCCTCAAATTAAAATCTATTTGAGGACTGCGACCCTAAATGTGTGCGTGATTTAGTGAATTGACTGCGGTGATGACAAATGTTTGAGAATGTCTGCAGGGAAATAATGACCAGCGTCAGCTGTGGTATTTTAAAGATGGTACCAGATGGATGTTTTTCTGATTACTCTGTGTGTGTGTGTGTGTGTGTGTGTGTGCTCTTGGCTTGTGAAACTTAAATGTATTTTTACACACAGTCTTGTGAAAACATTTGTCTCAAGTAATATAATTAGGGTCAGTTCTGCTGTTTTTTGTTGTTGTAATTTTTCAATTTTCTGCATCTTTAACATGACAAAGGTTGATGTACTTAAAAATCTGGCACGCTATTTATTTCTAAAAGTGCCAGATTTATCACAGTTCAAGTGTTTTCATAGTAAAATCCGATGTCTTAATAGTAATCTACTTAAATTATGAGTCATTTCTTAGAGTTATTAAAAAAGGTTGGAGCTATAAATTGTTTAGCCAGTGAGCAATATATGATAGGCCTGGCAATTACCTTTTATTAAATGAACAAGAAAAACATCCTGGAAGCAAGTGAAGCAACTCTTTACTCATTTCTGTTTTTTTGTTCTCTCAATTCATCAGGATAAAAAAGGGATTTCTGGCAAACAGATTCCAGCAGAGAGGAGGGCGATATATCAGCGACATATTCGACCGTCCACCATGCTTGCCAAAAGCATCCTAGAAGGTAACAGGGCAGCAGTTCTCACAGACAGAACCATGTTCTATCTCTTTGCATTAGACGTCTGATCGTCTTTTGTTCCTCTTGGCCTGTCCTCTGTCCCTGTTTAACTCTGATGAACCCTCTCCCTTCTCCTGTAGCTTGTCTTGGATTTCTGTCTTTTTCCATTAACAGCACCGAAACGGTGATAAGGACTTGTTAACATCTGTGAGCGGTGACTTGATGAACCTTTTTTTAGCATGTTTAGTACGTTCACTAATTAACAGCACTATCACAACATACAAAGATGATTTATTTGCAGAGCATGATTTATATCCAAAGTGAAACGTCTCCTTTGTTGTTGCAGTTTTGCATGTTTACCAGAGTTGTGAACAATTTCTGCATGTGTGCTGTAATCCAGCTGTAATCCAAAACATATTGGCTGTCATAAACACATTTGAATTCTTTCCTCTGATGACAGGATACCGTCCGGTGCAGTCTGATCCTTTCCTGGCGGCCAACTCGTCTCTGCCCCCACCGCTGAGCGATCGCATGAGGAAGAGGAGGGCCTTCGCCGACAAGGAGCTGGAAACCATCATGCTGGAGCGGGAGTACAAAGAGCGAGAGCTGCTGGAGAACAGCCAGGCGGCCACGGCTTCGCTCCTCTTCCCCAACAACATGGTCCACCACGCCGCAGAGTACAACTGCAAGACGGCCTACTCGCCGGGGGCTCAGGTTGAGCCGCAGCCCAAGGAGCTGTGCAACTTCCTTGGCCCTAACTGCCTGGATCTGTCCATGCAGTACCCCGCCGGCTCGGCCAACGTCGAGCTCATCTCCTCCAACGTCAGCGTGGCCACCACCTACTGTCACTACCCGCTGCAGCCGTCACGAGGCGGCTTCATGATGTGGCCCCGCGGCGCAGCCAACCTCAGCGACGCCCTGCTCTACCAGCAGTGCCTGTTCAATGCCACGGCGGTGCAGAACATGAAGCCCGGCGCCGTGTGGGAGCCAAAGGTGATGCCCGCAGAGAGCCAGCCGCCGGAGCAGGAGGCCGCAGCTGCTTTCGCTACTAAACTGGAAGGATCCCGAGCCGCTGCGCTGCAGGACTCGTCAGACCTTCAAAAGGCTGATCCCAAACCTCCCGGCGTGACCCACGGGGGGCAGAGGGAGTGCTCGGCCTTCTCTCCACCTAAGAGGAGCTTCGGACAGTCCTTCCCCACTAACTCTCATTCCCAAAACTCCAGCCAAGTCCTGAACAAGCTGAGCAAGGACAGCGCTAAGCTTTCCATGAAACTCAACTCCTTTCACTCTCTCATCCAGCACTCGCTGAGTGAAAAAAACAGCGGCGGGGCCGTGCCGGAGCTCAGGGCTCCATACTGCAAAGAGCTCTTAGAGGAGGCCGCCCGCAAGTTCAGGGAGGGCTCCGCCAAGGACATTCAGGCCGTTAAAATCGCAGACAGGTACGGCAAAGACTTTCTGTCCAAGCCTGTGGGGACCAAGATGGCATCCAGCGAGTCTCTGTCCTTCTCTGTGGAGGCCATACTGAAGAGACCCGCACCCGCTATGAGTCGAGCATTCCATTAATTTCCATTGTGTCTTTTTCTTGCACTATAAGCTTCAGGTTTGTCTCAGTACGACGGCATCTCCAGTTGTGGTTTCGGGCACTGCATCAGAAATCAGACCAGCTAGAAATTATTATTCCCCCCCACAATGTAATATTTATTTACTGTATATTATATTTTACACGTGCATGTTTAATAACTTTATTGTGTAGAGTATTTAAACATTATCCCAATGTTTTCCTCATGTCAATAAACTTTATAAGACTGAACTCTTTCCATTAAAAGTCTTGTATTTCATTTCGTGCTCACATTGTGACACGTTTAACTGAGGCCAGGTTTCTAGTATCTGTCATCATAATCTATGATCTTACGATTGCGATATGATTCGTATGAAATGTGAATTATCATTGTTGCATAGTTATTTTTGCTGAAAAAACTCATGATGTGACATTTGTCATGGTCTGTATGTACGGAGAACAGGAACACATTTGACCTTTAAAAGAAACTGCAGCTTCTTGCAATTTGAAAATTGCGATTTTGATAATAATAGTATTTCGATTAATTGTGCAGCCCTAATCTGCATCCACCAGTACCTCACTATTGCCTTCACTTTCGTACTGAGCTAACAGTTCCCACAAAACAGGGGATATCAGACTTGTATTGGGGAACTGGACAACCAATATCAGATCTGATCTGTCTGACATGTACAAATATCAGCAGATAAGAAACGTTGTCTTATATTTCTTTGTGAGTTGTTTAAAAATAAAAGGATCTTTTAAAATGGTAAATGTTACTTAATTCATTGATTTTTAATTTTTTTTTTTGAAATCTTGAATTTAGACACATTTTGAGAATAGTTAGATTTTCAAAATAAGAGCAGATATTCAGTTCACATTGCAGTTTGTTGGAAAAAAAATACTACAACAGCTGACAGATTGACAAAGAACAATTAAACAATTATTTATCATACTTTATTAGATAAATTAAAAAAGGACAAATTAAATGCTTGTTGTTGACTTTTCATATTTGCTGTCTCAGGTTTTGATTTTCTGTTTTCATTCTGGGGTTCAGTTTAATTTAACTACATATTAAAACCGGACATATCTTATACATAGAGCAAGTTTTGGCTAAAGGTTAAAAAATAATAAAATCAGTGCATCAGATCTATCTCTGAGACAAACTGTACAGAATATAGGGTCTTATTTTGGATTCTGCACCGATCATTGTGACATTAGACTAAGTCACAATACCTTAATATCAGCCGAACTCTAAACATAAATAGGTTTTATACACATTTCACAGCTGGTGTATAAGACCCAGCCTTCCTGAGAGTCATTAAAGGAATATCGTTTTTATGATGTTGTGTATTTGCATAAACACATATTATGCAAACACAGCACATAAATGAAGTGCGGATGTGACGAAGGGGATGTAAACTAACTGTGTTTCTCTCGGGGCTGAAACGTGATATCGGCCCTATAAATCTCTGAGCAGCATCATCTCATCCGTTCAAGATGCATTTCTCCACTCATTCCTTTCCAGTTACAGACTCTCGGTGTGTGTGTGTGTGTGTCTGTGTGTGTGTGTGTGTGTCTGTGTCCACGCTGAAAGACAGCTCCAAACATGGGTTTCACATGAGCTACAGAACACTGATCCGTGGAATAATGAACAAGACGAGAGGTTAAAAAAAACCCAGCCCTGCCTTTAATCTCTTCTCTCTGGCACAAACGTTCACATTTCATCGGCGTGAATCTGCAGCCAAAACCACTCGACTCTTTGACAAAAGCTCTATTTTCACGTCACTTGACTTCCCCCCCTCCCTCCCCTCTTCT
Source organism: Diplodus puntazzo (assembly GCA_963678695.2). Lineage (NCBI taxonomy): Eukaryota > Metazoa > Chordata > Actinopteri > Spariformes > Sparidae > Diplodus > Diplodus puntazzo. Next base: position 19,860,424 of record OZ023159.1, on the reverse strand, counting down.
GCTCTTAAGCCAACTGAGAAGTCTCATGTCAGGAGGAGACTGTGGATGTGTGTCCTGTTGTTGCTGCTGTAATTGGATTTGGCCCGATGATGACATTTTGTGTCACCAGTGAGAGCTGACATCATCTTAAGTAGCACGTGGTATCACGTTTTTTTTTTACAGTGTGTGTGTGTGTGTGTGTGTGTGAGTGAGAGAACGAGAGGGAGAGAGAAATACAGAAGGAGAAGAACAAGTGCAAGTTGCTTTGAACAACTGGACATGATAGAGAGGAGAATTACATATTTCTTAGTTTAATCATTCATGTTGCTTTCACTTTTGTGAGTGTTTAGGAATGTGTATTTTCAATAGAATAGTCAAATTTTGGTAAATAATCTTATCAACTTCCTTGCAGGGAGATTAGCTAGTTGGTTAGCTTAGCTTAGCACAAAGACTGAAAATGGGGGGAAACACCTGGCCTGACTCTGTCCAGTGGTAACAAATGTGCTCACCAGCTCATTTATTATAGCCTTATGTCTGTTTGTTCTTAAAAAAGTGTGAACATGTAGCGACTCTACTGAGTCACAAATCCAAGCCAAGAAACAGTCTGGCGCATAAACAGCTGTAAAACCACAATGTGTTGATTTACATTGTTTTTTTGTCTGGATCAAACAAACAGCATAAAACATGTGACTTTATGAGTTTCGGAGATCAGAGAGGCAGATTTTGTTCCCTTAGAAAAGAGCCTCAAGCTGATTTTCCCCATTTCCAGGACTAATTCTTCTGCAATCAGGAGAGTATTGATCTTCTTATCTAACTCTAACTCAAAAATGTAATAAATTATTCCATGAAAACACATCTTTTCAAACCTTTTTAAGCTCTTGCTTGTATGCAAAGATGAGAGAATTTTAGTTGAAAACATTCATGAATATTTTTGGTAATTCAAATCACCAACAGAATGTGAAGAAATAGCAGTTTTGGCATTATGATGTTTGCATGTTGTGTTACAAGATGTTTATTTAAGTTAGCATGCTAACCAGCTAGCTTTGGCCTGGCCTGGTCCAAAACACTGCATGGCTAACTGAGCTAATTAGCTAACAGTAAATTCAGAGGCTCTCATGGCACTGAGATCAGGGTTCTATAGGTCAAATTGGGATTCTTACCGTCGCTTTTTGCTTTTGATCGTAGCCAAACTGTTAGCAGTAGCCATGTTGCTAACAGTGTCTCTGTGACAACAGCGCCCGACAGTGATACCACAGGGTAACACTAGGAGTGGGGAATTTGAAAAGCTGTCTGTTTCCACTTTAAGTAGAAGTAACAATAGCACAGGGTACAAGTGCTCTGTTATCGTCATCATGCTTTAGAAAAAGGTACATACTATGTATTTGCATGAAAGTATGCTTAAAGTATCGAGGTAAAAGCCTCACTGTCCAGTCAATCATCAAAAACTTGTCAAAAAGACGCTTTGGGATTGTAGAACTGATCGGCACACATCCCAAATCGTCATTATTTGATGGGGCAGGAATAGGTATTAATTATAATAAACTTTCCTTACAAATAGCACCTTTAAGGTGATTTTTTATGTTATGCACACCAAACACACTTAAATCTATAACAATGTATCATGTTAATTAACTAGATTATATGTAAAAAGTAACTTATAACTATAGCAGTTAAATAAAGCAAATAGTCGCGTGTATGAGTATAAAATAGCATTAATTACACATATTTAAGTCAATAAGCAGAACCTCAAAATCTTACTTAAGTAAAGCACGTTCCATCCCTGCTTTTCACACATTATTATCATTGGCAGGATTAAAATTAGGCTTCCTTCCCTAAACATTTCCAACCCTCAAGTATCAATTCTGCAGGTGTAACAGGAGCACAAAGAGGGCATTGTTTTCTTCTATGACTACAATGTGCGTGTGTGTGTGTACATGAATATATCTTATTTGGTGCGAGAAAGTGTGTGTGTGTGTGTGTGTGTGTGTGTGTGTGTGTGTGTGTGTGTGTGTGTGTGTGTGTGTGTGTCCACGCTCATTCTCTCTGACAGCAGTTGGCTACTGAGCAGAAGGTGACAGTGTTTGTCTGCACTAACCGCCACTGATAAGTATCTGCTGAGGTCCTTAAAGTCTCATTCCCAAAGTGTGAGATTTGGCATGTCAGCAGAGTTAACCGGGCTCGTTGACTCATCCGCCTCCGCCCCTCCTCCTCCTCCTCCTCCTCCTCTTCCTCCCCCCACCCTCCCTCCACCATCCTTCTTATCAACAGTTGTAGTTCACACAGTAGCATTTTGTTTGGGGTACACAGGTGTCGTTTTGCCATTTAAAGGCTTGACTGACTCTCCTTCATGCTGTGATGTGGGGAAAAGGCAACACACACACACACACACACACACACACACACACACACACACACACACACACACACACACACACACACACACACAGAATCGGTGTGGGAGTTTTCTCTTTGTGTCTCTAGTTTCAAGTCTCAGTTTGTTGCTTACACTGACTAATGTGATCGTGTTAAATGTCACAAAGCTACATTTTTAAAGGACAACAACAGAGATTCTGCAAGTTTAACCCAATTTTCAACAATTTCATGATTCAACACCCAAAGCGTTGTTGTCATCTGTAAAGAGAACACAGAACTATATATATTTACAACTATATTGTAAAATGAGAACAGAAACAGGAAAGTAGTTAATGAGATGTTAAGGAAACATAAAGTTTGAAAAATATATATTTGCAGGTCCATGCTTTTGTGCTCTAGATTTTTATGTGCACTATGACGAAAAGTATGTGGACACCTTTGTCCATTTACTTTGGTGTACTTTTAGTCTGAGGTTAGGTTTTTTTAATGGTGCCCTACTTCCAAGGAAATCCGAATAAATGTTCTCACAGAAGTTCTTCATGACTTTTAACAGAAAATGTATCAAAAGGTCCACCTGTTATGTTTGCTCTTGTAGCTTTCAGTCACATCTAACTGAAATCATTGACCTTGTAAGTGGTAAGTACATTTGGTGATTGTCTGATTTTTCATCCAGCACTATCATCAGGTTATGTTTTGTTGCATTTGTCTAATAGTTTGATTTCTCACCAAATACCTGCAAAAACTAGAGTGGCACTCAGTAAAGAGCATAACCTCCACCAAGGCCTTGCAGTCCCTATTAATTTAATGTAATCCAACATCAAACTTTATAGCTCTGCATCACCCTAAATGTTAACCCTGACATGCTAAAGTAACACATGAGTGTGATAAACAAAAAAACCTGTCAAATATAAGGACGTTAGCATGATCATCGTGAGCATGTTAGCGGGCATACCGTAGCATTTTAGCTCAAACCAGTGCAGCATAGCTGAGAACAGCCTCGCACAGCTGTTAGCATAGCCTCAGCATAGACTCACATGAATCAGTTTTTTGGAACAGCCCAGCAAAATAAAAAAAATAAAAATAAAGGGATGTGATCAGTGAGCGGATGAAATATGTAGCGCGGGCTTCCCCTGCTGCGATACAACAGCTCCATTCTTCTTCTGCCCTCCTGCCCATATAGCATTTGGCTGCCCTGCCAGTGACTGTGTGGTTGGTTTATTGCTTTATCACTGCCTGAGTCGTCTCAACCCGTGAGACACACACACACACACACACACACACACACACACACACACACACACACACACACACACGCTCACACGCCTACGAACCCTTCTCCAGGTGTTGAAGCAAGCCATCCATTCCACTGTTGCTGTTGTCACGCCAGCAACTCCCAGCCCATCTGATACGCTACAATCCTTTGCACATTAAGAATCTATTAAGCACCACAAACTCAAACACACATTCACAGAGAAATCACACGGTGGCTTATTTTGACTCTAGAAATAAATGGCACATACTGTATTTTGCATTGGCGGTCAGCGGGCGTGAAGGAAAGGGTAGGATCCCTATTCATTTTCACCCGTGTTGTTTCTCTCCGACTCTACCAGCAGCAGGGAGAGCAGCGCTGGCCGGTTCCTGCATTCCTTCCCAGCACCTTGTAATCCAATAAGAAATGTGTAGCGCCGCAGCTTTTTGACAAGGAGCTCCCACTTAATTACCATGTTTTTAGGACTGACAGGCCTGGGGGCCGATAGGGGCAAAAGGCTGGTGGTTCACAGCTGAAGGGGGTCTTGGGAATATCCTGAAAACACACATGTACGCACACTTGAGACATGTGAACGGGGATGATACATTTCGACAAAAACTGGTCTTTTGCTTTTGTCAGTTCGGCTGTGGTGGCAGAAAATGATCTCATGGGTTGGGTGAAATCTGCAATATGCAGAAAAAGAAAAGAAAAGAAAAAAGCCATGCCCTCTTTGGTGCCCCTATGGTAGATAAGACATGATAAAGTGCCCTCTCAGGTGGTCCAGTATCTAAGAATGTGACAAAGGGTTCCCCGTGAGTTTAATCTGAAACCCCTTTGTTTCTCTCAGTGCGTCTGCATGATGTTCGGAGGTGATCGTGCAGGAGAAAAAGAAAAAGTGTGATCATGCCGGACAATCAAGAGCAAACTTATTAAAGTTAGGTTGAGCTGTTTGAGGCTTTTTGCATCACTGCACTCGATTTGCTTACATCATTAATGTCACAGTGCATCTTGACCAGTGCAACTGACTGTTTGTCTTATCAGAAGTTGTTATGATTGAAATCTGGAGGTTTGGTTCTGTTGAGTCATTGTTACTTTCAGACTCTGTGTGTTATTGCTGGTGTCCTTATCAGTACGTTTTATTAGGCTGCTTGTGCTGAAGAGTGCCTGCTAGGTGACAATATGCCCTCATAAAACCACTGCAGGGGTCGTAGTTAGGCTTGTAATAACCTTTTATGTGACCGCGTTCAGTTTTTTTCTGTTGGCTGCTCCAGATGTCAGATAGCACACAGGCACCATATTACACTGTAATAGTCATCAGAGGGCAGACAAAACCACCAACTCTGCCAACAATACAGAAATTCCTGCAAAGATAATATGAGGCATTTTATTTCTCAGTGTCCAATTTAAAATATAGAGAATTAATGTTTCTGCAGATATCTGTAATGATTTTTCATAAAAGGACCCAAATCACACTCCAGTCAGGCAAATGGTGGAACAAAGGCTGATATAAAAAAAAACAGACAGGTGGCACCAGAAGGAAAAAACAAGAACCAAAGCAATACATTCGAAAACTAACCAAGTACAAACCAAATAAAGTGCAGGACACACAGGTGGGAACGTCGGTGGAGCACGAGGAACAAACACAGAGCAAACACCAGCAAGCTGACAGAAGGCTAATCAGAGACAGGTAAAACTAATCAGGACAATTACAAGGGAGGGAAACAAGATAAAGACAGGAAGCAACACAGGGACAGACCTCACAAAGTACAACAGGAAACACTGTTACAATATCTGAACATCTTTTCGTTGATTGAAAAATACACAAAGGCTTGAATTTTCTCCCAAATTTACGAGCTGATGCCAATTAGTTGTATCTGACTTTCATTTATAAGACTTGTGTTGCAGGAACATTGCCTCTTTCGAGCAGCGGTAAGGGATGGTTTAGGGTGATTTCACACAGCCTCGCTCTCCAGCAACTTGATGGCGTCCTCTAAAACATCAGATGTCACTGATTTCACCTGGGAACTTAAAAGGTGCTTCGAATGAGAAGAACGCGGTTACATACGTTTCAAGGTTATTTACACACACTTTCTACGGGCCAACATTAACACAGTCTATCCATTGTACAGCTCCCTGTTGACTCCTGAGGGTCAAGAATAATTATCTCTGCCACCGGCACCTGTGCTCCTGCTTTTGTTGTCTCAGTAGCCTCCAGCGTTACCCCGTACTGCTGCTCACAGCAGGGAAAGAAAGACGCTTTTGCAACACAAGCTGACATTTGGAGCACTAAACATGACAACTAAACATTCCGTCTGTGGCTCAAAGTAAACAGTAACCCCTTCTTCTCAGGTCCATAAACCGATCGGCCCTCTACAGCCTGCCCTGAGGGAGAGGGAACGACAAGAGAGGTTTTTGTTTTTGGGAAGAGAGGTTATATCACCTCGGTGTACTCTCTGTGAAGGCTAAGTGAGCCCGTGTCGATTTGCAAGTTGGAGCTGCCAGACGACGTGTCTCGTCTTCTCTGCAATAATTTTGAAACATTCACGCAAGTATCAAGGAGAAAGGCAAATTCAGCCACTTCAAGTCCAGATGATAGCAACATTTGCAAGTGTATGCAAATAGTTGTAAATCTTTGAGCAGCCTGTGTTTGGAAAGGTGAACCTTGAGAAAACAAGAAGACAAAAACAAATTGTCCTTCACTTCATCCGGTGTCCATTTGCGCCAACAGTTCGTCAAATTTGATGACACGATCTCATCTTTCTGTTCCTGAGAGATTTTGTAAGATTTGCTTGATTTTGTCAGTTTTGCGAATATGACTTCATTTTGAGACAAAGGTCAACATCTCCTCCGCCTGCCGAGCTTTTGCAGGGAATTTGCCAGTCTAAACAATCATGTAAATGCTATGGAAAAACACTTTGTGTCGCATAGTTGCCCAAAGAAAATATCACGATCCTCTGCGATGTACTGTCACACTGGACGGAGCACACTTATCACAAGTGTTATTTCTGCCGGGGCTGTTGTCTTTGCTGCCTGCTGCACTCCCCTCGGCTTTTATTCACAGCAGTCCTGTAGCCACAGTATGAATGGAAAAAAAAAAAGATCGGTTGTGGTCGCCGCTTCACGAGCACCACTGCATGTCGAGGTCTGTGCAGATGGTGCAGCTGTAACACAGTGATAAATGACCACTGCACCTGGCTTACGCTAACTAGAGTAAACACTATGATTGCCAAGGTTAACACTTAAAAGCTCTGATTTGCATAGACCTATAAAAGTGTATTCAAATGTACACTCCCTTATGTAGAGCCTCCCCTCAGACAAACAGAGCATCTATGTTTAGAGTGGAGCCTGTACTTGCTGTCTTTCACCAAAAAAGACACTCTGATAACACACAAAAAGACCTTCTAATGACATTTTGACTGCACTCATAGGATGAAAAGATGCAAGAACTGTATATAAACTGCACCAGAGGACACTGGTATTGAGATCAATTTTAGGTATTTAGTTTCTTTGTCCCTTTTAATGAGACGGACAGGAAGGAAAGTGTTAATAACTCTAATAACAAGAACGGTGAACGATCAGGTGATCTCCTCTGTCTTACGGCCACTGGTGTGCCCTGAATGGATTTGTTTGTAATAACAGCAGACAGAGCTGATGAATGCTGCAGCTCCACTGACATATTCAGGTTTAGATGGCTTCAACTAACCCATTTTTTTGTCTTTAATGTTGAATACTTATGTTATAAAAGTATAGTACTATCCATTTTGTGAGCCAAATCTGTGGTCAGAACCATATAAAGGATACGTTGATTACTTGTAGGTTTACTGGCAACTATATTTTGTTGTGGGTATAACATAATATATACACATATACATTATAAAAAGGGCTTAGATGAATCAAGTAAAATTATAGAACACTGAGGTATTAGAGTCTTCAGTCCTCACACCTGATGTAACGCTGTGTCACAATGCTACAGGTGACCTGGGAATATTAAACACGTACTGCCTAGGTGACAAATGTAGTTATTATGGCAACTGAACAACTAGATTTTTCGAATCTTGAATACAGTGTGAAAAGCGCATGTCTGTTGGATCGCAGAGCTTTCACAATCACTCTGTTTCGTGTTTAAGTATTCCAGTCTGCACCTTGTGCACAGCGACGTCTCATCATGTCACGCAGGCGGCTGACTTTGCAGTTTTAGTTTCCACAGTGAAAGATGGATTTAATAATCTGTCCTCAAAACCAGCAGTCAAACTCCAGACTGGAACTTCCTGTGTCTGCGTGGACAGAGTGGGACACTTTTACTGGTCCATCAAAAAGTCGGCTCATCTGGAGGGAGCTGATGGTGTTCATGTGTGAAGGAATCACTACGTGATGTACATACAGTGGCAATGTTTACAGCCAATGCAGGATTAAGTGTTCTGTTAAGGTGTTGTGGCGAAAAAATAATGGTGTAGAGCGACACGTTAGGCGTCAGGGACAAAGGTTCATGTGAAAAAAAAAGGCTTTGTTTTTCTTGATCAGTTGTAATCACAGTTTTTTTTATAGCTTCTTTCAGCTCCTTGTTTTGGTTTTCTAGTCTTAAGCCTGTGTTTGGTTCACTCTCAGCTCTCATGGTGTTGTCTTTCACTGCAGCAGGCAGCTTTTTTCCAGTAAAACAGGCTCTTAGGCTCACTGTACAAGCAACAGACAGTCAGAGGTAGCAACCAGCTGCTGAACACAGTGGGCAGCCAATCATTATCAGATATACAGTCGGTTGACTGCAAAAGCAGGTTATCACGAGACGACCCATATTTACTTTTCCTTTTAGGTGACAACCTCTACTCTGCTGTCTGTGCCCAGTGTGAAACAAAAAACAATTGTGTATTCTTTAACTTATTCAGGTAGGTGAGTTACATCACGAACATAATGTAAACTAAGTTAACATTTCTGCAAACCACCAAGATTGACATGCGTACCAAACGTGGCATATCCTGGTGACTGGGCTGGAGTTTGGTGACCTGACCCTCCAGGTTCCAGCAGAACAAGGCCAACTTGGTCGTAGCAACCTGCTACAGGTCTGCACAGCCACAAGAACTAAAACTACCCGCGTGGTGGTGTTTCCCTCCGTTTACCTGCCTTTACTGATATTTAATATCAATGTTCACCCAGCTTATCTGGTCTCCTTGTTTTATGTGTAGTTGTTACCTAAATAACATTTTACGTCAGTGGAAACCTGCTGACCCCTGAGGTTGCAGGGCGAGGCTTTAACCTTGGAGTTGGTCTGACAAAACCTGTTGCCACTGTGACACTTTGGCCCTGTTTAGTCAACACAGTCTGTGCTATTCTCTCTGTTTTCACATCAACACATTTTGTTTCCTGTACAATACAGTGTGAAGAAACTGGTTTCCATTTCTTATCTGCCCGGCTGTTTGAAGAGGCTGCTTAAGGTGTCGGTCAGGGAATTTATGTCACACAAGTGTGCAGACGAGGGCGTCTTTTGCCGTGACAGCCAGACTTTAGTGCTTGTGACGCTGGAACGCTCCTATCCGATCAATCAATGTGTCATTTTGCCGCTGTGCTTTTGCTTACCTTACACCTGAATAAAACAGAATCTGCTTGTTCCAAAACGTTGTGTAAAGACTGAGAAATAGTTAAGGATGTTGTTTCTTCTTGTGATCTAAGATCTCATACATAAACATGACCTTCTTAAGAATAACATTGAAAGTGTCCTTGTCCAAACCATCTCTACCGGCTCGGTTCTAAATGGCTTTGGGAAACTATAAACCATTTTGTGAAACAAACCATCTTGTGTGACAAGTTAATATGTGCTGTTATGAAATGAAAAAACAAAGGTAGCCTAAATTGAAGTGTGATCCAACCAGGCTGAAGATGAAAATGACTTATTTCGTTTACATCAGGAGTTCTCGTCAGTGACACCTGTCCTCGATTTGGTCCCAGTAGAAGAAACTGAGCAAGACAAACTCTGTGTCAGAAATGAAATCCAAAGCCTGCAGATGAAAAATAAAACCCCTGCATTTGACTCAACCTTTAAAAATTTACAGGACTTTTCTTTCTTTTTACTGAGCTACATGAAAGTGTTTTATGGGGAACCTGCGTGACACAGGGGGATACCACCTCTGAAGCAGAGTTCGGACACTTGACTCATCCAATACATCACCTGTAAGTCTATCTTTAGGAAAGACAGCCAACCTGCCTTTGATCAGGGCGAACGTAGAGTTGTCAGTGCCTTCAGTTTCAGGGGGGTGAGGGGTGGGTTATGCTTCCATACGGTTGTACTGTACAACACAAATCACTTATGTCACACTTCAGTCAAAGCACGGCCATACAGTAGACAGACTGACAATGACAAGACTTAGCACTTTGCACCATGAGAAATACTTTTTTTTTAAGTCTTGGTTGTCCTCCAAACTTTTCTGGAGCTACACAGCATTGCAGCTTTCGTTTAACAATTGAAGTCGAAGGGGTTTTCATCAAAAAATCAACGGAATAAAAAAAACAAAAACTCATCTGGCATAATCCAAGTCTCCAAGAAGCCCCAAGATCATAAATTGATTTGAAACCCCATCATTCAAATACTAAAATGGATGCTCGACTGTGGGTTCAGGGTGTAAATAACGTCTTTTTAAGCTTCCGGAGTCTTGGGGGCACCAGATCGCACAAAATGCCAATTTCAAGATAATGTTGCTTTAAATAATTTATACATTTCTGTGTAGTTTAAAGTGCAACAGGACATCTTATTTTCCAAGATGATTAATCATACTCTGTAAAGTAACTAGTAGTGAGATAAATGTAGTGCAGTAAAAGGTTCTTAGTTATCTGAGATTTGTACTATAAGTCTGAGTTACTGAGCTGGCTGCATAACTGAAAGTGTTGTTAAAGAATAAAAGAGAAAGGGAGAAAAGGAAAGCCTCCACGTTCTCCGCTGCCTGCTCCTGAACATCACACAGAAACAGACACACCATCTCACCCCTGTACTGAATACTCGACACAGTGCTGAATATTAACACTGAAACAGGATCTTCAGTTTCCTGTCCAGCACGACGTTTAACAGGGGGGTTTGATGCGGCCTCCGATGCAATTCATACTGCAGAACTCATTATTAAGAACCAATGAGGCCTAACATATTCTCACCTATCGGAAAAAAAAGGTCCAGCTTTGACCAGAGTCATTTTCCAGCAGCAAAAGAGACCTGAACATTTTCCCTTTTCAGTGAAAACATATATCACCCCTGTGAAAATGAACGATGGATATACGGAGATGAAAGAAACAGCCCTACAAGGAAACAAGCATTATTTGCCCCCAAACCGCGCGGGTCAAACACGAACAGAGGTCAGGGTAAACATCAGGTTTATGTTCGGTCTGTAAAATACCATATACTGTACATTTGTGCATCTGCTCCACCTGTAGGAAATTTATCAAGAGAGTCTTTGGAAGACGGCAGGAGGTCTTTTAACATGTGCAACTCAGCTGCTCGCCTTATAGCCCCGGCTCTGCCTTTCAGAGGAAAACCTGCACACGTTACAAAAAAGGAAGGCAAGATTTACACCCCTGCTCTGGAAAAAAAAAAAAACCCTTCCAGCCACATCTCCTACGGGGTGATTATTTCTCTGATTCAAGGGAGCGTATTATATTCAATGATGTAACAGTATATATCTGTGATACTAATGACTCCTGTGGTTTGCATATGGAACAACTTCCCATAGTCCTAAAGTTCTCAGGTAGCGTCTTACAGAAACCTGCTGCTGTGGTGGAATAAAGCTCGGCTTTGCTTGTCCTCCATCATAAGTAATGTGTGTTAAGAATGACCCAAGTGGTCGAGCAAACCACGGCAGGAAAAATATCCTCTTCCTCTGGGCCTGAGAGGGAAGCGTCGACAGCTGACGTCTCCGCAGTGCTCATGTGAACAGACGGTTTCAATGCTTTGACTTCTTCTCGAGTGGACGAGAAGTCCTCGAGGTAAAATATGTGCTGTAGAAAAATGCTTTTAGAATATCCAGGTGACCGCCTGTTTATACGCTTAATAAGTCATCGTCATTTAGATTGTTTTAGAAAGGTCCTGAATAAAAATGAAGGCATGAGCCTCAATGTGAAACAACAAAAATGAAAATGGTATGCAAAAGGGAAGTCATCAGTTTCAAAGGCAGCAAGTACTCCATCAAGTAGTCTAGTGTTTTCTGCCATTTAATCAAATGACGCCTTTAGCACACAGACAAACAGTCAAGATAGAGCAGCTAGATGTGCCAAGTCAAATATCGCATTTGCTAGGAATAGACGACCTGTTTGCTTTTAACTTATCATTCTGAAGTAAATACTGATGCACAGTGTGATGGCTGTAGTTAAATAACAACACCTGCATGTCGATTGGGTCCGAATAAACTTTACTTTCACTGGATTGGCTGGATTGGAGGATGAATTACAGCACAAAGGAAGAGGCATTGGTTTATCCGGTCACTCTCTCCAGGTAACGGTGGAACAGTTGGAATAATGTATTCATATTTTCAAATTAAATAGTAACTCAAAGTACTACAGTATTTGGGCAAATATAACTGTCAGTAAAATCAGGACGTCCCCCTTCACTCTAATGACAGCTGGTCATCCAGCAGGACAACAAGAAAAGCCTGTCCCATAGACTTTGAGATGGACATCGAGCAAAACAGCTGGGCTCCTTTAAACATTAAAATCCTTCAAAATCTACAAACCACGATTTAAAGTGCAGCGATTGAGCTTGCTTGTTGTTTAAGGTCTCCTGCCAACACTTTTGCTAGGTTTACTTTAATACTGGTGGTCTCGCTCATGGTGGGGGAAATGTTTTTTAGCTGAGTTTAGCTGTAGGGATTTCTTTTATCCATGGGATTCATGACAGAGTCAGCTCATGTTGCAGCGTGTGTCTGCTGAATAAGACGTCTGTATTGGAACAGGCTTCCAGTCAGAAGCAGAATTGAAGATTTTTACTACTTGAATTACTCTACTATTAAGTTCCTTAAACTAGCGTTGAGTTCTTATCTCTGCTCATGTGCACCTGTTCCATTTATTCAAACTTTCCATGTTTCCATGCTATATGAGACTGGAAATGTTTGATATAACTTTGTAATGTGGCTCCATTGAGAGGCTGAGCCGGCTTTGATTTCCCACTTTCAGATTTGCTCCTCTATAACCTCTATAATAACCTTAATGCCTCCTTTTCCCTGCTGAACCACAGGTGAGCTGAGCTCAGCTTTACAGCCATGTCCTACTTCTACTCACAACAGCTGCAGGTTTCATATATGAACACTTGATATGAAAAAGGAAATAATCTAATCTGACCATCATCAGCAAAATCCCCATCAGTGCAGTAAAGACCTGCAATGTGGAACCACAAAGATTCACCTGGATTAGGAATGAGCTGTAATGGTATTCATTTTCGTCTACGGTAGCACATGCTCTGTCGTGTCAATGATTTCAAATGACCGTTTTTAAACTGTGAAAAAGTCATAGAACCAGGTCTATAAAGGTCCACCATGTGAGGAGAGCCCACAAAGTTCCTAAATGAATAACTGTGGGTGCAGGGAGGGAACCATAGAGACTGAGTATGTAAATATTGTGCCATAACAATGCAATATCTTGGAAACTTCCTATAAACGGTTGTAGTTTGTTTCTTTCAGAGTAGCAACTACCATCAACACAAGACAAATCTCGAGTTTGGCTGGCCATGATGGACACGTGACAGCAGATAGAGATGGTACCAGTCTGCCAGCCTGGCTGCATCACCAGTCAGCCTTCATTTCTCTGGGAGATTTTAATGCCCAGTGGCATAATTGTGCAGCGAAAGTGATGTTTAAAGAGAAATCAGTTGGTTAGTTTAGTCCAGTGGTTCCAAACCTCGAGGCTGGACCCCTCAGAAGGGTCACAGGATAAATGTGTGGGGTCTTGAGATAAATAATAGGAAAAAAAAGAAAAAAAGTTTTTATTAGAGGGTTAGATGTTAGAGGGTAAACGTCTCCTTGTTGAAACTGCTGACAACAGTCAAAGAATGGCAAGAAGCCACAACTAGACACTGCTTTTACACACAATACTGTGTTGTATATTAAGCTTATTCTGTGTTTTTAATATGAAATATTAATAGTAATGTAATAAATGTAGTCTTAAATATTAGTAAGTGAAAAATAGTAGAAGTAAAAGAATTAGAAATTATTTAGGATCAAGGATCCCACAAGATTCATACTTACGTACAGTACTTGAGTACATGTGCTGAGTTACTTTTCACCACTGAGATTTGAGTACTTCTTCCACAACCACAACCATAAAGCGATTGTCTTGATACAGTGTTGAGGGCTGGACGGACTCGGAGCCACCTGAGCCGAGGCCCGGCCTGTCCACAGGATTGATGAGAAAGCCAGACAGCATGTGCAGTGTTTTACTGTGGGCTGCTCTTCTGTTTTCTCACTGGAAAAAAAACCTCACATCCATGAAACACACGTTTGAGCTGCCCCGGCCGAACAGGAAAGGGGGCTATATAGGCTATAGCATGACATGTGTAAGTAGATCTCGCTGCATTTGAAGTTTTAAAAGCTTCTGCCTGAAAGATTTAGTATTAAGAGGGGGGACTGCATACGACACCCTTGCAGGACCCCTTATAAATTGGAATCAATTTTTCAAAGGAAATCATAAAAGCCCTTTCCTTTTCCCCTCTTGCCGTGCCATGCTGATGGCTCCATTTAAAGTGGGCCTATCCACATTCTTTCACCATTACTGCTAAGTATCCGCCTTGAGCATTACCTTCACTGACAGCGGCGTTGAGCTGAGGTTGCGGCATTTTAATGGCCCAATTTGAGCCATTTTTACATTACATCAGGATATGTTGTGGTATTGTTTGGAAAAAGCCAAAGAATAATACTGGGCCGCGGAGAATGACAAAGCCACTCACTTCCTACAAATTGACCCGGATGATGAGAAAAGCAAAGCGCGTGTAACGGCTTGGACCGCTGCTAAAAGGCCCCATATGTTTAAAGAGGATGGTTAAGCGTTTCTGGTCTCGTCACGCTTCACTTGGAGAGCTTGTAACAAAAAAGAGGGCGACTCTCCGGAGGTTTTGGTGACGCAAGTGGATGGAAGGCTCCCGTTCACTCCTTATCCTGGTCATCACAGCTTTCATCAAGATCCACAAACTCAGTCCAATAACGGCCCAGTAACGTTTATCGCTTCAGTTTATTGTTTCGCTATTCCTTGTTGAGAAAATGTCAGAGGCTGTGTAAAATCACAGATGAAAGGGAGGTTCTGGGAGTGCAGGCGACCCCTTAATGTGCTTCAGTTTCAGCGGGCCTCGGACTGTTCGCTCAGTTCCCTTGTGTAACGTACACAACGCTCATCCACATAGGGTGCGCTCTGGTTGTGACTCTCTGCAGCCAGAAGTGTCACTGACTGGACCCCCTGAAAAGGGGTAGTCGTACTAAATGCTCCCAACAGGACTGGATCACATGAAGGAGACACAACTAGAAGCAGTAAGCAGTACCAAAAGTACAAGTAAAAGTAACTTATACATATATTTACATGTATGCATATCCTTTTGCATTGGTCGACTGAGTATTGTGCTCTGATGCAGCATGTAATCTGAAAAGTAACTAGTAACTAAATTATTCAACTATGTGTGGAGGCGTAAAAAGTACAACATTTGCCTCAAAAATGTAGTGGAGTGGAAGTATAAAGTAAGAGAAAATGGCAAAGTAAGTCAAGTATGTAAGTCTGGATTGTCTTTATGGTTGGACAGTAGACATCCTAGCATTCATACCAAACTGAAAGTCTTAACGCTCATGTCACACAACAATGTGAGCTCGTGCGGCCTAATTAGAGGCTGTGCCTTAAGTACTGGGAAAAAAAAAGATTCCTCCATGTCCTCATGTCCCTCCTTTCACATGCTCCCACAGGGACGTAACAGTAAATGAGGCAGACGATGAGCTTCACCTCCCGTAAAGTGTGTTAGTGAGATGACTTGATAGTGCAGCGGCAGGGTGGTCTCTGGAGGGCCGAGTCCTTGTAAAGACGAGGACCTCCCCATCTGTGCTCCGCCCTCTCCGGGTCCGGTGGGGCCCGGCTCTTTCAGCTTGGCAACCCGCCCAGCTGGAGCTCCCACTCCCAAAACCCACTGTGTTAACATTTACCTCAAGGGAACGACAGGATTGTGAATATTCACTATCACAGATTCCCTCTGGTGCTCTCTAATTTCACGTATCAATACATGTTAAAACAGCACTGGGTGGTAAAGCAAGATTTAACAATAGAGTATGATGAGAATTCAAGAAAGAAAAAGTCAAAGGTCAAATATCACAAGATTTTAAACCTCCACTTACTGATTGTTTTGGCAGTGGAAACATATCATCACCATTTAAGCAGACATTGTGAACAAATTGTTGCTTATGTACACATCCAGCAACTATGGAGCAGCATAACTATTTGTTCGAAGTTTAATATTTGCTTTCTTTTAGCATTGTTTTGGTCTCTACCACCCTCTGAGGTCAATATCTGAATCTTTAGCTGCTAAATGCTCGACTATGTTCATCAGCTAATCTCTAATAAGGCCTGCGTCTGTTGGTTTTGATCAGGCAGAGCAGGAAGAGTACAGTGGATTTTTGGCATCTTTTTATAAGAAAATGTTGGATATTCAGGAAGTAAAGACACCGTTTACATGATATATAATAATATATAAGTCAACTTTGCATTGGACTTACTATAGATGATCGAAAAGGCAGCCAAAATCTACGAGTTGTATATGCTGTGCATTATTTTTAATGAATTTACTGTATGTCTTGAGTCTTGTTCAGATGAACAGTTCAGAGATTTCATGGAGTGTTGTGGTGTTCTGTTCTTACATCTACGTAGAGAAACAGGAATGATGATGAGAGACAGGTGAAGAATGAAGGCCTGTAATTAGATTCATATGTGTGACTTTAGTGGTAAAACAAGACATGAGAAGTTAAAATAATTGTTTCCCCAGCACAGCCTGAACTTAATATTAGTAACTAAAGCAGAATTTCATATGGGTTAGTGATGCATGCAAGCTGAATGATTATATACATATATATGTATACATATATATATGTATATATATATATATATACATATATATATATATATATATGTAGGGAAATCAGACATCGGACAAAATCATCAATACTAATCGAAATACTTGTTTCCTAAAAGCTGTGATATGAAAACTGCCAAATATTCACTCTTGTATCTCTCAGAGTCACATATTTCCACTGTGGTACCCTGAGGTACCCAGCAGGTTTCCTGACACACACGCACGCACGCACACACATACAAATAGTAACCAGATTCTGCTCATCCTACTCTTCTTGTTTCGTGGCCGATCCTGTCCATCTGTTTGAAAGGAATAATAATAATAATTATACATAAAGAACAATATTTATGTATTTATCTGAACACGATTTTGTGTTAGGTAAAAAGGTTTTGTTTTAAACAATTCAATCTATTATTTGAATTATGTGACCTTCTATATTATTTTAAAACATGTGTACAAGAAAAAACATAACAAATACAGAAAATATAGGGCCTGTATTTTTAAATGTTCTCTATGTGATGGTGCTTAATGTTTTTAGGATCAAGGTTATGAGAACCAAAACAGCACTAACTGTAGTGCTGTACTTAATCAATTAATGGAGACAATCAGCAGATGAATCCATAATAAAAATAATCATTACTTGCAGTCCTCGACCTCAAACAGCTACTGTATATGAATAATTTAATAATATTTAATCAAGACTCTTGTCAGCAGTGGAGTATTTGTGTCTGTTTGTGTGTATGTCCATAAACGCCTCACCATCAGTCCCCTCTGCTAGTTTAGTGAACCTGCCGGGAACCATCGTCCTACGGGAAATCTTTCCACATTTGAAACCTGAGGTCATCCTCCGAGGGGCTGACGTCTTTAAACCTCCTGAAACATTTTGCCATCTAGCTTTACTCGTTTCTTAAGTCTGCGCAGGCCGAGAGAGGTAATCCACCAGGAGACGACATGAGAGGGTCTGAAATGGAGAGGACTCGTCTCAAAAACCTCACCGGCTGACGCTGACGACGCAAATATGAACGACCTAAACTGCAGGGATTATCAAACCTCTGGGCCGTGTGTTACTCTATACTGTAGTAGCAGAGATGTGTGGACCAACCAGGGAAAAGTCAGTGGTTAACTTTGTGATTTGTAAACAGCAAGTTGTTGAAAGAGTGTTTTTTTGTGTGTTGTGGCTATTTAAGCTATTTTCTTGACTTGTTAATTACTTTTCAGGGCCATGGTGCCCCAGAGTCTAATCCAGCATGCACTGTGCTGAAGGAAGCACATCACCTCGTCCTTGTTGCAGGTTAGGTTAGGTTACAGTCACCACAGAATAAAACTATGTGCTCCCAAAAAAGCGACTGAAATTAAATGAAGGAAATCAGAAAAACATTGAGTGAAACTGTAACATTTGTCCCTGTGTAACCCTTGGCAGTTTTCTTTTACCCACCATCCTCTGCTTCAAAGTGGTGTTCTGTATCGCTCACCCTCTGAGCGTGTGAGTGTTTGCGTGTGTGTCTGCGCTACCCTGGTGTGCAGCTGGTTGTCTCAGCAGCCCTCAGCTCTGTAGGAGATGGGAAGATGTCCTCCCCACTCAGCCAGACACCTTCCTGCTCATCTGTGACTCCTGTGAATTCCCTCAAGCTGCGTCCACGAGCTGCTGAGTAAACAGTGAATCACTCGCAGGGCCCCCGGGCAGCCTGGTGGGGAACTGACCACAGATCACCGCAGAGGGCTGGTGGTTTGACTCGTTTCGCAGCGTTTAAGAAGATACAGAAAAAGAAGGCATTGGCGATTTGCACATTGTTCATCTATAACTCCTCCTGGAGCTTTGATTCTGATTTCCTGTCAGTATAATGCTTGTTTGACATAAAATACATTTAGATAGATACATGTAGTGTACTGTTGTTATTTTGCATGTTCCCATTAAAGTTACAAAAGTTAATCAACAAATAAATTACGATGTACTATTATAGATTTAAATGAAACTTTTATAATGCCAAAAAAGTTCACAAGTTAAGCAGCAGAACTTCACCTGTACCAGCTTCAACATTAAATTGATGAAAACAATAATGCATAAATATATAATCCAATTATATACATCATTCTGAAAGGAACAATTCTGCAAAAAAAAAAAAAAGCCATTTTGTGACCTCAAAATACCTCAGATTGAGAGTAATGGGCAAAACTGTATTATATCTAATTATTGATTGTTTACACTTTCTTTGTGCAGTTAAAATGGTCATAATCAGAAACAAGTGCATTTGTGGAAAAACAGCCTTATCAAAAAGCAAAATGCATAAAACTACATAAAATTGCATAATTTCCAAGTGTAGGGCTTCAAATATGTACTATGTGTTGCTAGATTTATAATCTCACTCACTACATGAAGCATTAGATACTGGAGACTGATAAAGAAGAAAGAGTGGCTCACTTGTCTACATGATCATACATTGGCAGTTGTAGGCTCAAGGGTGGGCATAGAAGCTCATATCTGCCCAGATGAGCTGTCAATCAAACAAAAGGAGTCGTTTTACTGATGAAAGCTTGAAAAAACATCCACAACTGCAGTTTTTAATCATTTAATCACGGAATAATGTGTTTTGGACAATATACGTTACTGGAATTGATCTACTTGGGAAAAGGAGAAGACAGTTTTTTGCTGGAGTTTGATGCACTACTTAAACATCCAGACACTTTATTGGTGAGCTGGCAGAACTCCATGCGTGCTAGTTTTTGAACGTGTTTCTGTTTGTCTGTTGATTGAACCTTGTACCATGTGGTTTTATCTTGAAATGGTTTGTATGAACCAAATCATGCGAATCTGATCTAACAGACAATCTCTTAACAAAGATCATGAAATATCAGCATGTTACATCTCCAAGAGCAACTCCTACAGCAATTCAGCATAAAGAGAGCAATGCTCCCCTTTACAAGACTCAGTTGTGCCTTCACAGAAACGACCTGAGTACTGACCTGAAGTTAGTTTATTGGATTTGTCATTCAAGATAAACTCGGACTTAACAATCTCAGGGAAAGAATCACGATGGAGGTTGAACAGGTCAAGATGACGGCCACATATTTTGGTTCACGATCAGCAGAGCCATGATTGACAGTGGTCAGGTATGTAAAAAACAGAGGGAGGCGTGTATGTCAACTCAAGACTTCATTGGTGTCTCTGGGTTCAGAAAGCTGGCTGCTGCTACGAAGACTGCAGGACAAAACAGACTTGAATTTGCCCAACACAGCGACAGCAGTCAGAGTAAAAACTGAAAAACCATCTTTAGAATAATAAAAAACAAAACAGCGATTGTTAAAATAATCGAGATGGATCGGGCCAGGAGCTGAACAATGGGAAAAAACAGACTTGAGGACCAAACAAGATACATTTTCATCTGACACATGTGTCCCTTCAACCCTACATAAAAGAAAGGTGTAAGTCAATGTGCATGACCTTGCATAAACACTTGCCATAAAAGTTAACACAGAGGATTTGAAGGGCTTCAGCTCCTTGATGTGGGCTCGCTGATGACCTGCCCAGATCTGGACCTTTTGGCAGAGGCCAGCTGCTCCTACGACTACTTCAAATCATCAGCCTCGGCAAGTATGACGCAGCTATTTCCGTGCAAGCAGGTTACAATAGGAACAGGAATGCTCGCAAAGCCATAAAAAAAAAAAGAAAACGGGATCTGGAATCTAGATTGGAACATATAAAGCAGTGCATTAATCTCTGCTGGAGGTTTTCCTTTTGTACACTGCAAGTCTTTTTTCCTGTGGAGCGACGATGACCTCTGCATCTGTCCGACTCGAGGTTTAACGAGCTGCCTCGACCCCTCGCCTCCTCTCATTGGCTCTTTGGATAAGTGTGAGGAGTCGAGTCCAGTGGTGGAAGAAGTACTCAGATCCTTTACCCAAGTAAAAGTACCATCACAACATTATAAACATACTCCACTACAGGTGAAAGTCATGTAGTCCTAAATTCTAATCAAAGCTGCTTTAACTACATTTATGTGGTGTCATGGTGCAGTGACACCCCAAAATACATCTGAATATATTGCAGAAATTCTTTTAATGCTTGGTTGAGGAGGTAAAGCTGGTATATTAAAGCAGAATGCACCAATGCACGAAGTACAATATCAAAATGACAAAAAGTGAATTAAACGTCCACTGAAGAGACAAAAACAGCAAGTCAGTCAAGCAGTCAAAACCATAAATGCCATATTTCTATCATGTTTTCTAAATGTTCATCATAGTTTGAAATTGGATCGGTGCCCTTTTGATTTTGTCATTTCCTCATTTCACCACCTGTTTACCTCAATGAACCAACTTATAATGTTTGTGTAACAATAATAATAATAATAATTTGCACAAGTGAAGTTTCATTTTTCTATTCTATGTTGAGACAACATTGTGCTTATGCTCTGTTTAGGTTTGAGCACAAAAACCACAATGTCTTTGGCTAAAAAACAGATTTGGTTACCACTAACACGACTGGAGATGTGCCGACCTCTTGTCATAGATATCAGATTTTTGTTCCACACTTACAAATGCTGAAACATGGTCTTGAGCAGTGGTCACTGGCTTGGCAGCCTGCTTGCGTGTAACTCCACCACCATACGCTTCGACCTCCAGTCATGGCAGTCAGGTAATAAACATGTAACTTGAACGTGATGTGACACGTTCTGTAGAAATATCAATATGGGTCACGGGCCGATGACACATACAAACGTGTCTGTGGTTTGCAGAGATGCTGACTGCCAACATTTTATCCTGGTGACTGGGCCGGACACATCTGCTTTATGTAAGAGGTCACATGGTCAAAAAGGTTGGGAACTAGCTTACTCTTAGCCATGTGCTGAATTGTGTTTCAAAACAGTCTGAATCTGATCTATTGCCTTGCTGTTCAACAACTGTAGTTGGGTGAAAAGCAACAAAATGTCCGTCTGAGTTGTAGATGAATATAAAGTTGCTAAAAACAAAACAAAAAAGTAAAGGTACCTTGAAATAGCAAATCAAATGAAGTACTTGAGTAAATGTACTTGGTTACATTCCTGCTCCAGTCAGGGTGCGGTTGAGGCAGGAGGCTGGGATGAAAATCTATAAAAGGATGTAGGGTGATGTGATCTACTGAACTAATCTTGTTCTCGGATACACAGGCCCTGAAGCTTTGAATAAATCAGAAGAGACTCCCCTCTGCCCTCCCCTTCCTCTAAACTCCTTTTTTTCATCCTCTCTTTTATTCCACATGTGCCCAATATATCACTTAGACTGTATCACCTTCTCCCTTTGTTTATCATCTCCTTGGATAACCATGTGGAATCCCCATCTCATCCCCTTTGCCTTGTCTCCAGGATTTCCAAACGTATTTTACAAGCCACCAGTTACTGAGCCTAATGGTTTGCAGCAGCGGAGCTGGTAGCACACATGATATCTTGAATGTAACAATCAAAGAGGCATGCAAGATTTTGGTATTTCCGCTGGCTTACAGATGTGCCGCAGCTTCCAGCTCCAGAAGCTGTAATCTAAGTTAAAGACATGGAGGGAGAAAAAAAAACAACTTCAAACAAGTGAACATCTTATTGCCATGTGTCACTATCACAGATAAACACGATAAGAGAGAGTATAGCTTCAGCTGTTGTGTGATGTTAAATAAAGAAAACAGATTAGGAGACACCGCTGATGTATTGATGAACATGTTACTGATGACAAAATAATTATTGTGCAAACAAAGGGCCGGCCCAAGCCTCTCTGGGGCCCTGATCAGGAATTGGCACCTTAATCCCCCCCGATGAAAATGTACCTAAAATTTAAAAGACTTATCGTCAACATGTCGGAATAATAAAACTCATTATTTCAGCTCCTTGTTTAGCTGCCTGGCTACAACTTTACTGTTACTAGTACTGTATGTACCTGTACTGCCTGCTATGCAGCGTTTTGAGTCAAACTGCTCCTGTACAATTTACTTTTTTATTCTATCCATATTTTATAATCATGCAATTGTTTATTTTCTGTAAGGTTCTCAATTTATCTGTAAGTTTTTTGTACTTTTGCTTCTGTAGCATTAAAATTTCCTTTCTGGGGGTTCAATAATGAATTGTCTTATCTTATTCGCTCATCGTATCCCATGTAGTTACTCTCACTGCTCTCATAGCAGCTATTTCAGTGTTCCAAGTGCTCCAAAATTCACCAAAACCAGATAGAGACTAGCTGGTGGAGAACAAAATCAGAGCTAAAAGAGAGAATACTAGACTTACAACTACAAATGAACAATAATGACTGTTTGCTAAGAAGTGCACGAGAACTTAAACATTATGATAAGTAAATTTCATGTTCACAAATTGTATATGCCGCCCCCAAGTGGCCACAAAACAAAAACAAAAACAAATAACAACAAATAAATCAGTTTCCTCGAAAATGAACTGAATTTCTGTTTCCATTCAGTGTTTTCTCACTGTGTTGTCAAAGTCTTATTAACATTCTAAGTAAAAAACAACAATGATACGAGGAACACAGACTGATCATGTATTCAGGACTGTTTGGGGCCCCCTCGTGGGCTGACATTGCTGTCAGCTTGCCTTTGCTTTTGGTCAAACATATGTGTTTGATAAAAGCACACTGTATCCTCCGTGCTGATTTCTTTCATATGGTTCTGCAGTATCTGAACGATACAAGACAGGAGTGACAGAGGGTTTTCATTATTTCATTTAAGTCATACTTAAGTGAAAAATCAATCTTGAGATTGATCTTGCAATGATACCAAACGTACATTTTTAGAAATATGCCCCCAAAAACATATTTAAATGTGCATTCAATTGTTCTTCTGGACCTTTTTTTTCTCCACGGAAAATATTTAGTGGTTATTTCACAGCATGCATAAATATTTCAGCCATGGAAACCACCACAGGTTTCACTCCTCCCACCAAATAAACTGCCCTTTTCTCTCTAACAAACATCCCATTGTTTTTACTTACCGACCAGAACATCCTGTTCTAACAGGAAATACACCAAATTAAGGGCACCATTTGTTCTCAAAATGCTGCATCATTGAATTGTGAGGATGCAACACAATGATGGTGACACAATTTTAGTCCTTATGCCTAAAGACATTCATCTAGTGATCGTTTTCTTTTTACAATAATATTAAACAGAGGAATGGCATCAAACCTTCCCAATTTAGAAGCTAGAACCAGAGAATATTTGGCACTTTTCCATAAAATAAACTGTTAAAATAAACTGTTTTTCACCTAATCAATTATTCATTATTACTCAAACAATCTGAGCTGAAAATAACAAAAGAACAAATTCAAACGGACATGTTCAGACATGAAGAAGAAGAAGAGACAGAAAAACAGTTGACACATCACTCTTCAGCTTGACTCTTTCACCTCCAGTATGAGGGCGGAAAATTGACAGTTTGACAATGATAATGATAAAACAGGTTTAGAAACAAGCCTACAGTTGTATAATCTAAATCACCTGTGTGTTGTATAGAGAATTATGTCAATTACAGAAGGTCAGAACTCAACCAGGAGGCTCTCTGCAAAATCTAATGGAGGACAATTTCACTGTTTGCATTTGTTTTCTAAATCTTATCATAACTGAGTAGGACAACAGCCAAATACGATAAAAAAAGAGGATCCAGGTTGTAAAAATTCATCTTTCAAGTGAAAGATGGCAGAGGAAGTCATCTCACCTTTGCCACGGCAGCCCGTTGAAGATCCAAGCAGAGAAATCGGCGTTGTAAAGAACCATCGTTTCTCTCCGTAAATCATGGAGCTCAAAGGGAAGCTCGATCAGAGTTTGGCCTCATCTCAGATGCTCAGTGGAAACCTGAGGGTCAGTCTGACTCTCTGCCAGCCCTGACAGATAAATATGCTTTGTGCTTCCAACATCACTTCGACATAGAGAGATCTCTCACTGCTCCATGAATATCTAACGCTGCCCTGAAAACCTTATGAAAGTTACATTCTGCTGGGTGGAGAACAGGTTTTCTTGTGGATGCTGCTGCATCAGGACAACCTGAAGTGTTCTACTGTAAATCTGATAAAGGGAAAAAAAAACAGCATCAGGGGATCAAATGGAAACCCAACAATGACAGAAACAGTTAGGAAACATCTATTTAACACTTTATAACTGTATTTGTAAAGCAACGTCCATACAGGTTAATGCTTTACAGACGACTGACAGGCTAATAACAGGTAAGTAGAAACGTAAAGGCTGAAACAATGTGACTGATGCACAGATGGTTTCATTTGCATAAACTGTAGAGCTCTGCTGTATTTCACAAGAAAATGAGAGAAAAGTAGTTTTAAAAGTAGTAGTTTATGTAGCAGAAATTCATTTTTGTTTTCTCTTCCAATCTAATGGCGTGACTACTTCGTCTGCTGTTTTGTGATTTTTGTGTCGGCACCCATTAAACTTGAAATATGTAAGACTCAAGTTCTTCCGTTTGAGTCGTCCATTTATAGACCGGATTGCTAGAAAAGAATTTCACTTCCGTTTTACAGACGTCATAGTCTTCACATCTGTGCCTGTAGCTCTCTTTGAATGTGCTCACCTCGACAGAAACAGATGGCCACATGTTGACTTGTTGCTTCTTTTCATTCAACAGAGCAGAAATCAAGCATTGTTTTATTGCTTGTAACTCTTGCGCGCCAGCTCCGTTGATTTCTGCGATAGCTATCACAGACGTCACACGAAAGCGAGGTGTAGCTATGGCTTTACTTTGGATGAACTCTGACACGCTTCTGACCTTTTACGTCAGCAATGATAAAGGAAATCCTGACCAACGAGGCGGTATCTAAACTCTCTTGGAACAGAATGCTGAGTCGTTTTTTTTTTTTTTTTACTGCGATCCGGACATTTGAGAGATAAGAGCAGCAGAGGAGGTGAAGAAGAGAGAGAGAAAAAAAGGAGGTCATACAGTCTCCTGCAAAGCATCCATATGTGCTAATGGAAGCAGGAAACGCATATTAATTTTAATACTTCACACGCAAATACTTCTGTTCTCTCCCACCGGCTTGTGTTACCCAACGCTCAGAAGACAAAAAGCCAAGCGCTTCTCATGTTTCTGACCCCGGCAGACCCTTTCTTGTGTGAGTCCAGCTTCCCTTCTGGTTGCAGGGAGTGAAAGTTTAGCCGTGATTGGTTAATACCTCGCTGTACTGCTCCCAGGGGAAGGCTTCAGCTCTGACTTTATTGAGATGAAGCAGTCCGAGTGACTCTTCTCGCGCGAGAGAAGCTGGTCGCCTCCGCGCGCTGCTTTGTTTTGCAGCTGACGTCTTTCATGTTTTGGGGAAAAACAGAAAGCGATGGTGGGTGCGGAATAGCCCCGAGCAGAGGCGGCCTGTGGGGACTTTCCATGAATTTGGCTACTTTCAAACTTGTTTCCATGAGACAAGCATTCCTTGTTACGGTGGAAAAGACTGACAAGCTGTGTTGGTATTTCAAACATCATGTGTCATTATTATGTGAGGCCACTGATGAACGTGTCGCTGGTTGCATGATAGCAGCTTGCTCAAAGTGTTTTCTTCCAAAGCACCTTTACAGTGTCTGCAGGGCTGGAAAGAGGAATCTATGAATAAGGTTTAATTGTGCAGTATTCCTTTAACTTTTTGGGTAAATAAGCTATGAAAATATTAAAGTTATTTGCACATATAAACAGTTTATAAGTAGAACCAGATGTAGGAAAAAATGACGAAGATGGAGATAAAATAAATAAGATCACAACTAGGAAAATTATTTGACAGCCATATTTATTAAAATACATGTTTATTTTAAGATATTTTACATGGCTTTAAGGACTTTTACACATGTGTGAATCTGACCATTAATTGAAAAAAGAAAAGAAAAAGAAAATCAGATTAGATTACTTCATTTAGGCTATGTGGGGGGAAATTAATTATTCATGCATAATCCTCCACACATAATGCAGCGTGAAAATCGAGCACGGATTTACAAAAAAAGAGGCATCAAACGTCATTAAGCTGAATGCGTCAGCTGTGTGCAGCAACGCGACGGTCTTTCCTCCTCCCTGCTCTCCTCTCTGTTTCTGGGCGGTCAGATTTCTTTATTGGTCTGTAAAGTGCAGCTCAGTACAGAAAACAACTTTATTATTCGGCGCTTTTCCCCTCTGCAGAGTCAGTTCACACCCAGAACGAATCAGACGAGGCCAGAGAGCGGTGAGGAAAGAAGACGAGAGTGGGAGCTGGATTGGAACGACAGAAGAAGAAGGAACAACTGCTAGAACTTTGATTCTGATTTGGCAGGATGAATAATCTTTGCCAGCTGTGTTCACTGATAATCAATTAATGACCAAATAATTCATGTTTTCATTTGCCTTTGTGATAGGGACCCACAAAGCACAGGCAGCAGGGCAGGAAAATAAACATCCAAACACACACCTTGTAATAAGATTAACCATTAAAAATATATATAAATATTCTACATATATACCAGATTAGAACCTGATTTTTGAAAATGTATTTAACCATCTCTTTAAAGCAACATAATGTAGAAACTGAAAATTGTGTGTGATTTGTCGCCCCCCCTCCCAAACACCACTAACAAAAATACAAATCTCAGGTCTGCAGCAGTTTGTCTGATGTAATGTAGGTGCTGACTACAAACAAAACCCATTACATCATAACAATGTTATGTGTTGAAAACGTGTATGTTGAGGTAAACATGTACGTAACGCTGTGATCCGACCCTCTCACTGAGGTCACATAGAGCTGAGACAAGTGATGGGGGAGCAGAGAGACCATTCACCCTGTTCCAAGACACTGAACCATCAACATGATTTAGAAGCTGTATTTTTCCCTCAACTTCCTCTTTTTCCCCTCAACAATTCTAACCGACGTCAGAAACACAAGCAGCCCAAGCTGAACATTCACTGTCTCTCGAGCCTCTGCACACTTTCTGAAGAGCTACATTTTGTGATTTGAGATATGTGTCTCTCTCTTTGCATAGAACAGAGCTGTCGCTGTAGAGGATCTATTTCTACATTTTCACCTACTTATAAATCCGGCTTCAGTCAGAAAAACTCGGCCTAGAGCATGAAACCCAGAAAAGCTGATTCACATCAAACAGTACTAAGTGGCTCTACTTTGCTTGCGGTGTATGATTGGACACTTCAACACATGCTGAAATCATTCTTGTTGAGTTCCACTGCGTCTCAGAGCTGAATCAAAGAGATGCTGACAGTCCTCATATAACTTAATCCTGAGCAGGAGGAAATAAAACAGTTCTGTGGTTTGAGAGCAGTTGGTGGAGAGGAGTGGCCCAACCTGGTCAAGTGTAACTGAGAAGGCCATGTCTGGTAACCCCAGGTGCAACAGAGGCGTTAAATGATGTGAGGAAATAAGCAATAACTGAGTGTGTGTATGTGTGCGTGTACTCTTTCAAAAGGGGTGTCAGGGTCGATAAGTGTCCCGCGGCGGCAGCGACCAGCTGGAAACACAGAGGAGCTTGGAGTCTGAGAGCAGCACTGCGAAATGTGCCTCACATGCAGCAGGTTCAGAATATAACCTGCAGAGATCCTGGCTTTTTATTGGTCATTTTCTGAGCTAAGTTTGGCTTTTTTGCAAGTGTTCCTCTCACAGATCAAACAGTGTGTCTGTAAAAAATGTGTTTAGCTCGCTGGAAATAAAAAAAACTGCAATAGATCAATTTTGAAAGGACGTCTCAGAAAAACAAAAGTAATGAATAAATCGTGTGTTTTTTTTGTCTGTCATTTGTGGGTAAAGACATAAAATTGTGGAATAAAGAGGATAGGTGGCAACATGTTTTTACACTAAAAGCTTAATCAATTTGTATTTGACCATAAAAAATGACACATATATTGACTGTGACTTAACACTTTGACAGAAAGATGAAAAATAAGCATTTTTTTTATCTAAATGAAAAAATACTCAAAACGGTTTCTCCTGTTTGTAGACATTTCTGATTCGAACAAACCTTTAATACATCTGAAAACCTGAATCATTTAATTTTAGTCATTCTCTATTGTATATCAAATGACTTACCAGTTGATTTGAATGGATTACAAGGAGACAAACCAATGGTGTTCATTGATACTCTAAAAACTGTCCAGATTCATTTTTAGACTTTCCTTTTTATCTAAATGCTGACATTGCCAGATTGCCCCTAAGGTTAAAGATCTAGTTTTCATGTGATTTTGCAAATGCAGATGACAAATTAACGGGAAAACACACTTAGTGTGCTCCTTCGCTTCCCCTGCCTGGTTTATCCTCCAGTCTGTGGATTGAACCAGGGATTTAGATCTGCAATTCTTATCCAAGAGGTGTTGATTCAGCTCTGTGGTACTGTAAAATGTTCTTGGTGTTGTTCACTGCAGGGACAAAGTTTCATGCCAACAACAGCTCATGCGTGTACAGGATGGATGGAATAACACGAGCACCTTGTGTTTTATTTTCAGGTGTTTTTGTTATTTTGTCCACCCCCCTGTAAATGCATGCGTGTGATCTAAAGGGGAAAATAAAAGAAGGATGTCCAACTACTACTGTTTAAAAACCCCACATTTACTTGAAATTATATTCTAATTATGCGTTCAATAACCTCGTCTATAATCTACCTTGTGTGTACAGAAATCTGTTTACTGAGGCATCAGCTAACACATCAGTGCACGCTGACAGGCCCGCGCTGACACTATTGTTTCATTTGATACTTTGGACTCCTGAAAGAGATGAAATCATTGTTGGAAATGTGCCTCCTGAATCTTTATTTCATGTTTTCACATGGCTTTCCCAGGCGGAGATGGACCTGAAAGAGCACAGTTAATGGTGTTGTTAAAAGTGAAACAAGCGAACTGAATCTCAGAATAAAAAACGGTTTCTTCGCTTGGACGCGAGTCAACGAAATCCTCTTAATAATCGCTCGGTGTAAAGTTGCAGTACGTCAGTCACCCATGACCATACTGTCTGTCAAAGGGTGGAAGTAAAGCAACACATTTACTCTTGTCACATGCGTGTAGGGTTGTAGTACGAGTAATAGTGTGCTGTAACTACTTTAGAGGTCCAGTGTGAAGAATTTAGTGGCATCTCGTCCATTTATCTGGATCAGCATCAAAAGCTGATTTGATCTAGACAGTATTCACTCCCCCATCCAAATTTCGTGGAGACCCATTCCGTAGTAACAGACCAACCAACAATCAAAGGGACGTGGCTGAAAACACAACCTCCTTGGCCGAGGTAGAAAGCCCAGTTCACAGCTGAATCCTCCAGGACGTATTCATCCATGTCAGATGACTTTATAGTAACACGAGAAGAAACATCATCCTCGTCCAGCTCCTAAACAGGCAGTGAGCACATTTCCCATCCGGATCTGACACACAAGTCATAACTTGATAAAAACTTGCAGGCAAACATTTGATTCCTTCCATACCTCCCAAGTTTTAGATGATGTCTGATGCACTCTCGGTTTTCACACTCTTGATCTTTTTTATCCGATTTTAATGTCTAACACTCCGAACTCACTCAGTGAATGTGTTCCCGAAGACTGAGTAATGGTTTTGGAGATGGAGTCCGGTCTCCAAAGGCAACTATGAAGCTTTTTTCCTCCTGGATCTGCTCTAAACCTTAAGTTCTCTTTGATTTGAAAAAGCTGCTCTCTTCTATTACCAAACCCCCAGTAAAAATATTCTGATTGTTGAAGATCGGCAAAGTGCCTCAAAACGGGGAAGTGAAATTGGAGCATGAGCCCGTTTCTGCAAAAATACAATATTACACTTTTATGAGCCAATAGCATTTAATGACTTCCTAAGTAGTGAAACCATAGTAACAGATTAACCCAATATGAAGACACCTTTTACGACCATTGATGTCATTTTGCAGAAACTATTATAGCAAATTGGCAGAGGCTTTTACATTGGGGATAAAACATGAGATTTGCACGGATCTTATTATCCAAAGTCGTAGCATGCAAAGAATCCCTGAGTGGTTCCAATGAGGTTTGTTATACACGAAGATGGAGGTTATGCCGGCATTACCACCGAAGATATACACACTTAACAGATAACTTAAATAATTTTATTAGCTTCCGAAGGCTGTAAAATGTTACCATGGTGGTGTTTTAAGCACTCCATACAACCATTACACAAGAAGGCACCCCCAGAAACCGCGACGGAAACACTGATTGTAGAAAGAGAGCTGCAGGTTTCTGAGAAAATGTTTTTGAACCACAATTTGGTTTACCCATAACGCTCACCGCGGTTTTTGTCAGTGACTGGTTAGTTAAACACATACAGCATTTCTGCCAGGCGTCTCTCAATCTCTCTGACACTTCATCTGTTGTTTCCCTCAGAGAGACGACAGTGTGAGGCACATTTTGTGGTTAAGGAAGAAGAAAAAAAGCATCACCTGCAGAAATGGGAAAAATATAGGGGCGAAGGAGAACAACAGAGTTCTACCCACAATAGCTGCTTTAACATAGACCATATTATTCCACTTATAATCAGAAAAATGGCCGAATCAGAATAAAAATGCCTAATGTGATTACTTCAATCAGAAGAGACTGATCCAATCTGGCCTATAATCTAATTAAAAGTTTTTGGATCAGTTCGAAAGGTTTAGACCTTTAATAATCAATTGAACTGGAAATTATTAGTGCTTAATAACCATATAAATGCTTAATTCCACTGGTGGACTCAAACATTCTTAGTCTCTCTAATGCGATCATTTTCCCCTGTTTGTAATAAATATATTCTTTCAGTGCATTATTGCCTCATGTGGGGGAAAAAGTAGGCGACGTTTCTTTCGAGTGTGAAAAACACAAAGCCATGGCCAGGGCTTTGACAGTACTGAGACTCAAAAATCAACATCCTTTGCAAATTGGACCTTTAAAGATTGTTCAACGTCACACACATTTCGAAAGACAGACAAAGTGAATGGGTCCATCTTGAAAACTCCATTAAGAATGAATTAATTGAATTTTCTCAATATAGTTGAAAAAAACCCCAAACAAGAACCCTCTTATCCTTCTTCCTTATCGTCTCTTAAATGTTATATTTCTGTCAGATTAAATGCTGCACTGTGGGCTTCGCAGTTGTAGTTGTCAAGTCATGTAAGCACAAATCTTATCATACAGTGTTCATGTCAACCGTTCAACAAAAAATGAAATTTAAAATATCCTCCATGTAACCATAGCTATGCGTGACTAACAGGTGATCTCTGAGAAGTGCAGGTTTTAAAAAAATAAATAAATAGAAAAACCTCCTCTGCAATCAACACCGAGATAAAACCAAAAGGAGGATTTCCACTTTAAGGTTTCAGTAATAAATACAGACACATGAGCCTTTTGGGAGAGAAAGCGTGTACTTTGCCCCCTGCAGATGGAGAAAACATAGGAAGCAATTAAAAGCCTAAGATCATCCGTTGCTTCTCGCCCTGACGCTCCTGACACTTCAGGAGCAGGAGGACACCTGCTAAACAGATAAAGCTTCTCTTTCTTCAGCTTCTGTTACACAGAGACCCCACTCCACCCAACCCCACCCCACCTCCAACCCTCCTGGCTATTTATTTGCTTACACAGCTTTCCAGTGGCTCATTCAGCCCGTAAAGGTCAACAACCAAGCAACACCTGTCCCAGTCAACACTAATTGGAACAAAGTCTGCTTCTTTGTTTGGGGACAACAAGGACACAATTATTTTAGTTGCTGCACTGACTTCGTCTTCTTCATACACACACACACGCACGCACACACACACACACACACACACACACACACACACACACACACACACACACACACACACACACACACACACACACACACACACACACACACAAAACCTGTAATGCTTTCGTGCAGTATTTATGGTGAGATGAGGTGGGTAGACACATGGGAACCCGACACCACAGTTACTGCCAATTGCTGTGGAATGATGAAGTGGCCCATTTGGTTCAGATACACTATTTGTCCAAGACAGGCTTTGTTCTGTGGGCCCGCCGATCCCTAATGTACAGCAGTCAAGGGGACGTCCGTTCGCCTCCCCTCACGGTGACGCGCATGATATTTATCAACAGAGACCACCTGTAATGATCTGAAAATTTGAAAATTCTTTATCTATGTTTATTTAACTGTTGTCGATTTAGTTAAATCTAAATGAGGTCGGAGAACTTTTGGATGATAGACATTATAATAGTTACAGACAAATGTGTTGGTCGACACGCTGGAGAGCAAAAGTGTTTTTTAGTTGTAGTTCTGAATGTAGGATTGTCGGTTTTGTAAAGTTACGTCAAAGGTTGGACATCTGAAAGGTGTGCCAATGTGATTTAAAGGTGCACTATGTAACCGTACATCTTAATCAGAAGAGAAAGAGCTTCATTGACTGATTTTTTTTTTACTATGCCTAAACAAACTTAATAATTAAACTGTCTTTGTTTTCATGACTGAATAAACTGAATAAACAAACTGACCTTAAAGAACTAAACATTCTCATACTGTGATTACTTTGTTTATATGTGGAGGACCCTGCCACTTTTCTGGCTTCAAACACTGTTATGGGGACCTTATTTTCCTCTGACAACAGCTTATTTATTCAGTTATGGAAAAAAAAGAAACATTTTCAAGTTTGCATTTACCTCATTAACCCAGGACAGGCTAAGGCTAGCTGGTCAGCATGCTAATTAACTCTAAGGCGTAGACTTCATAGCGCCAACACTTTTAATTGTTCACAATATGTTGACAGTTTTAATACATTTTTGACTTTAGTGTACAATATGTAGCTACAAGATGTGATGAAATGACACTTTTGAAGTTATCTAAAGATGTCTGTGTCTTCTGTTGCAGAGATACCTACCAAAGTTAGCATGCTAATAAGCTAGTTACATCTTGTCCTGTCATGTATACCACTCTGAGCCCTGAGTCTGGACTGCTAGCTGCACGGCTACAGTACTTTAGCTGATGAGCTAATGGCAGTGACAATTGGCTTTTGTTACTATGGTTATATACTGCCCCGTATTTTTTGGAGTTAATGGCCAATTCGTATTGCACCATCATTTTTGTGGGAAACTGAGAAAAATAAATAAAAAATAGATTTTTAGATTTGTGCAAAAAACAGGATTATATAAGTGAGAGACAAAATATATGTTGGTTTTGAGATGTGACAAAAAAGATATTTGACCTGAACTGCAGTGATATATATATATATATATATATATATATATATATATATATATATATATATATATTAATTAATTAGTAATATATTAATATATATATTAATTTTCTTTACGAGTAAAATGTCACATAATAAGCTGGGGGAGGCTCTTTCAAGATGCATCAGCTGTTACTTCAAGAACAATTGAAAGAAACACGTTTTGTTGCCCTGTTTTGTTTCGGCCTGCAATCTAAGCACCCAACAGCGGCACATAATGTTGTGCACCGCGAAGAGTAATGATGTCTAAATCAACAGGACTCAGCGACTGCAGTTGTTTTAACTTCTGCCTGCTTCTGGTTTTACTGCCAGACAGATTTTGGCTCTCGTCTTCCCTCTACTGAGGCCTACAATCCGCACCAAATGTTTCACATTACCCGGTGTGAAAACCCTCCTATTCCTCAGATTCTTTTTTACAAGTCCATACATCCGTGGAAACTTGATATTTCATATTTCATTCTGGTTTGTGGATGTCATTGCAAGTGGACGCCGGTTCACATGCAACTGCCCGACCGCTGCCTTTGATCAGCCTGACCACGACTAATTGTGGACGGAGAACAAATGAAAGAAATATCGGCAGATTTCATGGGAATTGCCACGATGGCCTACGCTGCCTGGTGCCACTATTAGCAGTTAAAATAGCCAGTGAGCACTTGGAGAATTAGCCTGTTTCCTCTTACGGTTGCACAAAGATTATTTTGATGGTTGGAGGAAGGGGGGTCGCAGTTCCAACAAAATCCCTTCATGCCGCAGTGTTTGTGGCTCAGCAGGCTGCTGGAATTTAGAGTTTTCATCATCTCGGCACACATAAACAGCACATGGAAACATAACATTTACACCGCGCTCCCTTTAAAAAGCTTTAACGGCGTGAGCACAAGTCATCCCCATGCTGAAGTGACCTATTTCATGCGTCCTCTTTGAGGCGGTAATAAATTGCATCTCGAAACATAATACTGCAACCACAAAATCCCCACATGTACTTTAAAGGTATTCACAACAGAGAGCGGAATTGCTCTGGCAAACAAAATTCGTCCGACGGGCCAAATATCAAGGGGAAGATGTTAAAAAATAGAGAAATTTAAAGCAGCATAAATGTTCCAAATGTTTAAGAGTGGCCAGGGGATCCCGTGGGGCTCGTTCGGCCTCCGTCTTTGTTCCTCATACAGGATGTAACTTTGCAAGCTGGTTTTCATTCAGACTCAAGCTCTAGCAAAAAAAAACTACCTCTCGCTCTTCTAACAGCTCAGGATTTGCATGCAACAAAAGCATCTCCCCTTTTCTTTTTCAAGACAAAACAATTTCTCCCAGCTGTTTTGCTGCACAAACATGTCAGAAAGTTAAGGTATGTATCTGTCCAAGTAGCATTCTGACCTGTGCAGCTTCGGGGAGCGTTTGTATAAAGGAGGCCGATTTTCCGGTTAGGAGGGCAGGTTAGCCACGGTCTCAGCAGCAGGTGACTGGAATGAGGTCATGATGTGGTCATGGCAGGGGGGACAGTAGGCTTGTGTGTGTTTTAGTGTGTGTGTGTGTGCGTGTGTGTGTGTGTTGAAACCTCCGAACAACTGCTGTGAGGGAGGTGAAACACATCAGAGGCCAAGCTACAGTGTTTTTCCCCTCGGCTCAAGGTGTCGTTTCACACCGCCGAGCCCCTTCTGCTGTGGAATCCTCAAAATGACAGCAGTGGATTGATTTGCTCCTCCATGAAAGAGATGGACTGCTACTACGAGCCCCAGGAGATAAGAGGGTAGAGGACCACAGCACACACCATGGAGAAAGACTCCGAACCACCTGTGTTGCATTTAGACCACTTTATCTTCCATCTCGCCTTTCCCTGAATGGTTCTGCAGAACATGTTGGCTCTTTGATTTTGTGACATTTCCCTGCACCACCCACTGACGTAACACAGCGCTCCTCAGTGTTGTGACTGCTTAATCCCAAATCCATGTTTTGAATATGTTACAAGGAGTCAAACAAAAGCCTGTTTCATTGCAACAAAAAATAGGAACGTCTCTAAATCACACTTTACGATTTTTGTTTTTTCTTGATAAAGCACCATTGCGAAGCTATTCCACCTGTTGCCTGCGCTGTTTCCAATGTTTCAGGACTTTTCTATTTTTTTAAAAATTGGCCTTTAGACAAGAAAGAGAAAGATAACAGCGATGTTTTAAAGTGTTCTGATTTCTGCCAAACCTGGTGAGATTATAACCACATACAGTATATTGACTTGCTGTAAGAGCATTAAGGTTTTAGTGTGTCACTAAGGCCTGTCTCATTTCTGGAGGACAGGGGATTGGCAGTCTTTTCCTGGCCAACTTTAGAGGAAACTAAATAGTTTGCAGCACTCAGTGTCCCACTGTGCGCTGGTCAGTTGTTTAATGGGGCGTTCAGATGCTCCTCGTAAAAGTGTCGATTTGGAAAATGTCACATGACCACAACATATTTGCAGCTTTTTCAGACTTAGATGATCATCAGTCATTGGTGGATACAGAATAACTGGACATATTAAAAATTAAACAGCATTTTTTTTTTTTGCAAAAGATTAAAAAAACAGATCCCCACAGCTGATCAGAGGGAGAAAAAATTACCACCTACACAAAATGATTATATAAATCCTTCATAAATAAGTAAGATTAATCAAATCTAAAATAATGTTGAGAAACATTTGGATAAACGTGGGAGATCTAGCTGTTCACAGATAACATGTGGTGTAGACCCATTATATTAAAACTTATTATAACTAAATTGGGAGATTTATTGGGGAAATACAAATTGTTTTTCTTCTCTGCTGTTCTTTGCGGTTTGTGACAAACTTTGTTCAGGTTATATTCACATCTAATTATAGCTAAGGATGAATCTTTGATTTAATGAAACTATTCGCCATAATAAGTGTTGGCAAAGTACATTTATGCAGAACCACAGATAAATTAAAATTGTACGTTTCTTCATGTTGTGACTTCACGTTTGTTCAGTTAGAATGTACTATTTTTCTCTCGTCACAACACTGTGCTTACAATATGCTCTGGTAAGGTTCAGGCGCAAGAAACACCTGGTCAGGGTTAAGAAAACAAAATGTTTTGTCGGAAAATATCTGCTTTGGTTGCCACAAACACTGCTGCAGATGGCGCGATTTCCCTTGAATAAAGATATCCAGTTGCTTCAAAACGTACAAATGTTGAAACAGAGAAAGGGTCAAATGTTGAGAACCGTCAACATTTGATCCTGGAGACTAGTGCGGACTCTGAACCACCTGTTGGGGAAATCAGACAAAAAAGAGGGATAAATTTTATTTAATATTTTATTTTTTAAAGTATAATTCTTGCATAAAACACAGAGGGCTTCACATGAAGGCAAAGAAGTTTAGCATTTACAACAACACAACAACATTTGGATCAAATGGCTACCAGGTCTGCCTCCTGTCAGCTGTTAATTGTTCCCAGTCATCACACTTGTCTCTCATCTGTACCTGGAGCCACATGCTGAACAGCAGAAGCAGTTTGGGCCGCTCGCTGCCTCGCCGGGCATCCCAGACAGCTTGGCATGTTTCGGCAAGCTCTCTGTAAGATAATGTCCTCAGTGAGGTCTCGCCTTTCACTCTTTTCCTTCCCTTCCCATTCGGTGTGAAGCAAGGGCGACAAAGAGACATAAATCTCCTGAACTACCTGTTTGATAGTCGGCCAGAGGCATCTGCTAACCCCTGCCAAGCCAAGGAGGGGAACCGGTGGGAGACAGGATCACAGTTTAGCTCATAATTAGGCTTGAACAAACCCCATTCGTCTCAAGAGTGAGAGCGTAATTATCGAGAAATCTGTTTTAATTCTCAGCGGCTCACAAGTGTAGCTTGTTACCTGATATGATTCACTGAGTGTGTTGAGAAAGGACGAGTGTGAAATTTTCTCCGCTTGACGTTCTCGGCCCTCACATCCGACAAGATGAATGAGCTTGATGAGTTCTTCAGTTTCCATCTCGGCCTCCTCGCGTTTGGCCTTCGCGGTTTCTTTCTCTCCCTCGTTGCGCAGCCATTTTACGGGAGTCATGAGAAATGCCGCCATCAAAGAATGACTTTGTTAGGATATTATGAGCCGATGTGAAGAAAGAGAGGGGAAGCGAGAGAGAGGAAAAAAAGAGAAAACTTTGGTAATGGATCGTAAATTACACTTTTTATGGAACGATGCGATTTGATCTGGGTGTCAGCCCTTCTCAACTGATCAGCACGAGCGGAGCCAATAGCTCTCCTCAGGCTGTTTGTGCTCCAGATGATATTAAAAGTGAGAAGATGGAGGACAGTTAGGCCAAAAACAATTAGTCTCCACAGACCAATAGGCCGCAGTGTGCCAAAGCGCTGCAGAAATGAGGAACTCAGATGTTCAACTCAGACCAAATGTCAAATCTGATTGACTCATTTGTGGATCTGGTTCAAGTGTGTATGCATCTCTGTCTGGGAAGAGCTCGAACTCTATAAAAGAAGTCCCTCGTGTCTCCCCAATATCTTATGGTATCCAAGAGGAAACTGATGAGATGATTCACCACAAACGTAAAGAGGGAGAACAAGTCGATCCCAGAGAGTCAACCAACTGAGAGACCGTCACACGCAAGCAGACTATGTTTTGATATAGTGCTGTGATTAGTTTAATTACACATTTCTCCACATTGTTTCCATGTGCATTTTGTGTTCAATCACAAACATTTGAGAGTCAAATTTAATTCTTAACCTTGGACAATGACAAAAAAAAACAAAAAAAAACACTCAAGAAGCACTTACAATCGTCTTGCTGAGCTTTTAACCGCATTTTTGGTCAATCACCACCTCATATACGATCAAGTGTTCATATTTTGGTCGCATGAAAACTACGCAGACATCATTCATTGATGAAGACCAAGAAATGCACTTAAAAGTTCCAGAAAAGTCAAAATATCCGCTCAAAGTTGATTATCAAGATTTATGTATTGAAATATCTGGTAGAGGATGTAAATCCTCAACTCCAGACTCAAACTGTACAGCAAAAATAGAAAAAAAAAACATAATATACGTACGTAAAATCACATTATTTTGATGATGACAGAATTGATCCTAACCAGCCCACATCACATCCTCCGGAAGCGTGTGTCATGAGTTTACAGCACAGAGAGACTCAATGTCTTTTTAGAGAAACAAGAATAATTTCAAGGAATTCCCCCTTAACTCATACCCATTACTCCAGAAGTGGTCAATCATCAGTCAAAATCCCGTCCTATCTCCCAGCTCTTTCTTTTGTCGTTCTGTCTTGTAATTCAGTTTTCGGTTTCACTCTCATCATTTTCATAAACCATGTTTTCCTGCATCGAAGTCACCTGTTTTCAGTGGAATAAACCTCTACCAATCCACCATACACTGCTTAGCTCTGAACAGCAGAGCGTACAAAAGCAAGCAACTAGCTTTTAAATGTGGTGGTTTTACCAGCATTTAGCAGCTTAACAGCCAAATGTAAAAATATTAGACCAACGACACAAATATGGCTCCAAATTGATGTTAATGTTACTCTGTTTAAGAAAGGAAGCTGCGGTGATACAGTGTTTAGCAGAATTTAGATTGCTCCACATAACTGTTTCTACACAGCTGGTCAGACGTGCCATGCATGAGCTTTTCTTTTGTGTTCAAACTATTTAAGTGACCTTTACACCTTAAAAAAAGAAAAAGAAAAATTGGAATCAAGTCGGTTTGATAAGAAGCTTAATGTGAGTTCATGGACACTTCATACTAATTGGCAGATTTATTGACCAGCAGAAAAAATAATTTAAGCCAAATCTCCATTTTTCAAAACATCAGACTGGCTCAGAGTCCCGTGTTCCTGCCAGCACATACTTTTGCAATGGAGTTTTATTACACTGGAGACAATTTATGTGTTTTTGTTGTGTTAAACACCTGACATGGATACTTCAGTGTTTATCCTCCCGCCAACAACTCTGAAAGTGAAAAACTACATTTTAATCATTCGCAAGTTTGTTTTCTTCCCACTCACTGGCTAACCTTCTTATGTGACCAACAGGTGAAAACACTTCGCCAGATCTCTTGTATTATAATATACTGCAAGTTGAAGTGGAGGAATGTGATTTCCACATAATTTGTGTGCACATAAAATAATACTTGTCTGTCTTTATCCTCATTTTTCAAAATGTTACGACCTCATTGTAGCGAAGCCCTCCATGACGAGGGTATCGTTTCTCTCTGAAGTGAAGAACAAAACATCAGATGGCTCAAGAAGAGTCTCAGCAAGTGCAGCCGCCACATACCACATTTTAACAAGTATCTTACCACACTCACGCTGTAACCAAGTCAAACCATATGGACAGGAGGAAGGGTGGGTGCTTTGGAGGGGGGACACGGCCCAACAGAGGCGTCTCATCTCAGGATCGAGCCATAAGTCATGTTGAAATACCTCAGAGAACAACATGTGGACAATTACCATCCTGGAGGTGGAAAACACAAACCAGACAGACAGCTAACAGAGAGATAACAGCGTTTTACATTATTGGAATAACTGGAAACAGCCTCAGGAGCTGGAATATCCATTTTATTGATCCATAAGTAGCATTAATCCAAAATAATCTCATTAAAGATTGTTTGTCAGAACCATAATCTGCGTCAGTTTTGTAGATACCCATTTAGTATTTTTGGCAATTCTGAGCTGTCCTGTTTCTGACATGATCTTCTGTAGATTTTAACAGTTTGACTGCACAACATGACTTAATTTGACAACTTGCCCATCAGGATATACCTAATTCTGCTAACAGCTACTGCCTAATTTCTAAATGCATTTATCACACTGATCGAATAAATAAATAATCACATAAACACATGTTTTAGTGGCATTTAGCGATGTTTCAGATTTCAATTAACTCCAAAACCCTCATCTCACCCTCACCTACTGTGGTCGCAAAAAAACGTGAAAGCGTTTGGTTTGTCCCTCCTGGCCCACCGTAGATTGATGGTGGTGCAACATGGCAGACTCAGCGGAAGAGGACATAATAGATCTTAGCTTCAGGTGATTAAACACTAAACATAATGACGAATTTTATATTCCCAATGGATCCCTCTCAAGCCTTACTTGTCTTTTCCAATGTGGAGCTAATAGTGGCTAATGCTAATGCTGGGTGTTGCTGTGTTTTATTGATTATAAATAACTGATAGAACTGTCGCTGTCTTGATCATATGTCCCTTTTTATACATTTACTGGTATGCCATGAGTATCAACCGTTTTGTTTTATCATATCTTGTCTTCCAATGAAAATCTTTGTTACAACAAACAGTTGTTTAACGTGGCTCATCAGGTCCAAACGCACTCCAACGTTTCAGTTCTAATATTCAAATAGGCTGAGAAAAACAGAACTTCCTAAACTCTTCAGGTTCAGGCTTCCAAAGTTTCCTAGTTGCAACATGCCAAACTTCATCACCTTTATTCATTACCGGGAGACTGACTCTTTCCTGAAGCAGGATGTATATAAATTCAAGTCCGTCATTTTGAAACATTTAAGGCATATAAGATCAGAGAACCAAGATGTCAACTTTTGTGCAATCACAAATGGACGTATCATTACAGCCTGACTATTTTTGACACAAATATGAAAATGGGACCCAAATGCAAAACACTCAAGGCAGACAGGTAGAAAACAAAAAGTGAGCTGCTGTTAATCTGAAGTCCAAAAAGCAAGCAACAAAACAAAACAAAAAACAGGCAAATCCACAGGGAAAAGAGAGAGAAATACAAAAGCTAAATACAAAACAAAGAAGCATTGGGGACACTGACAGGAACAGATGCAGGGAAGCTAAACAGAAGACCTGATGAAGAGTGAGGGAACAACACAGGCTTTGCTACAAACTAAAAAAACAACGAGACACCAGGAACAGGGCAGTGCGCTAATGAGACTGATGTGAGAACAATCAGACTGTGGAGGAGCACAGGAGCACAGGAGGGACGCAGAACACTGGGAACACAAAGACACAAGAGGACATAACTTCAAAATAAAACAGGAAATCAACGAACCGAAAAAAAACAAACCATGACAATTTTGTCGAATGAGAATTAAAAGTAAAAGCCTAAACCAACTGTACATTTGTTTATTTTTATATTTTAGTCTCTTGTATTGTTACTTTGAGCAATTTTAAACGAAGCCAAATGAATATCCACTTTCAAAAAGGCTCCATGAGGCATTCCACCAGTTAAAGGACCGAACATAAATTAGCAAAATCTGACTTTAAACTGCTTAAAGTGACGCTTAAATCCTGTTGCGGAAAAAATGCTTCTCATGTTCCTCATGAAGATGAAGAATCGGAATGGTGTGACGGCGAGCAGGTTGGTAAAAGATTGCACCTCTGCTGACAGCCCCAGTTAAAAGTATCTGTGGCGGGGAGTAAAAAATGACCTTGCTTTAAAATTGCCCAAACATTCCTCCTACAGAGACATGCAAAACGTTTTAGTTCTACACAGCATGTGCGCGTAATGGTCATCCACCTGGCCCTGCAAGGGTTTTTTTTTTTTTTATGTGGGAATTTCAGACTAATTCAGCCTGGAATGTCAGATGTGTTCTCAAGATGATGCACCTGATACTAAAAAGCACTTCACAAGAGCTCCAGTACAAGACGGATCGCTCCCCGGAGAGTGTTGCTCCTCTTTCCATCTGAGAAGCTACAATCCTCTTTTTTTTTTCTTTTTCTTTTTTTTTTCCGCCAACAGAGACGCCTGCTGATGTGCACTTGACAGCCTCCCATCATCTCATTTGAGTTTCACAGATATCTTTTGTAAGAGGAGATCTGGTCCAGAGGAATGTCCTACTAAACATGCATGAGCTGCAAATCCGGCAGCATGCACACCAAAACTCCTCTCCCTTTTTTTTCTGCACACTTTGTTTTTCGGCCCCTGAAGATGACGGGCCGAGACACCAGCAGGCCTGAGCTCAGTGGGGGAGCGGGCTATATTGAGGGGGTGAGGAGGGGAGGTGAAGATTTTTGGCAGCAACTTCAGAGAAGACGGGACACCTCGGGATCAGGTCGATTAGGGCTTCCGTGCCTGTGTCCAGGTTTATGGTGGCTTCTCACTGGAACATAACCTCTTTGTTGGACAGAGGGGGTGAGGCAGGTGTTTTCTCCCCCTTCTTCCCCTCTCCTTCCTTCATCACCAGGTCGTGTAACTCAATGAAGCCCTGAAACAGACACGCACGCATTTGAGGATGAGCCACAGCACCTCTTCATACTCTAAACCAGAGGAAACACTTCATACGTTCAGGTGTGAGAACCTCACTTTCATCCTGCTCAACCTT
The DNA here is from genome assembly GCA_963678695.2 of Diplodus puntazzo. Lineage (NCBI taxonomy): Eukaryota > Metazoa > Chordata > Actinopteri > Spariformes > Sparidae > Diplodus > Diplodus puntazzo. The sequence continues at coordinate 19,817,316 of OZ023159.1, read as the reverse complement.
TCACAAGCGTGAATCAGTGCAGAGTTCAGGGACGAAGCCTAACACCTCCAGGTTACCTTATAGAGTGTGATGGGAGGTCCTGGAACAACCAGGAGGTGTGCTGTGCCTGTATGTCTCTCTCTGTATGTCTAATAAGGACTCCAACCAATAGTTGACAAGGTCTGATATAACTATGGGTCTATAAAAATGAAAAGAAAAATGGCAAGTACCTCCATTTAATATTATTTTATACTTCTAAATGTGGCTTAACTGCATTTATTTTGATTGGATTAGATTATTAATTTTAAAAAAGCAACCAGGTGTTAAGTTCTGATGCGTTTTTGTGGATTAAGCTACCCAAAAGTACAAGTCCAATAATATCCAACAATAAGTCCAATAACATAACGATAATTATTCCCAGAACGAGTGCTTTTACTTTTGAATTTAGATAAATTTTGACTTTGATGCTTCTTTAGTTTCGTTTCTACTAAGTAAAAGATCTAAGTATTTCTTCCATTACTGGTAATAAACTGACACAACAGAACAATCATCAGTGTCTGTTCAGATGAACAGTGCATCTTTTGTCTTTATATACAAAGCCTAGTTGTCCTTTCATTGTAAGATACAGGGTTTCCGAGCTGAGGTGTGTATAATGTGTGAGTGTGCGTGTTTAGTGCTACTGGCCATTAAAAGGATAACTGACTGAGGTCAAAGGTCAAGCAGAGGGACACTTAGAACAAGCCCGCGGGGCATCTCTACTGTTTACCTTTTGCACAAGGGATCACTGCAGGAGAAGGAAAGCACCGTCTAATTTGCATGAATGCTTTCATCATTTCTCTCTGATCACTGAGGATGATAGCAGTGAAACAATAACTTCTAACATAACATAGTTTCTATGTTTCTTCCGCTAATAAATCAGTCTTTTAACACTGATGAATCAATGCACATGTGGCAGTCAGTGGAGGTGGTTTTAACTACATTGTTCAGTTAAGTTTGGTAGTTTGGTAGCAGCCCCACTCCGGGCAGGTCCATTGCAGGCACGATTCGCCTCAACTCAGTAAATCTGGTGATGGAAAAGCATGGCTCAGTTTGACTCAGCAAGGCCAAAACTGCTGGTGAAAAAACACCATAGACCACTCAGCAGTTAGAGCAGTTAGATCTTGTTTTTTGTCTTATTTTTCACTGACTCTGCACTTCAGAATGAGTGATGATTTGAAGAAAGTAAAAAAAAAAAAAAAAAGAAAGAGGAAGAAACTTTTCTTGGGTGGCCATATGGAGAGTGAGGCGTGTGCAAATCTACACATGGTACAGTCTCCCACCGCCAGAGGAGAGCGAAACAGGCTCAACACATCAATAAAGTGTACGTCTTTCACATGTAGAAATACCAAACTATCAGTCACACAGCATGTGTGCAGGGCCAAGTCCACAGACTCCTCTACACTTGATCTCACATCCTCTCTGAACACGTGCGTTCAAAATGTGTGCCACCTTTCTCCCATTCGCGCCTCTGATTGGAAGTGCTGTTTGTGCAGACTATAAATCATGTTTAACCCACTCCTTTTTTTATTTAAAGCTTCAAACAAAAAGCCCTTTTTTTAACTCAGTATAAACAGTATTTGGTGATTTGTGGGTCAAAAGTGTGTAGATCTCCGGGTAAAGATGTGACTAAATTGGCTGAAAGTGGAGGTCATAAAGAGGAAAAATCTGTGTAGGAGGCTGGAGTAAAGTGGCTTCTGTTCCTGCCGTAGCATCTTGCCTGTAAACCTGTGCAATAACGCAGCATGCTGTGTAAAAGATTTGACTTTTGACCAACTTTTGTGCAGCTTTTGCCAAGAGATATGTGGAGGAGATTCAGTGGAGGCTACCACATGTAAGAACATGTAGTTGTTTAATATAGGACATAAAGAACATTTATTCGCACTGGGATTTATGTAATGTATCCAGCTAACAGTTGTTCTTCTGACTATTCACTCTGCACTACTTATTGTATCTTCACATAGCTTTTAGTATCTTTTAATTCCGATTTTTTATTTAAAAACTCAGTTATTGTACAATTTACACTGAGTTGTTTTCATCCTTCTTGTTTATTTGATCTTTAGTGGTCTGTCGCTTGTCCTGCTTTAACGTTCCCACAGGGATCAATAAAGTTAAATCTAGATATCCTAAAAAACTCAACTTAAAGGTTAGAACATCAGATTTTACCACAAACAGCTTAGTGGAGTCTGTTGACAGTTGATCCAATGGGATTACAACCAAGAGCAAAAACTCAACAGCCTCAGTTCCATGACTAAGGAAAAAAGAGAGAGGTTTTTTTTTCTTTTGCATAATAACAATGCAAGAAATGATGCAAAATTGCTGGGGATGAATATTAACGCTGGCTGAGGTTTCATCACGACGTCATTCCTGCATGAATGTTTCAACCACACTTGGCCTGATTTATAATCAAAAGGTTCTTTTTTAATTTCATATTACAGATGAATGGAACAGGCTGGCGGTATGTAGCGTTGTTTGACACTGCTATGAATCTCAAGAAAAGCCTCTTAAATCCAGCATTCATTCGAACAGAAAAACTCTTTAAAGCAACATTATGTAACTTTTTTAACAACAGCTTCAAAATCATGTTGATGGTGCCTTGTAACAGGGTGAATGGTGTCTCTGTCTCTAACACTCGTTTCAGCACTGTGCAACTTCAGTGACAGGGAATGATTGCAGCGTTACATTCATGTTTACTTATCATTATTATTATTATTATTATTATTTATTTTATTTGAACAGGGACAGTGCACAATAAAACATTAACCCTGTCTATGACAAGGGGAGATGCATTCCACCGGGTTTTAGCAAGTCGTCATTTTCCACCCGTAGTCCCTGGGCAGGTAGATGGAACATACAATACATTAAAAACTAAATTCACAGTTGTGCAACTTCAACATACAAGGTTTCAAGTTGGTTTGTAGTCGGCATCTACATCACTTCCGACAAACTGTTACAGACCTGGGATTTGTCTTTAAACTGTGGGGGGCTCCAAATCCCATAACATGCCACATTCTACATAATATTGATTTAAAAACAGGTCAGAAATATATTATATTATTTTTTGAAAAAAAAAAAAAGGCTTAAACAGCTGTGGTTTTGAGCAAATGTTGCTGACACGCTCCAGTGTGTATTTTCGGCAGCATGACAGTGCATGTGGGATTGAGTCAAAATGAATAACAGTGTGTGTTGATGGTGATAAAATAACATCCAGCATGGCGTGCTTTTACTCTTTTATTGACAACAATAGGGGCTTTGGACACACACACACAGTTTACGTGTCAGTAAATCAGTTTATTCTTGGGTTTGATCTTCTCATGTCGACAGTGAAATAATATATGTAACCTTTTCCTGTAAACCAATGATTACTGAATATAGATTCCCTGTTCATCTGACACAATACAATATTTGTATTTCAATAGTTTAAAAAGCCATCATGAACCTAATACGATACGATACGATATACTTTATTGTCCCGTTCAGGGAAATTTGTCTTGGACTCAACAGCTGCGCCATAAATGCCTTGACAGCCACAATAACAACAAACAATACATCAGCAGCCATACCATCACTGACAAATACATAACAATATTGCACATATCCCATTACATAACACATACATACACTATACATAAGTAATACATGCTAAAAGATCACCATAATAAATAATCAAAACACTCTAAAAATTATTGCACAAATATCGTCCTCGAGAAGCATTATTTAGGAATTTGATGGAGGTTGGAACAAATTAATTCTTAAAACGGTTGAGTTTACAGTGAGGGACTCTATATTGTCTGCCCGAGGGTAGGAGGTTATATTCTAAATGAAGAATATGGGATGGGTCAGTCACTATCCTCTGGGCTTGCCTAAGAACAGTTTGTTCATAAGTAAACTGCAAGGTCTGATAGTCACTTTTTTCAATCACCTTCATGGCCGTGTGCACCAGACGAGCAAGTTTAGTTTTTAGTTTTGCAGTGATGTTGCCATACCAGGATGACATCCTATATCTGACTAAGCTCTCTGGTACTGCCTGGTAAAATAAAAACATGATGATTTTGTCCACCCCATACCCTCTCAGTCTGCGCAGAAAATACAGTCTCTGCTGTAAACGAGAGCACAAACTTTCAACATGCACATACCAACTAAAAGTGTCATATAAGTGAACTCCGAGAAACTTGTATGAGCTGACCTGCTCAACGGGCGAGTCATGTATAACAACAGGCTAATGTTTTCTCTGGGGAATTGTTTAAAGATGTCATCTCTGTTTGAGGTTTCTTTCCAAAAGTTGTATTCAGATCATATTTTTCTGCGGGAACCAGCTGAACTAAGTAAAGAAGTCACAACTTAAGTCATCTTTGTGTTACTTTACTCTCCAATACGGGCATGCAGGTATTTTGGTTCATATATGAGAAACGATCATCATAAACCACCACCAAGGCAGATATGATTGAGGAGACAAGAAGAAGTGTTGACTGTGACCAGTGCTGATAACAGTCCCAAACAAAAGGCCCGGGTCTGATAGAGGAGATAGCCGGGATGCAGCCATATTTTGGGAGATACAATACTTTATTTTGCACGCTTATGTGAGTAGAACTGTGTTAACATTTTGATGGACGACCGCGATCTTTATCTGACTTGCAAACTATCCAAATGCCATCATCCTATCAATTTTAGCATGAACGATAAACTGGCTCGTTGATTTGCAGATGGGAAAAATCCCCCCCGGTCAGGGTCTTCGCTTTGATCACGACCTCAGCAAGATGGCTCCACAGATCTCAGATGTACAGCACCAACACCTGCGTCCATGTTGTTTGGCTATGCTCCATTGGCTGTCTATCAACACGAGTGCTGATACACTGCCAGGGTCTGCCTTGCAGGATAAATGACCATCCAACCTGTGGGAAAAAAGCACACACAGAAGAGAAACTGTCCATGTTGAGAAAATATAACTTTAGGTGGCCTGTAACGAGGAAACTGTGAATGAGACGTTTTTAATTGTTAATATTTTAAAGTTATTATCTAAAACCAAACAGTGTCCTAATGTACACACACGTGGACATAAGCGATATGAGCACCACAGCCTGATGTTGCAAAGATCGTCATTTGGCTTGCGCAATAATACAATTTTTCTGTTTCAAACAGTTGTTTGAAGGATACATGAAGATGAGGTAATATATAATTGTGGCTATGTAAGATCAATTACTGGAATCAAAGATGGTGAAACAAAATAAATCTTTTGAGCCATCAGACTACAGAGCACCTTCTTTCTTCAGGCTGTGGGACTCCTCAGTTCATCTTCAGCACTCCCAACGCACAAAAAAGAAAGAAATGGCTCATCTATATGGAAGTATTTCACGACTGAACTTTCCGAATTTGTATACTTACTTAAATATATAGTAAATATTACTTTTGGAGTTAAACCCTGTGTGGGTCCAGTTGCCTACGATATAGCACTTAGAATTAGAAGCCTTTATTTCACATTTTCAGTAAGAAAATCATAAACTTATGTGGCTTTTGAAGTCATATGAGTTGTTGAGAAAGCGTCTCTTGAACACTGATAAAAACTAGCATTTAATGAACAGAAACTATGGAAACAGTGATTATCGGAAACAAGTGGACAGCTAATTGCTAAACAGACATGAAGTTTGATACCACGATTACAACGATTACAGCAGCTTTAGACAAAATGTGAGACCTGTGCAACACATTATTCTGTTTACTTAAATAAAAAACGTTAACGATGGAAAGCACATTTGTAGTAAACTTATGTTTGTGCAGCCAGCTGCTGGTTAGCTTAGCTTAGCACGAACACTGAAAACAGGAGGAAACAGCCAGCCTAGCTCTGTCAAAAGGTAACACACAATGCATCCACCACCACTCTGAAGGTCACTAATTAACGTGCTATATCTCGCTTGTTTAATCAGAAAAAAATGCTAAATTGTGATATATCAGAAATGCCTTGGGAGAAATTCTTCAAATTTGGAAGAAATGTCAAGAATGAACTTATTAGAAGGTCGGTGTTAAGGTGACGTCCCCAAACTCATTTTAGACCATTATTCAACAACTCATAATGTGCATATATAACACATTTTTAATTGGATAAAATTATAAAGTGAAGGCATTTTATATCAAAAGGTCAAAGGTCAACTCCATCATGACATCATAATATTCTGCTAAAAATGAACTGTGATGTTGAATAATGAACATTATTCAATGTCACAGCTCAGAAACAGCAACTTGACCAGGGTGTGGAAGCATACAACTGCAATGTAGTAATTTTAGTTTTAATTTTGGAATTTCTTAACACCACACGCAACTGGTCCAAACTTTAGGTAGCTTCTTATTTATCATAGACACAAAAGAATATTTGTCTCTCTTGAAAAAAAAAACTAAAAAAAAAACCTTTTCTTATCAGGAAAGGAAACTGCTCCACACGCAAACAGGTTTCTTAAAATGATTGGCTTTTATGCACATTATCACACAGACAAATAACTTTTTTTGGACTGACCTGTAACTTTAAAAGAAAACTGTCCGAAAATAATGAAGCCTGGCGTCTCAGAAATGAGCATTTGTCAAGAGAGCACTGCAGCTGCTAGAGCACTTTAATACTCAGGAGTTTATGATCTCCCCCATTCTCCAAAGTGCTTCCTTCCCCAGGGGGTCATTACTGGCCTCCTGACTTCATATTGGTACTTAACATTACCAATAAAGGGGGATCCAGTGTCATTAAACAGCACTGCCGATTCTTAACTGTTCCTGAGCAGAGGAGGCTGCTGACGGACTTAAATCAGAGGAGGGTTAATCCAGGAGACACACACACACACACACACACACACACACACACACACACACACACACACACACACACACACACACACACACACACACACACACACACACACACACAGACACCCCCCCACACACACACACATTCTGGCAGATACACACCCTTCTAGACCTAAGTTTATTTTACAGCTTATAGAAGATTAACACATCAAGACATCCAGGAGGTTTTCTGCTCTCTCCTATCGTCCTGCGTGCCAATCAAAGCAGAGAAACATTTCTGACAGCTCTTTCAACATGTATCACTTTGGCTTGATTTGCATTGCTTCGAGAATGACACCTGATCATATTTGCCTTCTGGGTTCATGAGCGTGACATATTGGTGTTGTCTCTTGGCTGTTGTTATATGTCAGACAGTCAGTTGGGTTTTGCAACTGCCAAGATGTAATCTCTCTCTGTATGCTGCATTGAGGACCTCTGCAAGGCACGAAACAAAAAAAGATAATCTGGGAGAAAAACATGTGTCATCTGGAAGGGCTGCATAGATTGAGCATGATTTTACTGGTTCAATATACTTTTATCATCAGTGAACCAAACTCCAACATACAATAGATAAAATCTGTTTGCTCACTTTCTTTGCAAATTTTCTCCACCCTATTGTTGCTGCAATATTATCTGTACTTTTCTTCTGCTGTTTAAATAATATATATACACTTGTTTGTTCATAAAATAAAACCCTCCGGGTGCAGGTTTCACTTGTATTTATACAACAACTTTTCTTATAAAGGGTACGGTTTCTTTCATCAGAAATTACTATTTGACATCAAACAAGAAGCAGAGGTAGCTGTTGCGGTCAAATGCTGCCCATGTGTATTATGTAAATATGTATTCAGGCTTTCCAAGAATACGTGTGACCAGCTTTCAGTGAGTAACATTCACTGCAGGATCAGAGCTCCGTGATCACGGCGTGGAAACACCCAGTGGTGCGTTGAAGCAAACAGGAATGAAGGGATGAAAGAAAAAGGGCTTACATTTGTAGTAAGAAAGAATGTTAAATCTGTAAAAAGTGATGGGTTATGTTCAGAAACAGAATTCTTCAACTTTCACTTTCACACTGACTCTTCCCCAGAAAATCCAGCATCGTATCCTCAGTAATAAAACATTCTTCGTTCAAAGAAAAACTTCTGGTGAAATCAATCAATTATCTCAAATCCCCTAGGTATTCAGTGACATTTTAACAAACTTGACTCTAAAGATTTTGTTATATCACATTGTAGTCATCCATGTTTTTCAATCCACAGGTGCAACCATGCAAATGTTGACATTCATAGAGCAATCTGCCGTGTTTCAAAAGCACAGTATCTATCACTGTCAAATAAAAATATCCATGACATTGCTGATGCGGCGTAGATCCACATTCAGAGCCTGATTGATACCTTGTTTGTGCAGTAAAGTACACTGAACCCTGCTCTTGTGGCTTTGTGCTCAATCCCCCTGTAGCAAAATGTCAGAGCAGGCTGGCACATGCTCAAAAATAAGATACAATATTGAAGTTTATGATAGACGTGGAATAAAAAAAAAAAAAAAAAACTTCTCTGAGGCACCTCGCCCTACAAAACAACAAGAAATAAAACAGCTCAAGTGCACTCATTCAACATCATTGTTGATGTGACAGCTTATTCGTTTGGCGAGCGAGTGAAAAGGGCCTGTTACATGCTTCTCTGACACTTTTCATTATCACCTGCACAAAAGCAACAGTGAAAGACGAGGAGGAGGAGGAGGAGGAGGAGGTGGAGGCGGAGGAGGGGTGAAGTTGACAGTATCCCAACGCTCATTCATCATAGCCGAAGGTATCTGCATCATGCATTAGAGTCAATAAAGCCTGGTGAAACTGGAGCTGATTTCTTGCTAAATTCCGCCATTAGTCACGGGCCCATATTTCAGGATTAGCCAATCCTAAAAGGGGTAATTGTTGCATGGGGGGGGGGTTGGACTCTTAAGGCTGTCTGAGCCCAAGTGCACTCAACTTTTTAAGAGAGTTTGTTTTGGTGTAATTTTAAAAAAAAGTGTTTTCATTTTTTAGAAACGACCAGTTGCAAAATTCCTGAATTTGCGGCCCTTTGTGGGGTTTAAGTGATCTCACTGCAGAGCACAAAAGAGGGATTTGAGGGGAAACACCGCAAGGAAAAGGTGACTGTATGTTTTAAAAAAGTCTAATGGTTACCTTCGAAAAGTATTCAACTGTCGCATGTATGCTTGTGCTTTTTGTTGTCCCCCCCTCTCGCCCCACCCCTGTGGCGCTTAGTGTGGCGGCGATCGCGTTTCTCTCGCAGAGGTGAGGCGTGCGGAAGACAATATGACGCCGCGGAGCCACTTAAGATCCCTGCGGATATTTGATAGAAGTCTTAATCGTTATTTTGGGGCGAAGCGGGACAATGGCGCCTGCAGGAGTGCCATCAGATTGAGTTCCTTTTTTTTTTTCTCCAATATGTGTCATGCATGTTTAATCGTTTGCAATCGAGGGAAATTTTCAGCACCGAGCCATTATTTGCAACTCGATCCCGTTTGATTTCTCCGTGCAGTGAAAGGAAATAGTTCCCATTGAGCTCTGTGAAACAAGTAAACCATAACATTTGGTCAGACTCTCTCGTGTGGTTTGAGGGAAAACCAAAATATCCTATTCAGAACAGGCTTCAGCAGGCTCAGGGTGCGCACTGAACTCCTGTTGAACTGCTTGTTAATGATTATAACCCTGATATATGCGGGTATATATGGTAAATGAGGGCACACTTAGGAAACCACAGGGGCCTTGTTATGCTTTTGCTATTTTCTTACAGCTTAAGGAGGTCCACCTGTTCCCCGTTAAGTCACACCATGTCACTGCTAACTCGGAATATCTTAAAAGCAACATGAAGAAACACAAAATCGCTGCTGTCAGCGATTCTGCTGCAATCGTCTTTGCTCAGAGGTTTCATTAAAAAGAGATGAAACCTGTCTTAACGCATTATAAATGCTATTTCAGACCTCATCCACTGACAGAGCTGAAAAGAGATGTTGTGCTTTGCACAATTTCAACACATTTGTAGCGTTTTGATTCATGCACGTGAAGATCTGATAATAAAAGGCGGCAGCTCCATAGAAAGTCAGTGAAGCTGCTGAACGTGAACACAATTTCCAGTGCTTTGAATGTCTTTTCTGAAACATGTCATGTTGCAGCAGTGAGTGAAAACCTTTCAGCGTGGCTGAAAGGAGAAAATATGAAAACTAAAAACATGGTTTTCACGCTCACTTAGAGCTGTATTGAGCATCTGGCGAGCACTTCTCCGCAGCACAGCCTGTGCCACGGTGTTTGTGCTTCAATATCCAGTAAAGAAAAGCAGTTCTGTGCTACAATCAAACGCCTTTGTTTTAGCTCCTAAACAAAATACACAAAAAATGACTGCTTGTAGGCCCTATCGTCTGACAGAAGTATAAATACTGGAGATGGAACACTATGGTACTGCGTCTAAAGTTAATAAACAGGAATCATTCAAATGAAAATTCTTTTGCATCAGGTGCAAAAATTACCATCATGTATGTTTGTCAGCAGGACAAACATACGTCTTTGAAGCTTGATCCGGACACAACAAGCCAAAAAGCAGACACTATAATACTGGAGTGTACTACAGGTGGTTGACAGAATAATAGGAACTCTACTCATCAAAAGGATTTACATTTTTATTCTATTTTAACCAGCTTTATTGTAAATCATGAATCGACCATACTGCTGACGAGGTGCGTGTCAATTAGCATCTTGGGCAAATTTCTTCAAAACTTAATGTTGTATTATTTTGGTTAGTTTCAGCCTCTTTCTAAATGTTATTTGTCTTGATTTGTTGTCAGGAGTTATTATTATTTCATGGCCTTTTGGAGCTCAGTTAGTTCAACTCATCGCAATTAAAATGTAGACGCTTCTAATGGACCACAATTTCAGAAACTTTGATTCAAGGTACAGAATGCTCTCCCATTAGTGCCTTAAATATCCCCCATAGAGTCATGAATGTCTCCTCTGTTGCTTGTTTCAATAAATTCAGGTATTTTCACATGATCTGTCCCTGAAAATCAGTTAAAGACTTGCTTAAGTACAAGTTGTAATTTGATATTATCCCATAATGATACTTGGTTTGTCTAGTATTTAGATCATTTAGCTTCATTCCATCCACCTTGTCGTAGTGTGATTAATCAATTTCAGACTTAAAAGGTGTAGCAAGTGATTCTGGAGAAAGATTTGACATTTTTGAGGACCTGGGAGTGAAACTGAACGATCAACTATCTTTCTCCAGAATTACTTGCTGCACGTTTAAAGGATTTACATTATATTATCCACTCGCTGCAACGTGTATCACACAAATACATGTTGATTCCCAGGTGCCAGTTTTAGTCCTGCGAGTAGACTTCGGAAAATTTCAAGTTGATATTCAGCTCCAGTAAGAAGTCACTCAGACCAGCTTTGGATCAGTGTTCAAAAAGCCCATGCTACACTATCTGGCAACCATGCAGGGATGCCAGATTTGGGCTAATCGCTAAACATTTTTGGATTTAGTATCTAAATCTAAGACAATCCGTGACGGGAAAGGATACTAAAGAAAAATCTGTACATTGTCATTCCTTGGTGTGTTATTCCGTCATTCCTTTTTGTTTAGGGTCATGGATTATTATCATTTCCATATTGTCCTGCCTAGGTGACGATAAAACTTGAGCATGAAACCTGAGTTGTACATTTCTTCAGGGAAAAAGTCAAATGATACAAAAGAAACAAGTGTTTGCCATTAATGAAAAAAATTAAAATAAAGTTTCTTTATGACGTTTAACTTCCAGTAGGTCACTGATAGTGTTCACACATTTCATTTTCTTACATCAACAGGTTTCTACTGGTCACATAATCATTCCCTCCTCACTGCTTTGACTGCAAAGTGAATTCCTCTTGATGACTGCAGTGGGCCTGCTATGCTCTGGCTCAGAGCCAGTCCTGTCTACATTTCACTGATGGACTCGCACAGCAATTTGCCAGAACAAACTTATCCCAGCTGTACGGCTAAACCTCTGGAAAACGCATCACTGTGACAGTTTCAGGCATGTTTGCGCTTTTCAAACGGATTTTCAGAGATGTTCCTTCCTGTAACTTATGTTATTTGAGTCAGAATAAAAATAGAATCAGACTGACTCATGTCAGCACACCTATTGAAGACGGCATTCAGTTCATGTGCGAGCTTTTTCTTTTCAGACTAGTAACGCTGAGTTCAGTGGAAACCTGTCACGAGATGAATAGCAGGGTAATACAGGCTTTCAATGTATTACAAATGACACCATCATAAATAACCTTTCCGTACGACAGAGCAGGTTCTGCATTTGAAGTTTTTTTTAGGGGGGGATTGATGTCATATATCTATGGATATATAGTTATAAAAACACGTCCAATGCTGAATGGACAGTTTTTAACACTCTATCTCAACAGACGAAGATCACGTCATAATCAATCACCATAGAATTACACTGTATACCTTTAAAGATCCAATACGTGAGAATTGATAACCTGTCGAAATACATACTCAACAAAATAGGGAACAGCATATCGCCAGAATAACCGCTATCTGCTGCTGGCAGAAGCTACCATTAGAAGAAGTTTAAACAAATCGCTGCACATCTCTGACTCCTGTGAACGTTTTCCTACTTAATGCCGCAACAAAACACGGGTCTGACAAATATGACAGGCCAATCTTTTTGTGAATGACAACAAGTCATCACAAGATTCCTGTCCAGGGTGAAAAAGTTACATACACATCTGCTCTGAGAGAGAGGAGGGAAAGTGCCTTTTGAATGCGCGGCGGAGGCTTTTTACTGCAGCCTGGAGAATGGCGTGGGGATTTGTATTGTGAAAGACCTGAGAGGAGCGAGGTAGGGCACTTTGACAAGCTCTTTGTGAGCAGAGGAATCACATATTAATTGCAGCAGAGGGCGGCTGCCATCGCTGTCAATGGGCTTTCGTCTGCAGTTCCAGGTGAAATACCACGGGCTTGAATTCAACAACTAAATACTTATCTCATGTATTGTTCTCTTAAAGTGAGCGCTGAGTCTTGTGAGAAAGGATGGAGGCTGGTGTATCTGAAGGCAGCGCCTGATCCCGTTTGTCAAAAGCACGTCTGTCGTTACCTCAGTAATGGGTTAAGCCTCGAAACCTGTCAAAGAGTACAGGGTTGACAAAACATACATCATCTTCTCACACACTGTTAACTCCTATAAGAATGGTGTGCATTACAGCAAGCGATAACCTATAAATTACCAATACTAATACACAATGCAATGTAAGAGTGTACGTTTAAGGATCACCATAATGCAACTTTCTTGCTGTTTTCACTTCGCTTCACTTCAACACACACATTTATTTGTGGAAAATTTGCCTGCATTAACGTGCAGTTTTAAAGATTTTTAGATTCAAAATTTGATAAAAAGAAAAAATGGGAAAAGATATAGAGAATAAAACCATGTCCAACGGAGGCAAGCCTAAAGCCAGACACAAAGCAGAAACGTGACAGACTGTTCAGTGCGGACAAAAGGAGCAGAGTGCGCATAGAGGCCAAAACACATGTGAAAACTATACTACACAACGCCTCAATACATCATTTCTGTCATGATAGTAAGAGCATAGATGACATAGCATGCAAGTATTTTTTTTTTGTTTTATTTCCAGACTCATCTAGGTTGGTTCATTTAAACACAGTCTGTTTACATTACAGAGATCTTCTCTGCTGCTTGTACCCCATTCGAAACATTTCCCTCACTCTTTAGGCTGTGTTTGCCAAGGCAACAGACAAAACATAAATTTGATAGATGTTTCAAGAAGTTGCATACATCCATTTTACAAATTGACGATGTGGTTGCAGATAAACCTCCATGTGAATTACTACTTTATATAAATGGTTTAACATTTTGGGGAAATATGCTTATTGGCTTTTCTGCAAAGAGTCTGATTAATGCCACTGTCATGTCTTTTCAGTGAGTACTGAGCCACCACAATCAGCCAGTTAGCTTAGCTTAGCCTAGCTTAGCACAAAGACCAGAAACAGTAACGCTGGTTGCGTCCAAAGGTAACAAAGTCCACCTATGAGCACCTCTAAGGCTCAACGATTGACTCGCTGAAAACCCTTGAAACTAAGAAGATAAAATATCGTTTCAATGGAAGTGCAACCACAATCTTTTGTTATCTCTTTGCACCCACTCCTAAATTGTCACATGACAATAGCGGATGAAAAAGTTCATTATTTTGAACTAACATTTGCAGACTTTCTGGAAAATCTGCCACATTTTCACAAAATTATTGTAGCTTTATTAATCTATATAACAACAACCTGATGACCAAGAAACATGTGGTATTTCTGCAGGACTTCAAAACAAATCTTTTAAATATTAAAATAAAATAATAAAGTTTAAATAAAATAGATTTTCACATATACAATTGTTTATAGATGGCACTCTTTGCCATGTTTGTAGAGCTGTAGAGACAACTGAGAAAATGTAGAGTAGATGGAAATAATTTATGGGACATATAAAAACTGGTGGTGAAGAGGAGTCCAAAGACACTACAGATTCACTGGACATGGTGATCTTTGGCTTTTGACACCTCACGCAGGTCAAAGACATGGAAAACATTTTGACCTCACAAGTACTGCCATTTTTTTTTTTTACAAAACAGAAGCAGCTGCCTATTGGAATTGTAAGAGTGTCATGATGTCCTCCAGTCACAGGTTGTTTACGAATCGAAAATGCCGATTCCATGGACTGAATCTGTCCATCGTTAAATCGCTAAATGCTAAACTTTGCGAGTGGAAACAAGCAATTAGTCCCAGCATGCCACACATACCAAACTATATCACGCCTGAGCTTCTTGTATCGTCTTTCTCCACCGAATCAGAGGAACCGCGAGACAAAACGCATTCAAACATTTTCTCCTTCAACACTAGATATTCACCAACAGACACATTCCTTTACAAATACAGATAGACATATTGTACCATTCTCTTTACAACTTAACCCCACTCCTGTGGATGTGCTTAAGATGAAGTGGTCTTAACAGCTCACAGATGCTCACCATGCGCTGATGGTGGGCAGGTATTCAGGGTTGACTTCATCCCCCCTGAGCTGCAGCGATTCACTGTGACAAGTTCAAAACACATGCTGCCGTTGCACTTTCAGCCAAGCCTCTGCTACAAGTTGAAAGAGCTGGAAACACATTCGGGTAAAAAGAGCCAAACTAACCATTCTGCCCTGTTTCATCTGTTTCATCCAATTCCAACCTGCAGTGAAAGAGAAGGACACAACTCAATTACAGATGTCATTAAGAGACATGTATCAAAAGGAGGTTCTTCTTTGCTTTTTTTGTTCGTTTCTACATTTCAGTTACAAATCAAACGGTTTTTGGCCAGACCTATGACGTCTTTTCACTTGGTTGCCGAAGTTTGGTACCGACTTGTGAATACAAATGGATATACAGTTGGAGTTTCTGTCTCTGCAAAGTAATTAGAACAATAAATAAAAGTAAAGAGCATATTATTTCTCTCTGAAATGTACCATTTCCAAGTGGTATAACTGTTGGTTGTTTCTGCTGCAATGAAAACTGGATCGTTTCCGTTTTTCCTTATAGTAACAACTACAACACAGGACAAAAATAGTTCATCCATTCATGTTGTCTTTAATGGGCTATCCACTGCACACCCACAGGTTTGACAGATGTAACGCCTCCATGGATTAACTGGACACTAACAATACCAGACGCCAAAGCAGTGACAGATTTCAAGTACTTTCCCAAGTATTTATATAGCTGTCTATAATTTGTCTGTAGACAGATTGTTGTCAGTGCGGTAGCATCACAACCATGGACAATGTGGTCAAGAAACTTTACAGGTGCGTAGTTCAGATCAAGTTGAAGGCTAACTTCAAAGATGGTCACAAATTGAAGCGGGAACTACCCCAGAAGAAGAATTACATGGTCTCTATTTTACTTTGTTTACAGTCCAGGGTGTTCTGTCAACGGTTATACAGAGATTATTCTTTTATTTTGCTGGTTTATGGGGAACATTTTGATCACAGTGGGAAAAATGATGAGGTGCCATGTCCACCTGCCTTCATACAGTAAGGTTTAGCCAAGGAGGCTTCTGCTGCCACTGCAAACTTTGCTATACTGCTTATTTGAAATGCACAACTGCCGCACTCCCTTTGTTGCTGCAAAATACACCTCTTCCTGTGTGCAAGAGGATTTTTAGTGATCAAGAGGACATAGCAGACATCAGACGATTTGACCAGCAAATGCAGAATCACTGACTGTCTTCCAAAGAAAAATGACAGCATCAATCATCCCAACAAATGTTTGACAAACAGTCAAGTGACAGAGTCCGCGATGACTAGTATGACTCTTGTCCATTGTGGCAAATTGGAAATAGTCATTTCTGTTGCATTATTATTTAAACAAAACTGCTATAGCTTTTCTGTCAGAACACTCTATAGTATGTGCAGAATGCTTACAAATCATCTGCTAATAATCAACATCTGTGCTTATGGGTAATCTGTCAGCAGATATTAGCAGGCAGTGGCCGGTCCTGATGATCATGCTGCTCCTTTGGTCCGGCCCGGGCCACCAGATGTCAGGCAGGTTGTAATATTAAACAGCATGCTTTAACAATGAATGGCAGAACACCTGCAACAAAAGCAACTACAAAGAGGCTTCCTCTGACAGCATTTCCTCTCTTTTCAGCCTCCTACATGACCCCGGCACCATCTTGGAAAAAGATCTCAGCCCCGTTGCTTTGGACCAGATGCCAGTCCCTCGAGAGAGCTCAAAAGCAGCTCTCGCAAATTGAGCACCAGTAGGCAGAAATTGAGGACGGACTGATGGAGGAGGGCACGGTGCACCTGCCCGTAAATCTTGACGAAGTTTTCCTTTCAGGAAAAGCGCTTGAAGAGGGAAATAACAAACACTGGTCAGAGGGCCAGGAGATAAAACCAAGACAGAGGGAGCACCCAGACGGCCAAGAATCATGTTTAGGAAATCCTTCAATGAGATGACACAACAGCCGTGGCCAAACCGGACACCTCTGAGATCTCAAATTCAACCATGCAGACACTTAACTCCTATTTTTTTCCAAAAAGGTCTCTCTGAATGTGGACTGCTTTTGCAATGTTATACCCCAAATATTTTGAGGTTGACTAAGGCTACACCTAAAACATCCATACTTTGTGTACTCAAAGAAATATAATATCATATACTTACAATTTTTTAAACTAAATTAGGAAAGTATTCCTAGTTTGGCTAATAATAATGATGATGATGATTTGCAAGTAGGAGCAATAACAGCTGTAAAGTAAAAAAAGAAAACCTGGTCACGCCAGAGATTCAGCTAGAATGCTAAAAATTCTCTCCATCGACAAATATATTTTAATCTATGGAAAAGACAATGTGACATGCTTTTTCCACTATGGTAAATTGCAATTTCTGCAAAAAAAAAGTAATAAGAATAAAATAAAAAAGACCAGCCAGAAAACCATCTTGCCTTTAATTTAACCTTTCCATCAGAGTATAATCTGTGCCACATGGAAAGGTTTGCAGAAAATGACAAGACAAGAGTCAATGGTAGCCTGCAGAAAACATCTTTTAAAGGTGCAATATGTAAGATTTAAGTTGAAAACATTAAAAAAACAAAAAAGAAAATGATCAACAGAATATGAAGAAATAACAGTTTTGACATTATGGCATCCATGTATTGTGTTGCAGCGACATCTCCTGAAGTTAGCATGCTAACCAGTTAAACTGGGCCTGTCCTAGTCCGAAGCTGTGGTGCTTTTATAAACAACAACACTTCTCTGGTGCTCCTAGCTCCCAGTCCGGCCCGTAGCTGCAGCAACTGAGCTAACTAGCTAATGGCGGCTACAGTTAACAGGCACTCTCGCGATATGTTGGTGTTCTGTGTATGAACTCGGCAGGTGGCCACTTCTTACATATTACCCCTTTGTATTTTTATGATACAACTACCTGGCTTGCTTATTGTCAATTAACAACAAACTGCTACTGCTAAAGGTATCAATTTAGCTCTGTTTGCCAATTAGCCATTCCCTCTTTCAGTAAGTCAATCCTGAGATTTTTTTCCCACAGACTAGCATTAGCGGGGCTGGCTACAGTGTTAGCAGGTAGTTTACCAAACTTCCAGTGAAGCAAGTTGATGTGTTTTGCTTTGACTACAGTTAGAGCAAGCAGCTAAAGGAGAAAAAAGAAAGTTAGAGGAAAGAGTAGAACGCAAAAGACGAAGAGACAGAACATAAGGGTGATAGACGGAGGGAGAAAAGAAAAGAAAAGAGAGAGAACATGAGGAAGAGGAATAACCTTACAGCTGCTAATATCAATCATGATTTGTATGCAGAGCTTACTGTAATGAAACTATGCGGATGACTGAAAAATAGTTATCCTGCACAAGTAGCAACAAATCAAAAGCTAAAGCACGTTTGCTCGTGTCACAGTGAATACTGCCTCTGCATTATTTGGATGTCAGCTGTCTTCTGTTTAAACAACCACTTCATCATCAGACTCAAATAAAATAAGTGCACCACAATGTAAGCATTGGTTAGGCAAATGGAACTCTCAGATAACACAGAGCAAAAGCAAACAGCTCGCTGCCAAATGTGGCTCATGTAAAACTAATTATAACGCACGCTTTGTTTGCACACATCTGTGGATGCACAGGCACAGTGTGTGTGTGTGTGTGTGTGTGTGTATGTGTGTTTGTGTGTGCCTGTCTATACGTGTGTCTGCCGCTTGACAGTAAAACGAAATAAAAGAATAAAGTCCTGTCATCTTTTCTAGAGTAATATGATCGAGTGAAAATATGATAATACATGGAGATGAATGAGTCACAGTTTTGCTCCTCTATGTCTTCGTTGTTAACTCTTAAATTTAAACAAGGCACAAAGTCATGGTTAAATAAACAATGTTGAACTTGTGCCTGAAATGTATTTTAGAGACACCTGTTATTCTTAAGTGTTTCCTAACAGATTAGCAATTTCCCACCACAGTGATTTTCGGGGTTTCGTTTATTTTCAAAGCATTTTAAATTTGTGTTTAATCGTCTATTCAAATCCCCTTTGTCTCTTATTTAAAGCTTTACTTACAAATAAAGGCATCAGGATATTTACATAAGCAACTCATTTGACTGCATATTTGTGTTACTGTGATACTACCACTTCATACTACAAATTTGAGAATTATTCGTTGTTGGATGTGTGCTGTTCTAGTATTATGTTGTCGATGTGAATTTGTAAAACGTTATATTATTAACCACTTTCACATCAGTTAAAAAATTACCCCTTAGACAAACTCTGGCTTGTTTACTGTTCACCACAAACAAACAAAATATAAATAAAATAGAATGCAAAACTAAACTAATGATTATTTTAACTTTACATATAAAGTTACAAAGAAATAGTCTATTGCCCACCAAAAGCTGCTCAAAGTGGTAAGTTTGCACTGTAGGTGTATGCACAATCCAAACATAACACAGGATGCAGTTTTATTTTACCACAGTAATGCTTTAAATATAATCAAAAACACTGCATGAATAAAACTAGTTCTGTATTGCTGTTGAAATGCTAATACATTTGTGAGAAAAGTCAACTAAGATCATGCAAAAATTCCCATTTTGTTTACAGTAGTTACCTTGACGAGTAAATGACATAAAGTAAAAAAAAAAAGACAAGTCAGTCACACAAGGCAGTCATCACACATAGAGACACCCAAGTATTTAATATACATGCTAGAGGAAATCTGAAGTCCCTCAGAGAAACGAGACTTACTAAAGTATGTGTAAAGTTATCATACTAGTTTATCTTGCAAAAAAAATGAATAATTGTATTAATTATTTTCTCTACTTTAGGATAAATTGCTACATGCGAAAAAAACAACAGGATACAAAAGAAAAACCCTTAAGAAAATGGCACAGTATAATGTCTTGGTACATACTGCTTTACATTTTGAGTGCATCTTGATTCAGGGCAAATCTTATAATCTTATCTTATTTTTCCTTTCAGCAGAGAAATGAAGCATTCTTTAGCATGATTTATCAAAGAAAAAAGAGGGACGAAAGATGAATTCAAGGGACCTTCTTTGCATCTGTAAACCTGCATTCCATTGTTCAGCCCATCCATTTAAAAACCTGTAGACTTTGAATAAAATGTCACGCCAGTGATTCGCCGGAGCCTTTTTACGGAGGGTTTCAAGGTGAATGGAAGCCACAACCACTAGTCCTTTCACTGCCAAATGACTGCGGCTGAGCCCTTTCCTGGCTCGGTGAATCTGAAGGGGGTGGCGGCTTTGACCGCAAACTTAATTGGGTTTGTTTATTTGGGTAAAATTTACATTCAGGAACCCTGCGCACATCCTTTATGGAGACATATAAGAAAGGGCAGAATTGTTAAGGAGGGGAAGTTAAGATCAAAGTTTAAATGTGCAGCTTTGTTTATTGATATGTGAGGTATTCAAATGATGGGCTGTCAGGCTGAAGTGCTTTGAATGTCAAACAAGGTCATCTAAGTGTCATCTCTGAAGGATAGATAGATAGGTATATAGATAGATAGAACAGAACAGGCATATCTTTTCTTTTCACTTGCGGTACTTTTTAAACACTTACAGCATCCTGTGGAGTTTGGTTGTGGCGAGGCGATAAGACAAATGTAAAGGCACAAGATTGTGCAAACGCTATAGATCTCGAACATGTTGCAGAGAAAAATGTTGATTGCAACATTTCAGTCCTAACATGGATTCTAGTTAAAATATGTATTTTAATTTATTTGAAGAAGATACACTTGATGTAATGCAGACAAATTATGAACTGTCCTATGTAGAGAAAAAAAAAACATGACAGAAAACATCAGTGGAGTTTATACAAACAATTGCCACAGTAAAAACAGCTTTATCTTTTCATAATGAAAACAAAACAAAGTTTCTGATATCAGAATGATGCAAATGGAGCTTGACTAAACCTGTGTGTTATTTGCATGGCTTGCCTTTGAAACTCCACGTTGCTATCGTCTGTCTTACTAAGTTAGTGCATGTAAATGAGAGTTAGCACTCAATCACTCAGGGCTTGGCAGTGTTTATTTAGAGCTCAGATATCTGCCAGGTGTTTTCTGTGCAGCAGCTGTGAGAGCTGCAGTGGCTGGCTCACTGAGGCATCCGCTGGTCACCGCTGCCATCTTGTGTTCTTTTTAAGGACTAAAGGAGCACATAAATTCTTTGGAGCACGTTATCCTCAAGGTTTCTCTCTTAGTAGCTCCATAAGTAGCTTTAACATGAGAAAAACACATTATCAAAACACTTTAATTTGTTTGTTTCAACACTTCATTGTTGCCTACATGATGCTCACTTTGGGTGAAATTGGTAGACGACATGTTTCATGTGGCTTCACAATGTCTTCAAATAGAAACTCAATGGATGTCTTCTGCACTTTCTCTATTTTGATTGACTTACGTGCATGAAAAAACATTCAGATATTAGACTCCCTATCAGGGGTTTTGGGCTGTGAGTGGCTGATTTGATTAAGTTTACTCCCTGATCATACCCAGAAATTTAAACTGGACTGTAAAAGAGCAATATTTTATATTATTATTAGATTCATGATATTAAATGTTTATCTTTCTTCTCTGAAATGTGGTAACATAGATTTTGTTAGCTTAAAGATGGAGTAGACTACTTTATTCTCCAAAAAAAGAAAATTGTGATTGATGATTATTGCCATTTATACAGTATAGGTTTAGCCCAATGGTTACAAACAAGGTCGAAAGAATGCTTGGTTCTTGAACTTTAGAGTTGCAATACTGCAATGTAAAAAAACATGTTCCAACAAGTCCCATATTAATAATCCTACACAAGTAAAACTGCAAAGTTTTCTCAGCGATATAAGCTATTGAACCTCTAAAAATTCATCATATTTTATAAGCATGGTGTAGGTTATGTATCTTGTACTTCCTCACACAGTACACAGTGCCAGTATAAACAGCAGTTTATTTAAATGTTTGCCAAAACAGGAAGAGATATTAGCTCTAATGGCAGAAATGCAGAAACCCCTTTCCTATTTATGCGGCTGCTTATAACATTACAAATGGTAAGTTGTTAAAATCGTCCCATCACGGATAAGGCCTCAAACATGATCTCCAAGTTAGCAGTTTACTTTTACAGGAATACAGCCATTGCCACTCAGGCAGAAAGTTACAGCCGCGGTCCCCCCAAAATAAAACCCAAGATGATTGACGTACGATCAAGCCAATCGCATTGGAGGTAGGCGGGATTTCCGGGGACATTGACAAATCAGTAATGGCAACAGAAGAAAACGTTTAACATGTCAGCATAACAACACCGAGGGGGAGTGAACTTATAGACAGCAGTCATATTTTTAAGAAACATAATATTTTTCACCTAATTGTGTGCAGTTACAGTTCAGCATAAAGGTAAACTGACTAACAGCGCTTCCTTTTCGATACATATTGACTTGTATTTATTTAGCCTACCGCTAACTGTCCAAACTTTTTGACATGGGCACAGTTCGCCTGGTGGAGATTCGTAACGAGCGTCACTCGGACTAGCTAGAAGGCTAGTTGCTGTGCTAGCTAACGTCGGCTAGCTGTTAGCTAAGTTCCCTCACAATCGAGCGATGCGGAAAGCGTAAACGTCTTGAGTGTTAGTTTGGGTGAAGCCGCGTGATTCTCTATGTCATATTAAAGTTTGTTTTCGTCTCTGTAAATGTCGCCGAGGTCATGTCAAGAGCTTGACTTGAATTTAAAGTTTGATTTTGTCTGCCCATCCGTGATGGCCACCAGTTTTGGGGAAGCCATGATCCAATCAGAGATCTCCAAAGTGGTAGTTAACGTTATCAAGCTAACGTTGCTGCAATTGTCAGAAAAAGACGATATAACACGGCCGCTAGCCTGTTAATATCATCTTTATCGCGCAATGTAGTCTGTATTTTAGTAATTGCCTTATATAGACATATGTTTAAACGCTTTAAATACGGCCTGTTTGCTCAGACGTTACCTTTGGTGCGCATTAGTTGACAGCATATATGGTAATCAGAATCACCTCCTTTAGCATATCAGAGATGGGTCATTGTGTTATGCATAAAACGAAATATACGTCTTTAAACTGTAGATCATTCAAATGCGATCATCTGTATTCGTGCGCAAGTCGTGTGCACCAGAGGCTAAGTGGCTGAAGTTGACGGCAGACTTTTTTTTTCTAAATTGACAAAGTGGTCATTCGGACTGATGCTAAAGTGGACGGGTTACCCTAACCTAACCATAAACACAGAAGACAGGCATTTGTTCTCATTAAAGTTTGCAGTCCACATAACCAATTCACTTTTATGTATATAGTGCATAAGCTATGATTGGTGTAATGTCCACATTCGTAAAGGGACTTGAAGGTCAATTGACTTTTACAAGGAAGATACATCTAAACATATGCTAGTTCTCAAGAAGCACTATGAGGTGCTCCTTTTGCCTGTATTTATAGTGGATGGAAGAGAGGGGAGACAAACGGAGGAATTACATGTAAAAGTCCGATTTGCAGACACTATCCAACCAGGTAGCCCCCTAATTTGTACAGAATTTCATAGGAATATTAATCCAGATGACACCCAAAGCAGATATCTTGCAATGCATAGGGCCTAAAAAGAAAATGTGACACTGACGAGCAAGGAGAATGGAGCGAATGATACAGCATAATGTAGAGTGCACTTTGTGGAACTCATCCTGACATGTTTTTTTTGACACTGGCAAAGAGAGGTTGATTTAACTAATTGATCATTTAAGGGTCTGTGTTTTTGAATAATAATTTAGCATTATTGAACATATTTCATGCATGATATGCAGCTCGCTCATTAAACAAATATTAACATACATTGCATTTGATGGTAGTATTGGACTTGTATTGTTTGCATGGTATTATGATACTGTCCCTTCTTTTGTTTCCTGAAGCCGTCTGCTGTCCTCCCAGCATTTCAGTAGATGACCACCCCTTCAGATACCTCAGGTGGTATGTCCCATCCTGGCCCTTCTCCGGGGGCAGGTCTATCACCAGGGCCCATCTTGGGCCCCAGCCCTGGACCGGACCCCTCACCAGGCTCTGTTCACAGTATGATGGGACCCAGCCCTGGACCTGGAACACCCAACGCAACTCACGGAATGCAGGGACAAAGTGATTACTCTCAGGACGGCATGTATCCTATGCACAAGGTACAGCGTCCCCACTGTCTGTTACTGTCTTTTTTTGTCACTGTTGCACAAGGAGAGTGTTGTAGTATTTATATTAGAGTTATTTTCTCTATGAAGTCTAAAATACTTGATTATTATAGTTTAACTGAGATCCTTGATACAAAAGACTGGCTGATTAATCCGACTGGAACAATATATCAACTAAAGTGGCTTAATGCAAATCATTGCATTAGTGCATACAAGTATATTGTGCAACAAGACATACCATTACAGAAATGCCAAAATATGTTTCAGGTAGTTTTCTGAGATATTTACATATGCATTTAGCTGAGGCTAAGATGCTAATGCATGAAGCATCTAAGAAATATAGCTATACAGCCAGATTAATTGGCCTCTTTAGTCCGCTGATGACCTTTTTAACAGAGTTAAGATGAAAAGTAAACAGAATTCAGTTTTGTAGATCTTGATTTTCAGGTTATCTGATTATTTATAGGCTACATTACCTTTGTGGGGGAAATTGTTGTATACAATAAATTGATCATGACCCTGAATCTTTACTTCCTTTTTGTCAGACCATGGAGGGGATGAATGACAAGACCATGGCAGATGCGATGCACTTTGGCCATATGAAAGGTGTGGGGATGAGGTCCCTGCATAGTGGTATGGGGCCTCCGCAGAGTCCTATGGACCAACACAGCCAAGGTAACAAATGCTTTGTTTTTAAAACTAAATTGCTTTCTAAGCAGGGGAATTAGATTATGATTATCTTACTATTTGAAGATTGTAGTACTGCAACTTTTTTTCTTGCTCAGTAGAAACACAATATCGATACAGTAAAGTTGGGTTTTGTTTCCCAGCTTTTTTGGCTTCCCATAAACCAATCCTTCATCACAGGTTGGGTATTATGTCTAGGTACTGTAACTAGGCCAAGAGATTCAAAGAGATTCAAAGAGATTGAATAATCTGGTCCTCACCAAGAAAAAAGGTCAAAAACAAATAACCCAGTTTCGTGTCAGAAATGTTTTTATTTTTTTGCTTTTCTGTCTTGGTAATAGTCTTGCGAATCCATAGATTTATTTCCCACTCTTCAAGTTGGTTCTGACCCCTTGGGAATCACCGCTTTAAGGGTCTTAATATGAACTTTGGGTATGTAAAATCATTAAAGCTTCTTCCTTTCTACTGTAGGATACATGTCCCCCCATCCGTCCCCCATGGGTGTCCATGAGCATGCCTCCAGTCCCATGTCAGGAGGTGGAGGTGGTGGGGGACCCACACCACCCCACATGCCTCCCTCCCAGTCAGGTCCTATGATGCCCATGGATCCCCAAGGAGCCATGCCCAACATGTCCACCATGGGCCAGCAGGGGCGGGGACCATCTGCTTTCAGTCCGGTCCAACTGCAGCAGCTCAGAGCTCAGATCTTGGCCTACAAGATCCTGGGACGTGGGCAACCCCTGCCTGAAAACCTCCAACTGGCTGTTCAGGGCAAGAGGAGCTTACCCACAATGCAACAGCAGCAGCAACAACAACAACAGCAGCCACAGCAGCAGGCACCTGGTGCTAGTCCTTACAACCGGCCTGCAGGTAATAAAACACAGTTGTTGAATGATGCAAACTGGTTATTTTGATACTGTTGGTTTCTTTATTATTAGCAGGTGAATCCGGATTGTGCGGGATTTTCTTTTTTTTGAGCATGGTCTCTTAAACTCTCAATTTAAAGATCCAGAATAAGGATTGTTTTTTTGTGACTTTATCAAATGACTTGATTGAGGCACACTTGACACTTCAATATGAGCTCTGTGTCCTCCATGAAATGTGAGCCAGGCCACCTCAAATCATGGATGGTTCATATCTCGGTGTGGCCAAGATCTCACCTAAGAGCTTCCATGCCTGCAATGTAACCTGGCTGTTGATGTATTCTGGCATGAGCAGCATGTCAGCTTGCATTGAAAAGACAACTGTTGTAATTTCCAGAGACTTGATGAATTTAAGCTTATCCAATCTAAATAAATTTCAGGTGTCAGAGATGTTTTTTATGCTAAAACTCACAATTTTCTGTACCAAACAAGTCCCGCGTTTTCTACTTCGTTTATAAATGTTTCTTGTGATGGAAATCATGTTGTTTGTGTAGTTATCATTGCTATATTCATATTTTAAATGTTTTTATTTCTTTTTTTTAAATGTAACATTGTCAAAATTGAATAATCTTTCGTACTAACTTCATTAAAACTTTTGAACTGAACATTAGGGCCCCCTCTCTCTCCCTCCATCTCTCCCCCTAGTCCCTCCCACCCTGTCTGTAATAAGTTACAGTGAAAGTTGTGCTTAGTGACGTAAGTAAAATAGGGTAACTTTAGAGAGGTGCAAGACACAGTCTTTCATTTGAGTTGAGAAGCTAGCAGTAGCTGTCTGTTTGACATCAAGACACAAGTTCTGAAAACGAGACGTTTAGTGAATTACATCGTTGGAATCTGTTCTATATACAATGGATGGTTTTCTGTTCTGTGGCTGGACTAGCTAGGATTAATTCTGTTGTGCGTCCCGTTACATTGCTAAATGCCGCTCTTAATAAACTGTTAATGTTTGTGCATATTCCCGGGGTAAGGAGGATCCTAAGGTGTGTTATTTTATTTTATGAATGGACGGATAGTTATGTGGCTGGATTATTTGGAAGAGAGAACGCCACATGGGTAAGTACATTATTAAGTAACGTAACATTAACAGAATGGTTTCTTTTCCTGGCTGCCTTCAGTGCCGCGTCCCTATCGCGGACAAGTTGATGGTGTTGCATTATATATTTGAGACGAGATACCTTGTGGGGAGAATAACTGAAAACGGGTCAGATGAGAGAGGTCTGGTTATGTGACACTAGATATGACTTGAATGCCACATTTGTCAGCCTCCAGTAAAATCAGCTGTTCCAATGTTTAACGTTATCCCAGGACCGCAAAGATTTAACTGTAACCCATATTTTCTAACTGCGTTGCCAGAGTATTACCAAAGATATTTTATGGAGTGGAGAATTGCTTTACATACAAAATATCACTGATGAAACGTAAGTCCCTCTTAGGCTACAAAAAAAACAAAAACATGACATGACATTAATTTTAAGATGTTTGTCGCGCATGTATGGCAGCTGCATATTTAACGTTGTACAGCAGTTACCTGTCTGTGTCAATTTGTTTACTTTAGATTATCAGGAGTCAATCTCATGCCCACAGATATTTTCAGCAGAAAAGTGGTCCTCAAATTATGATCATGATCAGAGTATCTTCCATTAAAAACGGTGATGTACTCCTCTGCTTGGTTGGTGGAGGTTTCTCAGCAAACGGCAAAAATTGGAGCCAAGTTCAGCCGATAAAAATATTTTATAAAAGTTTCAGTGCCTGTAGTTTGTAACCACTAAGTTAACTTATTTTGTCTGATTAACAGTTTAAAACATAAAGTTATTCATTTACAATGTTGAAAAACAGCAGACCTTTAGATTTTCAGAAGCATTAAAATGTTTTTCAATAAAAAGATAATTGCAACAAACAGGCAAGAAGGTAAAAGTATTTTGGTCAAACTGTAGCTACCGTAGCACAGCTCATCACAGGCTCACATTTTCTGCTTTTCTACAATTTGAAAGTGCAACAGATGAATTATTAAAATATGAATCGTTATTGTTTTGAAAGGTATGCCAATGGCACCTATGGGTGGTCCCCAGTCAAGTCCCTGCCCTACACCAGCCATGCAAGGTCACAATCAAAGTGCAGGACCCAAGCCTTGGTCTGATGGTAAGTAAAGCCTATGTGCCACCGATACCCGCTGGAAATCTAGCAGGCTAAATAATTGGTTAAGTCACTGATGGGCAGGGCTGATGGCATCCTAATCCGTCCCTCACTCATGTTCTTTTCTTTCTCTTCCTTATCTTTTTGTGCACCAAGAACTTGCACTGCTTTGGCCACATCATTCCCATGCCACATCTTGTGTGTGAACTTTAGGGGTGTCACAATTCTCAGAATCCCTGATTTGATGCAACTTTTAAATTTTAAGATTCGTTCTGATTTTGATTTTTTCTTCAGCACTTATGTACAGAATTTTAAGACTATCAAATCTAATTGTGCAAAGGTAAAAGGTAATTGATGTTATGTACAACCGGCACGTCAATGTTGGGGCATTTTACAACAACTGCTTGAATTTCTGCATTTTAGTGACATATTTAAGGAATATTTGCCAAAAAAAGAGTCCAGAGCTCAACAGAAATGATGAGTAAACAGCAAAAGAATTGAATTTAGTTTGTTTGTAATTGTTAGTAATTTCGTTACTTTGTTGTTTTGGTTTCTCAAGTCTGTCCCAAGTGAGAATTCTTCCAAAACAAATCAATAAAACGATCTCTGGCAATGCTATTAGTTCTCTTCAGTTCACTTCTTCCCCCATGAGTGAACCCTCTTTTTTACCAAGTCATTAAGGCTTCCTGAAAAACAAAATAACCCCACCATCCTATGTGTCTGGAAGTGCAGCTGCAGGCTACTGATAAGCTAGCTGTGTTGTCTTTGAAGTGTTTTTGATATGTTTTTATTTTTTTTCAAACATGTGGCAGACATGCGCAGGCCAGCGCCTGCAGAGTTAGAGTTAGGGGTATGATGACAAATAAAAGCTAAATGTCCAATTCAGAGTCAAAATCGTGGCACCCCTGGTAATCTTGTGTCGCTAAAAAGTAATTTAGTGTGCAAACCACAAAGATTCATGACTCCTAATAACTATAAATAATAAGAAAGAGAGTGAACAGTACAGTGATCGGACTACTTTAAAAGTTGTATTGTGTGACCTGGGCATTAGTAATCTCTGTCAAGTGCATATTTTGGACCAGCTGAGCTGTAAAGTTAAATGTGTATGTGGACCACGGTCACAATGAGCTGCATTAGCTTTGACTTACAGTACACCTTTTCATTACACACATCATCACCCAGTCTGAGTTGAAGGAAGAGGTTTGAGACTGAAAAGCTACACCCATCTGTTTGATGTGTAGTCTTGCATCAGAGTGTCTTTGAAAGGTAACTACAGTGAATTCTTTTCTTTGAAAGCCAGGAAAAGTGTGATGAACGCGACATGATTCTTAACTAGGAAACATGGAATACAGCGAGTGACCCACCGTCATTTTAAGGAAATTTGGGCAATATGAAGCAAGTTTTTGTTTTCTGTAAGGGATATTGTTGTGAACATTAGACATGTCAGGGGGGTTCTGGTTGAATCTGTCCTTGAAATAAAAGGAATTAGAAAATGTATTCATTAGAATATTATTTATTAGAACACTTCCTATTCATCAGTAGCTCTTTGAGTATTCTACCAGTGTTCAACCATTACCCTCAATGTCCACTGGATACGTCTCCGCTGCATTGCGTCTTCGCCACGCCAGCGGAGCAGATACGTTTCACTTTAGTCTATGTGTCAATCCCCACCAGGTCCGCTGCGCTGCGTATCTGCTCCGTCCCAGCTCCGGCAGTCCGGAGCCCTCCGGCACAGATACGCAGGACTTCTATTTCTGGCGGATGCCGGAGCACGACGCAGCAATTTAGCTGAATTTAACATGAAGCAGACAGGAATTAAAGCGCCAAAATAACAAACAGCATCCGGTTACCTTTCAAAATAAAACACTCCGTGTTGACACGAGCACACAAATCTCAAAAAAGAGACAAACACAAGCTCTTCTGCTACTCCTTCGGTCGGGAACACTTCCTGTTGTTGTTTTTAATAACACAGACCTATAACTCCGGTCGGGAGTGATTATGTGATTATCGCGGGAACTCCTCGTCCTCCTGACGCCAGCTGTCTACCGTATTGCGCCGTGGCGTACTCGAACCGCAACCGGTGGGGATTGGCGGACGGCGGACGGCAGAGCCAAACCGGATCGGAGCTGCAACGCAGCGGACACGTATCCAGTGGAAATTAGGGACTCTGCATTTATCTGGAACCGGCGGTTATTTATCAACTGTTGATATCCAAACCCTTCATAATGTTTAAAAGACGGTGTAAGATATATAAAAGCATATCAAGCATTATATTGAAAGAAATTATCAGGATTATTTTGTAATTTTGTCTAGTCTATATCAGACTGTGCTACTGAAAATTGACACAATTCTTTGTTCCCCAGGTCAGGGTGGTGAAAATCAAGCCAATGCTCAGAAGCACCTCACCCCAGCTGTTAGTGGACGCCCATCCCCTGCACCACCTCAGGCCTCCACTGTGCCAGCTGGACCCATGCCAGGCAGTTCAGTGACTCCTCAGCCTCCTGGGCCGCAGGTGTCTCCCATGCTCCAGATGCAGCAGAAACAGAACCGCGTCACACCAATCCAGAAGCCTCAGGGCTTGGACCCAGTTGGGATCCTGCAGGAGAGAGAGTACAGGTATATATCTTTATTACCCATTTTACACTGATGCCATACAGAAGTACTTGCTGCACATGCAATCATGAACAAGTCACAAGTTACATAGATGTAATGTTACATTACATCTAACAATATACAAAAAGATGACTGGTCAATATGATTAAGATTAATACGATTGCTAATTATTTTGTGTGACAAAGTTAAAAGGAAATCAGTATTATATTGCGACTTATTTTAGGAAGCTGGTTGTGGGATTAAGTAATTTATACCCCTCACTCCTTTTCAAATATGTAAACAAAGTCATCAAATGTTTGACAATTTCTTTTGCTTTATGCATTATCTGTATATATTATTTTTTTCTGTTTGCTATGTTTTTTATTTATTTTTTGTATTTCTTTTTGAACTATTATTCTTATCTGTTGTGTCTTTTTCTTTACATATTTAAGATCAACATTTAAATCAATCAATCAATCAATCAATCAATCGATCAAGTCTTATTTTGACGGGCTCCGTTCCGGCTACATTTGATTACATTTCATCCTTAAACCAGTCAATAAAAGACTTCTGCAAAATTTGAGATCCATCATGACACTGCGTTCTACACATACTCTGAGTCCACATTAGCAAATGATGCTTCAAACACCGATAAAGATGTTTTTGTATTAACTGGATTGCCCGAAGTAGGTATGGGAACCTAGCAGGAGACCTGTGGGTCACTCACAGTCAATTCAATTTTATTCACATAGTCTAATGTCCCAAATCACAAGCACAGAGAGGGAGAGATGTTGTACTTTGAATAGATTTAATTTAGATTTTGTGAAGCAAGTGCATCAGAAATGTTGCAACGTTCTCTCCAGTCTGATTGATGCTGTGACGAGTTTAATTTACATAGCTTGGCTGTGAACTTCATAATGTCTTGGACATCCCTAACCCTGGACGAGTCTCTAAGGTCTTTGATAATGGTGCTGTGCATACACAATCACCATTCTTTGTTGTCGTTATAGTAGCCCTCAGGCTGTATCTTTTTCTGAGAACAGAGAAGTCTGATGGAGATATGAGGAAGGTTCACAGGCCTTAATCTTGCTGTGGCCCTGAGGCTTCTTTTTCTTCATACAACTTCAAGGCTCTTGTTTTGATGATCTCTTCATAGTAATCTCAGATCACCGTTGACAAGCTGCATTGGTCAGGAAATGATCAGAGACCGGAGACAAAAGACCTCTCTTCACCTTGTCTAGCCAACAAAGCTGTCTGAAGATACAGTACCTCTGGGAAACCATTGGAAAAACAGCAACATTCTACAAACAAGGACTTCATTCATTCTTTACACAACCACTTTATTCATCCCTTTTAGGGTAATTGTGTATGATACCATGCACACATGCATTAACCTTCCTGTCTTGTCTTGGTTGGATGATGGCCTGAGCAGGTATAGATTGATTTTTCAGTCCAAAAGTTTACTTAGTATGTGTTTTCTTTAGGCTAGTTTTTTATCTTTGCCAAAAGACCAGTTGACTTACCATCTTCTTAATGTTCCTCAGATTGCAGGCTCGGATTGCACACCGAATCCAGGAACTGGAAAGTTTGCCAGGCTCTCTCCCCCCCGACCTGAGGACTAAAGCCACAGTTGAGCTCAAGGCACTACGCCTACTCAACTTTCAGCGGCAGGTACGCAGCAGATGTTGTGTTTTTTAATGTTCAGTGTGATTCCACATAATATTAATTTACCCAGAATAACTTACAGTCAGGAGCACCAGAGCACACTGCTGTTTTCCTTGTGGTGTCATGCTCATTGAATCGACACAGAAGGTATGGGCTTACCCTGTGTTTACCATTTTATCTTCCTCAGGAGCTTGACAATGAAGTTGTTAAAACAATAGAGTTGTGTCAGCCTTTGCTATTCCTCTGTCCAGTTTAAGTTCAGTGATACAAAATAACTTCATGCACATCATGTGAAATAGTCATTTCAGTTGGATCAAATTTAATTGTATCCTTAGAACACCCCCCAGTGCCTTATTTTAAGAAAATAAATCCAAAGTTGTTGTTGTTGTTGTTAAAAGGTTTGAGGTTAAAAAGTTGCCTCATAAGCTGAGGCTTATTTGCTTATTAGTTTCCATCCATTCTGCATCATGTTAAAAATGTATTGTCATCATCAATATACCTAGAATTTGATTTTTATGTATAACCTGTGTGTGTGTTATATCTCCAGCTGAGGCAAGACGTGGTGGCATGTATGAGGCGAGACACAACACTGGAGACGGCTCTCAACTCTAAGGCTTACAGACGCAGCAAGCGACAGACGCTGAGGGAGGCACGCATGACGGAGAAGCTGGAGAAACAGCAGAAGCTGGAGCAGGAGAAGAAGCGCAGACAGAAACATCAGGTGATCGACACGCAAGCGTTTAATACAATTCAGAGAAGAGCTGTGTCAAAGCCGGTTTCAAGGTTTAGGAACGAGAATCATCTATTATGGTGTTAAACCAGCAGCAGCACTGTTTTCCAACATGCCGTGTTTTGGTTGTTAAATGAATGTGCCACGAATACCCTGGAAACAAGCGTTTCAAAACAAAATTCAAGTGTGAATCATCACTTCAAGCAGATGTTTAAAGAAAACTTCAATACTTTGATCATTCAAATGTTTTCAGGAAGCTTCAGCTGAAAAAGTTGAAGAAGAGAAGACTCAAAATGAGACATTCGTAGTCTATTTCGTGACAGCGGATATCCACTGTCAAAACAAATCTTAATAACATGGCTGAAGGCTTGCAAGGCAGTATCATCAAGCTCTCAATGATTCCATCTAGCATCAAGTAGATGACAAAACTGACAAAGAGAGTGGGGTCTTAATGGTGTATTTCTAGCGTGCCAATGTTGTCAAAATATTGTTTTTGCTTCAACAAGTTTTATGACTTGTTTTTCAGGAATATCTCAATAGTATCCTTCAGCATGCTAAAGACTTCAAAGAATATCACCGCTCGGTGTCCGGTAAAACCCAGAAACTCACCAGAGCTGTCGCTAACTGGCACACCAACACAGAGCGGGAACAGAAGAAGGAGACTGAGAGAATCGAGAAAGAGAGGATGAGGAGACTTATGGTAAGGACCTGAAAGTCAAAATATAAATTGTTACACACCACTCAGAAATGATTATACATTCCTAAAAATTGCACACTT